>CM060698.1:121481142-121988831 GCA_030686995.1 Artemisia argyi | reverse complement strand
CCATATGTTAACATTCAGAGCTTAAAGTGGCGAGTAAATGTAATCTAAGTTGCAATTTAGATATATATTACTTCTCATTTTGGGGTTTAAGACTCTATAGTATGTAGTTGAATAAATGTTCATTGATGTTGCAGTTTCCTTTTCTTAGGTTGATGGCTGCTTCATGTTGTTTTGAGTCCTGAAAACTTCAACTTAACAGTTAATTTTTCATTAAGTTGTTAGATCCCAAAGTATGTAAGCTTCTGATGGTGATGCAAGCTTATCAAATAAAGAGGTTGATTATTCGTGTTAGTAATGGATCTTCTGTTTACCAAAATAAAGCACCCTCCACATGTATTAAATTCATCTGTAAAAGCTATTAGCTTCTCACGTGTTGATGAAATTTCGTTTTAGCTTATCAGTTGTTCTGCCTGATGCAGATCATGGTAACAGAAACAAGTTAACTACAATGGTGATTCCCAGCATCTTTATGCCAGAGGACTGGTCCTTTCATTTCTATGAGGGGTTGAATAGACATCCCGACACTATCTTCAAGGACAAGATAGTATCTGAGCTCGGGTGTGGGAATGGATGGATTTCCATAGCCATTGCTGAGAGATGGTCACCAGCAAAAGTAAATGACATTCTTGTTACTGAACTTCAGATTTGATACTTATGATATGCTGATTAAGATAATGTTTTGCAGGTTTATGGGCTTGATATAAATCCAAGAGCAGTGAAGATTTCATGGATAAACTTGTATCTAAATGCTTTTGATGATAACGGGCAGCCCATTTTTGACCACGAAAAGAAAACTTTGCTCGACAGGGTAGAGTTCTATGAATCTGATCTACTATCTTATTGCAGAGATAATCACATAGAGCTTGAACGAATTGTTGGATGTATACCACAGGTACTTTGTATGAACTAACCGAACTTGTTCTTCGTTTTCCTCTAAATACTAATACATGGTTGGGAATTGTAATGTGTAACTCTTGCATTCATAAATATATAATTGGTATATCCTCTATGTTGTATTGTAGATTCTTAATCCAAATCCCGATGCAATGTCCAAGCTGATCACAGAAAATGCCAACGAAGAGTTTCTACATTCATTAAGTAACTACTGTGCGCTTCAGGTAAGTGGAAATAATTGATATACCTCATTGGTCTTTTGGTATAATAGTTGCTGCAATGTGTCAACTCTGTTTTGCAATGTTGCATACAGGGTTTTGTTGAGGATCAGTTTGGTTTAGGTCTGATTGCTAGGGCAGTTGAAGAAGGAATTGATGTCATAAATCCTATGGGAATCATGATTTTCAATATGGGAGGTCGTCCAGGGCAGGCTGTTTGTAAACGTTTATTTGAACGCCGTGGTCTGCTTGTCTCACAGCTCTGGCAAACCAAAATTCTTCAGGCTTCTGACACAGATATTTCAGCTTTGGTTGAAATTGAGAAGAACAATCCGCATCGATTTGAATTCTTCATGGGACTGGTCGGGGACCAGCCAATTTGTGCTAGGACAGCTTGGGCCTTTGGAAAGGCTGGTGGACGAATTTCTCATGCTTTATCTGTTTACAGCTGTCAGCTTCGACAACCAAATCAGGTTTATTAAATAAAAGCATGTAAAAATATCTTTGATAACTGGAGCTAATTGCATAAATTGGTATATATATTTCTGATATTTGTTTTGAGTAACCAACTAATTGTTAGTTCAGGAAAGACCATTAAAGTTTTGAATATTTCATTTTAACTAATTACTTTAGGTAGCCAGGTTTCTAGCTCCACCTTAGAACCACCGGCACCGTGTCAGGAAAAAGTAACTTTGTCAGAACTTTAAAGTTGTACCATGTCATCACTGGAAGTTGGTTATTTATGAACAAAAACTTCAAAATTTGATGGTTTATTTCTGGCAATGTAAAGTTTGTACTTTCTAATGCACCCCTATAACTATAGCATTTTATGATCTGATTATTGATTGAATACTGAACCAATTAAACTGACAGGTTAAGAAAATCTTTGCGTTCCTGAAAAATGGGTTTCAAGATATCAGCAATTCTTTAGATTTGTCATTTGAAGATGATTCCGTTGCTGATGAGAAGATCCCTTTCTTAGCATATCTTGCTAGTGTTTTGAAAGAAAATTTAAGCTTCCAGTATGAGCTTCCATCTGGAAGTAAAAGGTTCCGTGATCTTATTGCAGGCTTCATGAGAACCTACCATCATGTACCTATTAGCGCTGATGTAAGAAGTCATCTTTTTTAATACTCGTTTGAACTATCTGCTGCATGACTATTGCATAATATTTTGTTGATCAAGATTTTACCTTTTATTACAGTATCTTTGCTGAAATTTCGTGATATAATTTTGTTCCAATTTATTAAACAAGTGCGTATTGTCTTGAAGCCTAAACTATTTTGCTTAGGCGAAGCATTAGACCTATAAGAAATCACATCATTTCATGTTTTTCTGACCAAGTTCATTGCCTCAGATGTACTCAAACTGTGTACATTGGCTGAAAATTTGAAACTAATGTTAAAGTTTTCATAATTGTTGGAGAACTGCTGAGTAGGTTGTGAAGGTTGCATTAATGATTTTATGCTAAAAGAAACTTCTGCATAGGAGCTGTATGCCTGTATTTGCCCTTTGCTGCACTGCAGATGGTCTTCTGTTGTCGTTCCTGCTAATTCTGTTGTTGACGCCATCTATAGACTTCAAATTAGAAAAAAATTCAAAAATCCATCGTCTAATTTGGTAAGAAATTTCATAGGAGATGGATATTTCAGGATAGACGAAGCCAGATATAACTATTAACAATCCCATATTTGATTTTTAAAAGATTTTTACGGAAGTCTTCTCTGAAAAATATGTTGCTTGCTTGACTGTGTTATCCTCAGTCATCCTGCAACTATGTATATTTATGCTCTACAATATATCTCGTCTTGTTTGTGCAATAGCTATATTACATCTTTTTGTGACAATAAGCTGAATTACTAACTTTTCTTCTTAACCTTCCCTGCAAGAATGTCGTTGTTTTTCCTTCAAGGGCTACCGCAATCGAGAATGCTCTGCAACTGTTCACTCCACGTCTTGCCATTGTTGATGCTCACCTAAGCCGGCACCTACCCAAGCAATGGTTAACATCACTTGAAATGGAGGTATGCAAGACATCCCCTTTAAAACTTCTAAATAATACAAGGTTAGGAAAAAGCTCTGTGTAATAATTTATCTTCTTTCTTGGACCGTTTACTGAGTTTTCATTACAGGCATTATTGTGTGTAAGTTATGACACCTTCATAGCCAAAAATTCTCTGCAGTTTCTTACAATAACAGTTAAAATTCTCTGCAGTTTCTTACAATAACAGTTATGCTCTTAATCTGGTCAGTCACGATGTAATTCACCCGTAGAAAATATAATGTGGTTTAAATAGTTAACTAAATTGATCATATGTTTTCTTATAGGACATTGTTTTCAGAAATATCAATTAAATTATCTTTAACACTTGAAAAGAGTTGTTCCATATACTTGTTGCATCTGTCAATTACTCAATTTAACTTTAAATATAGTCAAGCATGGTATTCCTGTTTTCAGGTGATCCCTATGCTAGAAACCCTTGGTCCTCAAATGGTGTAACAATGATTAACAGTGTAATGTTGCTCAATTCAACTAAAAATGGTAAAATGTTTCTAGTGTAGCTAATGATACATCTTGAGAATCCAGCCAATGTGCTTTTTTTTGTTAACACCAACTATTTTACACAAAACTTGACAAGATTGTAAAGTCACTACCTAATAAGTAATAATCTTTAGTCTGGTCAATTGTTGACTATTCCTTGACTAGTAAAGCAGAGAATCTCATGTTAGGGCTGTAACTTCTTATTTATGTTGTGTGTGGTGATACGAGATAAAATTTAAGAGACAAATATATGCATAAGGTATGACAAGACATTCCCTTTGGATGTGATGAAAACTGTTTAGTTATTTTCATGTAGACTATTGTTGCTGTGATTTGTCTGCTTGCTTTCTTTTGGGTAATTACGGCTATTGTGGGACCCATCTACATGATTTACCTCAACCCATGTATATGTTTTCTTACAAGATTCACATACATGGTGTATGTGTTCAAAACTGTTTCTTTGACGACATCATATGTGCTCTTGATTTACATTTCAGCAGAAAGATAATACAAAGCCGTCAACGAATGGAATCACCGTTATCGAAGCCCCACGCCAGTCAGATCTAATGATAGAGCTAATTAAAAAATTAAGGCCGCAAGTGGTAGTTACCGGGATGGCTAACTTTGAGGCTGTTACTAGTTCAGCTTTTGAGCACATCTTAAGTACAACAAGGGAAATTGGATCTCGCCTATTTATAGACATATCAGACCAATTTGAGCTTTCCAGCCTCCCCAG
This sequence comes from Artemisia argyi, assembly GCA_030686995.1. Classification (NCBI taxonomy): domain Eukaryota; kingdom Viridiplantae; phylum Streptophyta; class Magnoliopsida; order Asterales; family Asteraceae; genus Artemisia; species Artemisia argyi. The sequence continues at coordinate 121,984,441 of CM060698.1, read as the reverse complement.
TTCTAATGGGGTCTTGAAATATCTGGCTAGAATACCACTGCCTTCACATGTAGCTATTATATGTGGTTTGTTAAAAAATCAGGTTAATTCACATCCAACCATTTTTGCAGGTTTAAATGGGTCCGGGTCGAGTCGGGTCAGGTCAGGTTGGGCCAAACCGTCAAAACCTTTTGACATTTTTTTGTATTTTATAAAAGTTTATGTACAAAATTAGCTTATAACAGCTATATTATTAAATAATGATCTTAGTTTTTTAAAAACGATTTTGGAGGTTTTGAGCATTTGGAGACACTTTGGGTGACTTTGAACCCTTTTGACCCATTTGACGTCTCCTTTTATGAAAATTCTAAAATTTCACCTGATGGGCCTGTTTGTTTTCAGTTTGCCTGAACTGCCAAGTCTGGTGATAATCATTCATCACTATGCAGTTGTTGGCTATTGAGAAGCTTAGGAGTAACATCTAGTTAATATCCAAGTCATTTTCGTCAACTGGTTGCCATGATAATGTTGTCTAATTATTGTAACCAAACTCTTTTTTCAGGTGTATACAGATCTTGAAGTAGCTTTTGTGATATCAGAAGAGCAAACCATATGTAAAGCATTGGCTAAGAGTGTGGAGCTATTACAGGGAAATACTGCATTGATCAGCCAATACTACTATGGTTGTATTTTCCATGAACTTTTGTCATTTCAGCTTCCTGATCGACATCCACCTGCAGAGGTTACATCTTTTACTATAGTTTTATCTGTATTTTCTTTTTTTTTGAGGAATAGTAGATTTTTAGGTTTGACTCCTGTTATTTTATTTTATTTTATTTTATTTTTATCAGAGAGAAGCTATGTTACCCGGACACGGCGGAATGGCCAGCATACCGGTGTCGATACGACGCGACACGGATCCCGGTACGGAATCCGGTCCGGACACGCCATCGGATCATCGGATCCGGCTACACCCCTTTTCATCGGTGGTTGGCTGGTTGCAGAGACCATTGAAGCATGAGGAAGAAGATGAAATGAAGAGAGAGAGAGTGTTTTTCTATTAATTGATTTGGCTTCCCAAGATTGAGGTGGCTTCCAAAGTTTTTTATGATGTCAAGTGGGAGAGAGAGAGAAAATTCATCTATTAAAAAGATAGGTGGGAGCTAGCTGTCATCAATTACCAAAAAAAAATTATTTATTTTAAACTTTTGTACTATTTGAAAGATTAATAAATTATTTTTTAAGGGTTTTTATCTATATTTATATTTTTTTAGGAAAAATTATTGCCGTATCCGTACCCGAGTCCAAAGTTAGGACGGTGTCCCCGTGTCCTAAATTTTTTTGGATGACGTATCCGACACTCGGATCCGTACCAATATCGGATACCCGTACCCGTGTCAATGTAACATAGGAGAGAAGTCGAGAATGTTAAATGTAGCGAAATGATAGGATTTTCAACCTCAGTCGTCTCAGTTCTTAGCAACGCAGAGTTTTCGGTAAGAGAAACGGAAAACTCTTCTCTTATTCACATGGATGTGGATCAAATCTTTTTGCCTACACCAACTCCGGTTAAAGCTGCCATCTTTGAAAGTTTTGCAAGACAGAATGTCACAGAATCTGAATGTGATGTCACACCCAGCCTTAAAAAGTTTATTAAAGATGCATATGGTTTCTTAACTAATAACGATGCAGAATTTATATATTCAGACTGCCCGCTTGCTATTTTTAGCAAATTAGTCCAATGCTGCACTCAAGAAGGAGGTAGTTTGTGCATACCAACTGGTGCAAACGGAAGTTATGTCTCGGCTGCTAAATTTTTAAATGCAAATATTGTGCAAGCCCCTACAAAGTCCGAAGAAGGTTTCAAGCTAACAGAAAAGCTACTCAATGGTGTATTGGAGACCGTTACTAAACCATGGGTTTATATTTCGGGTCCCACAATAAACCCTACTGGCCTGCTTTATAGCAATGAAGAGATGGAGAGTCTACTGAGAGTGTGTGCCAAGTACGGAGCACGGGTCATCATTGATACTTCATTCTCTGGGGTGGAGTTTAACTCGCAGGGATGGAACGGGTGGAATTTGGAGGGTAGTTTAGTAAAGTTAACATCTGTAAAACCTTCTTTCTGTGTGTGTCTGCTTGGAGGGTTGTTCTTCAAGATGCTAACAGGAGGACTTACATTTGGCTTTTTGGTTGTTAACGAGAGGTTTTTGATTGATGAATTTAGCATTGCGTCAGGGCTAAACAAACCTCATAGTACTATTAGGTATACTGCAAAGAAGTTACTGGATCTTAGGGAGCAGAAAGCAGGAGATCTGTTGGCTGCTACTGAAGGACAAGGGAAACTGTTAACTGATAGATTTAAACGGTTAAAAGAGGTAACCATTTAATTTTGCTAACTTTTATATTCCCATTGCTTAATGCACACTTACTTATTCCGGTCATACTTGGTATTAGAGGGTGTTTGGTACTTCTAACTACTTATAAAAAAAAATACATTTAGACCTGAAAAGGAATAATTGCTTAAAAAAATACATTAATCAAGGGTTTAGGTTATATACGAGGGTAACCTAGGAATTTCAATCTCATTTAGTAAGTATTTCAAAATAAGTAGGTATCAACCTCCCTATTTTACCCAAAATGATCAAATAAGCAGAAGCAGTTCCAAACACTCCAAACTGCTTTTCTGCTTAAAAATAAGCAGATAAGCAGAATAAGCAATCCCAAACACGCTCCTAAACTGTTGGTCAATAACATGGTTTGCATTTTAGTTGTTGCTGATATCTCTTTGCATTTATGATGATTAGACACTTGAGCGTTGTGGTTGGGAAGTACTCGAAGCTACTGCTGGTGTTTCAGTCATTGCAAAGCCATCTACTCTTGTGGGAAAACAATTCGAGCTCAATAAAGATGGTTCTACTTGGAAAGTCAATCTTAATGACTCAAACATCAGAGAAGCAATGCTCAGAGCCACAGTTCTTTGCATCAATGGAGCTTCTTGGACTGGAATCCCAGGCTACTGCCGTTTCACTTTAGCCCTGGAAGATACTGATTTTGATCGTGCTTTAGAATGCATCGTCAAATTCAAGGAACTTGTGAAATAACTGCGTTCTCTTAAGTAGATGACACCTTTCATATATGTAATTCTGTACTTCTGTTTTCATGGTTTTGGTGTCTCCAAATAAGCCACTTACTGTAGCTGCAGAAGTGGCATCATTGCTATGTCGATCAAGGTGTCAGTGCTGGTTGAGAAATTCTCTTGCTGAAGAAAAAGTCCCAACTTTTCTTTATTATCTTTACGGAAGTATTTGCTTTTGCAACACCTGTTAGACTCGGGTAGTGTGAATAGAGCATGGTTGACAGTTCGTCATTTACAACGAGTTATACCTTTCAGCTTTTGGTGAAAATTTTGGGTTGACTTTATAGGCTACAGACTTACAGTTGTCACATCTCCTTAGCAAAATGATTACTCTAGGGACATGGCACAAGTGTAAGCTTAAGACTAGTGGTAATAAGGGGGGGAAGGCGCGTCTTTGCTATTACCAACACCCCCATTAGATGTGTCTTTGGTCACAAAAATGGAAAAGTCGGTCTTCCCCAAGAATTAGTTGTGGAAGAACAAAAAGGGGGTCGTAAGTGTTCGTGATGTTGGTTTTTGTGGGGTATATTTATGTTTAAGTGAGGTATGTTGGTTTGTGAAGTTGGTTATCTTATTACATGAAAAGTTGATGTGACGCTGAGTTGGGGGGGTCATGTTCGCGATCACTATTACCACTAGTCTAAGTATAACCCATAAATTGGTAGCCGAAAATTTAAATCACTGGGTATGTACTAACGTGACTCACGGTTATCTTGCTAGGTTCATTTATTTATAGAAGAGTGTACTGCCATATGCATCCTTGTGGTTTGTGATCCTTATGAATTATAATTCCTCACAGTTTATATTCATGCCATAAACGATGGACTATCTACATCCATTCAATCATTCATTAGTAAAAACAATTTACATCATTTCGTTAGTGAAAGTCAAACAATTTACATCTTTAAAGACTAATGATGCAATATTTTTCCATTATTAGCTAAGCTAACGTTCCAAGCTACCACTATCCCTTTTATTTTTATACTCCACCTTATCACTTCATTAATAACCACCCAAAGCCTCCAATAAAACAAATTCTAACTATGTTCAAATAAATGGGAATGATGGTAGCTTGGACGAACAAAATGATGAAAAAATAACCTATGTTAGTGGATAACGAAAACACTATTTGCACTGTTAGTCCTTAAAGATGAAAATTGTTTGAATTTTTCTAGTGAAAGAATTGTTTGACTTTTACTACAGATGGATGTATATAGTTCAATATTTTAATAGAGATGTAAAAATCTGCGAATCACAAGGATGTGTTTTGTAGTTTACCTTTTTAGATATTTATTCTTACAAGACCTATTCAAAAAGATAAACATTATCTCGTATTTATATGAACATGGTATGTGATGTTATTAAATTTTATAAGTGTAAACAAAATAGTAAGTTGTTTATTTTTTTGCGACATATCGAGGTTTGCTTTATAAGATGAAGACACTTTTTCTTCCAATATCCAAAATGGACAATCAATTCGTGACCTCAAAAGGGTGTATCACGAAATGCACTTGTACCTTCCCTAATGCCAATACGTGTCCACCATGAGCTTCACTGCGGTCCTACACCTGCACGGCTTTTTTTAGGGAAAAAAAGAAAAAGAAAAAGAAAAAAAAGAAAAGAAAAAAACCCGACATCCATTTCGTGATTTGTACAATGCAAAATGATGGGGCCAAGCCATGAAAGAGTGTTAATTCGATCTAATGTGTTAGATTGAGGTGGCTAAATGATGGGGCCAAGTCATGAAAGAGTGTTAATTCGATCTAATGTGTTAGATTGAGGTGGCTAGAGTGTGTTTTTAGGAGCACTTAACCATGGCATGCAATTGCAAACCTCCATAATGCACTAACATGTTTCGGCAAAGGGATGTGATTTGCACACTCAACTTTATGATTGGGACACTCAACTATATAAACAGTTAAAAGCATACTGCGAACCTTATACAAATATCCAATGCACACAGTGGAGTGTCCCAATAAAAAATTTGAGTGTGCAAATCAATTCCCTAATGGCAATGCATAATTTATACCCACACGCGGTCCTAATAAAGCTCATCTTTGTCGCATTATAAAAGAAACAAGGGACAAGGTGGACATGTGTTAGCATTAGAGAGGGTACAAGTGCATGTCGTGATACACCCTTTTGAGGCCACAAATTATGTCCACTTTAGATATCGGAAGAAAAAATGTTTCATCTTATAAACCGAATCTTGATATGTCAATTACGTAATTTTCACTATTCTTTTCCACCGTTTTCAAATTTTATTATTTATTAGGGCAAAATGACATAGTTTAAACAATAGAAGATCATCCTATTCGAAGTGTTTATTTCGGCTCATATAGCCAGCTTATGACTTATTTAGTTTTGGGCTTATGTTATAAGCTCACTTTTTATGGCTTATTTCGACACTTTTCGGCTTATAAAAGTTCGTTATGTCATCAACAACTTATATAAGCCGGAAAGCAAGGTTTTCAAGATCTGAATCATACTCAGGATCGTTTTTGTTTTTGCAAGATCGGAATCGTAAGATTAGATTGGATCCTAAGATCATACTATAATGTCATTTTCTTAAGTATTTGTAATATCATTCAAATCTATAAATTATTATATATCATTAACACAAATTTATATGAATGTTTTATGAAAATGTTGTTTTAAATTATGAATATGGAATGTTTAAGAAGATTAACATGTTGTTTTTATATTCTATAAAACATGATCCATAACTTTTTAGTTTTTTAGTTTACGATTCAAGAAAAGTAAAATCGAATCGGATTATATCTTAAGATCCTACCGTAAAGATCGGGATCTTATAAGATCTTAAGTGTGCTAAGATCCTACATAGGATCCAGATCGTTTTTGCTTTATAGTATCGTAAAATCGTAGGATTTTAAGATTATGATCGAAATCGAGATCCTGACAACTATGCCGGAAAGTGTTAAAATAAGCTACAAAAAACGAGCTTATAAATCATAAGCCCAAAACCAAATAAGCCGAAACAAACACCCCGAAAATAACAAATCATTACCGTAAAAAAAAATCTCCACGAACCGACTATAGCAAATCAGACCAGCGGCTACATAACACACAAACACCACACCATCATTCCCACTCTCACACTCACACCATCTCAAAAATGGAAGAAGAAACCCTAGCTCCATCATCCGTACAACCAATGGACATCACAACCGAACCACCACAATCCCCCGGTTCCAATTCCGATTCCGGTTCGGACTCAGACTCCGAATCAGACGACGAAGCTCAAACATCTCTCCAGTTACAAGCCCTAGAAACGGACCTGTCTACTAATCCACAAAACTACGACGCTCATGTTCAAGTAATTGTTAATTTTATATATATTTTTTTGTTATTGTTTGGTGTTAATTGGTGATTAATTGTGTGTTTGTTTGTTTGTATGTAGTATATAGCGGCGTTGAGAAAGCAAGGTGATCTTGATAAGTTGCGGTTAGCTAGAGAGGCGATGAGTCAGGTGTTTCCGTTAACTCCTGAAATGTGGCGCCAATGGGCGAATGATGAGGTTCGGCTTGTTTCGTGTTCTTCGGGGTGAGATTTTCGTTTCTCTCGCTTTAATTTGTTAGCGATTATATGAATGTTGTTAGTGATATAATTAGAGTATGGTTAGCCGTAGGTTATAGGTAGACTAGAGTGCGAAAAAAGTTACGAGTATGTCATATGAAGCTCAAAAAGGTTTCTCGGTATCACATTTATGGTGTAAGTTTTTGGTTATGACATGTTAGCGTAAGTATGATTTTGAGATGGAATTTGAAAGTACGCAAGATATCTTGATAAGTTGAGGTTAGCTAGAGAGGCTATGAGTCAGGTGTTTCCGTTAACTCCCGAAATGTGGCACCAATGGGCGAATGATGAGGTTCGGCTTGTTTCGTCGTCTTTGGGGTGAGATTTTCGTTTCTATTGCTTTAAGTTATTAGTGATATAATTAGACTGTGAGATGCCTTAGGTTATAGGGTAGACTAGAGTGTAGCTAGAGAATGGCGAGGTTTTGCTTGTTTTGTTGCTAGAGAGTCCGTGAGTCAGGTGTTTCCGTTAACTCCTGAAATGTGGTGGTAATGGACGAATGGCGAGGTTTTGCTTGTTTTGTTGTCTTCTTGGTGATATTTTTGTTTCTCTCGCTTTTATTTGTTAGCGATTATATGAATGTGGTTAGTAATATAATTAGAGTATGGTTAGCCGTAGGTTATTGATAGATTAGAGTGTGAACGAACGATAGGTTATAGGTAGACTAGAGTGCGAAAAAAGTTACGAGTATGTTGTATGAAGCTCAAAAAGCTTTCTCAATATCATACTTATGGTGTAACTTGTCTTATTGGTTATGACATGTTAGCGTAAGTATGATATTGAGATGGAATTTGAAAGTACGCAAGATGTCTTGATAAGTTGAGGATAGCTAGAGAGGCTATGAGTCAGGTGTTTCCGTTAACTCCGGAAATGTGGTGGCAAGAGACGAATGATGAGGTTTCACTTGTTTTGTCGTCTTTGGGGTGAGATTTGGTTTCTATTGCTTTAAGTTGTTATTAGTGATATAATTAGATTGTGAGAGTAAGGTTGCCTTAGGTTATAGGGTAGACTAGAGTGCGGCAAACGATGGTTTGTTTTTGGGTTTAGCTAGAGAGGCTATGAGTCAGGTGTTTGCGTTAACTCCGGAAATGTGGCGGCAACGGACGAATGACGAGGTTTCGCTTGTTTTGTTGTCTTTGGGGGTGAGGTTTTGGTTTCTATTGCTCTAAATTGTTAGCGAATATATGAAGGTTGTTAGTAATATAATTAGAGTATGAGATAATTGGAGTATGAGAGTTGATTAATTTTAGGTTTTAGGGTAGGTAGACTCGAGTGCGAACAAAGGATAGTTTGTTTTTAGGTTTAGTTAATTTATTAGCATGATGGTACTTTGACTACTTTCCCAAATGTAGCGTTATGATACCTGAACTAAAAAAGCTATGAATATATACTATGTACTTCAAAATTTTGTTGCGGTTATTTTTTTAGTTATGACAGGAGCATAAGTATGATATTGAGATGGAATTAGTAAGTACTTAGGATGCGTCAGTAATTTTTTGGGTTAATATATCATACCAGTACATTTGGGAGATTGAAGGCACTTTGTTTTATGGCTTGTGATATCAGGAACAGACTGATTAGGAGGTTTGGAAAATGTTTGGGCGGTTTGATGCATAGAAAGGATTTAAGCATGATAGATAAAAATGATATACTACAAATAGTAGTGATGTAGTTGTCTCATAAAGGGGAAGGAAATTTCCACAATGCTATTTTGTGAGCAGAGATGCTTTTGATTTTGGAATTTCTTTGAATGTATGCTTCCACGTGATAATTCTTTTTTTCTTATATAGTTAGAGTTGACATGAGGGTCAACATTGACTTTTAGAGGTTAAATATAGGCATGGTTAAACAAGAAGGAAGGCATGTAGGTTAAAACATTGACTTCTATGTTGTTGATATAAAGACCTGGAAAATATGTTAGTACGATGCGGAAAACACATCGTAAGTTGAAGGTCATAGATATAGTAGGAATAAAACTAGAGTACTACTATACTTAGAAGGTGTGGTTACTCTATTTTTATGGTCTATTTCAAAAATATATATTATTTTAGTTGCAACAAGTATTAGAGAAGGATAAAAATATTGTTTAATACAAACTTTAGAGTCCTGTTTGACCTACTAGCTGGATTAAAGCTCAAAGATAAACTCTTTAAGATGCACATAAGATGACAGTAGACGTGTAAACATAATGTGCAAGAGTTATACATCTGTTTACGTACAAATAGGAGTGAAATTATAAAAAAACAATTGGGGTGCACTTATAGATAATTAGCTAAGGCAACGGTGTTTCTATCAAAGCAAGTTTGGAATAGGATTATTCTCTCAAAATGCTTTCGGTTGAGAATTTACATGGAAACAGTAATGAAGAAAATTGTGTGAGTGGATATACAACATGGTTCCGTCAGGATTGTATGGTTATGTCGAGTGACTTACGAAATATTCGTTTCTTCATGTTTTTCATATTGATCATTTTTTCTGATTTCTTTTATTCTTTGGATTCATTTTTAGCCTACCTGAAGTCCTGAACTGGTTGTTGATCAATTACTCTTTGCAATTTCTTCTACATATGCAGGCATGAGGGTGCAATTTCAACGATTGAGAAGCTCTATGAGCGTGGGGTGTCGGACTACTTGGTAAGCGCTTATTTAAACTATGGTCATTATATCTATTTTTCTCCCTGCCTCATGTATAAATCATAAGGGAAGCATGACTCTGTTGACGCGTTTCTATTGGAAATGTGTATCTTCTTAGAAAATTTTAAAATTATAATTTCTGATAGATGATTTAGTTATCATTTATAGCATGGCATACAGTGTGGTTTGTTTTCTTGCAAAAAAAAGGCTACATATGCTACACCAACTAGTATGAATGTAGGATGAGGCAATGTACAAGTGTTGAATTATGACGACTTAGGGGGCGGGGCCATGTCTAAAATATAACAGTTTGATTTTGTATAGATCATCCGAATGAGGGGGTTATTCTTTAATTCCTTTTAACCATGTCATTCGTTTTATTTTTCAACAAGTCAGCTTCATTTATCAGAACTAAAATTGTTGATTGATTTATGCAGTCTGTGTCCCTGTGGTGTGACTATCTGAGTTTCATTCAAAAATATGATTCTTCTGTTCATGAATGCTCGCCAACTGGAATTTCGAAGGCAAGAGACCTATTTGAGCGTGCTCTTATTGCATGTGGTTTACATGTTGCTGAAGGCAGTAAAATATGGGAAGCTTACAGAAGTTATGAGGAAGCTATCCTTAACAAGATGAATGAGACAGACTTGGAGGTATGAATTTAAGTTGGCAATTCTCCTTTCTGCAATTCATGAATGCTTTTTAGTTTTTTTTTGCTTTACAAATGTTTTATTTTCCGTTATGGTTATACAAACCAGGATAACTTATCGATATATAAAAGCCCAGTTCTCTCATATCATTAGGGTAGCACATTTCGACAAATCTGTTTTATGAAAGCAAATGATGAGAAAGATGCTTGTTTTGTTGTTGATTGATTCCGATCTAAGCAAGAATGCTAGTTAACCAGTTCAGTGGATAGTACTTATAATCTGATGGAAATTATAAATACTAGGCACGAGATGCGAATTTGTTTCAAGTATCATAAACAACACTTGATACTGTGTTATAATTTTAATAGAGGATTCTATGAAAAGACAACTTCCTATATGAATAAATACAACTGGTGGCATGACTGAACTCGTTGATAACTTTAACAAACCACTTGCCAGCTTTGATTTGAAAAGGAGCAAAGCTCATTGTCAAAGACAAGTGATTAATGATCTAGTTTGTTTAACCTTTGGTATATTGAATTTTAAGTATCATAAACAACACTTGATACTGTGTTATAATTTTTTTAGAGGATTCTATGAAAAGACAACTTCCTATATGAATAAATACAACTGGTGGCATGACTGAACTCGTTGATAACTTTAACAAACCACTTGCCAGCTTTGATTTGAAAAGGAGCAAAGCTCATTGTCAAAGACAAGTGATTAATGATCTAGTTTGTTTAACCTTTGGTATATTGAATTATAAATGATTGTTAGGAAATATTTTTGTACTATAAACATTGCAATGCTTGCTATGTCTATCTTCGATTTCTATATCTCAGGCTGCTTTAATTTTGGTTTACAGTCGAGGGAAAAACAGGTTCAAAGAATTCGAAATTTGTTCCATCGTCAGTTGTCTATTCCCCATGGGGACCTGAGGTCAACTCTTCTCACCTACAAGACTTGGGAGGCTGAACATGGGAATACTCTTGATGTCACAAATAGCACAACAGATGGAATTTCCCCTCATGTTGCTTCTGCATATCAGAAGGCTTTAGATATGTTGAGTGAACGTGCTGAATACGAAGAAAAGATAGTAAGAAGTGACGTGCCTGATACAGAACGCCTTCAAAGCTTTATGGTGCGTTACTATGACTAGGTTACTCTTTTCAGTTTCTTTTGAGATATAATATGGTGGTGGCAGTCTGGGCCATTTACTTATAGAATGGGTCAAAGTGAGTCATGATAAATCCTACAGAAAATTACTTATTTTGTTTGGTCACTCAATTAGTCTGGCCAGCCTTTTTGCCTCTTAATATTTTGCAATTACCTGGGCAATTGCATACCATTATTGGATTATTGATATCTGTCTTTTTACTGCAGGCTTATTTGAATTTTGAACAGTCTGGAGATCCTGCTCGAGTTAAAAGCTTATATGAACGTGCAATAACTGAATTTCCAATATCCGGTGATCTATGGATGAGTTATACCGATTACCTCAATAGGACCTTAAAGGTTTTTAATTAACAATTTTTCTTCTAGTGCTTTGAATGTGAACCATTTAAATTATAATGCTTCTGTAATTGTTCATTGACAGACAGACAAAACATTGAGGGATTGTTTTAACAGAGCCACAAGGAATTGTCCATGGGTTGGAGAACTATGGGTTCGGTTCCTGTTATACCTTGAGCGGTGTCGTGGTTCAGAGAAAGAGCTTTCTGATGTATGTTTCTGTTGTTTGACCTGTTAGTTTATATTGAATTGCCATTACTGTCTAGTGGAGGTGGCAATTTGTGCCCAAAATAAAAAAAATGGGCTTTTATGGGCTATTTTGTAAAAGATTTGGGCACATTTAGCCCCCTCCTTTTTGGAAATGGGCATGTATGGGCCTTTCAAAAGCTAAACGGGCGTTAATGGGCACATATCTTCTCTCAATTGGAGAACATGACAATTGTCATAACTATATTTGGTTATTAAATATAAATGAGGTGTTAGGTTTGAGGAAGTTTTTTCGTCGTTCTGGGTTTTTTCTAAAGCGGTTCAACATGAGCCCTTTTGGCACGTGCTCTTTTGGACCTGTAGCCCGACCTGCCCGTTTTGCCGCCCGTTTTTCTAAAAAGATCTCATTATCACACATAAAAACAAAGTTTGAGAGGATCATGTTCCATTGTAGTAATATTGTTTTGAGGTTTGTAAATTGTAATATATGGTTAACACCATATGTATTTATGTATATTACAAGTTGTAATCTTTGATGCACCACTGATAACTGGTATTTCACTTAATACAGGTTTTTGAAAGATCTCTGCAATGCACATTCTCTACCATAGATGAGGTAAAAACAAAATTCTCTGTTTGGTACAAGTACGGAAACTTTCTGTGCTATAATTAAGCATTTATTGTGGTAAAGCTGATATTTTGCTACAAATTTTATACGAGTTATAAAACGAGCCATGATTTGAGGAGGATTAAGTAGTTGTATCTGAAGTGCGAAGTGAGTTCAGATGTTCAAAGTCTGGTACTTGTGAACCCTTGCACTTGGCTATGACGATGTCGAAGTTTCACCAGTATTTGTTTGGGACTAGTGTCAATTCTGTGTAAACAATATACTCATTTAAGAGCTTCTGTGCCTCTTGTTAACTGAAAGAGGTTCACTACATGTAACATACGTGTTAACATGCTTATTCCTTTGGTCTTAAACTATGGAGCTTGTATTCTAATGCCTTAAAGAATCATATTCTAATGCATTATTCATGACATGCTATATAAGTTGTGATCTCTGATAGCTTTGCATTTGTCAAATACAATTAAGATACTATAATGCATGCTGTTTACTTACAATTGGACTTAATGTTCAGTATGTAGACATATATCTCACTAGAGTTGATGGCCTGAGGAGGAGATTCATGTTTGCCAAAGAACTGGATGATGGCTTAGATATTTCTCTGATAAGGGATACTTTTCAGGTTTGTCTTGTACTCATAAATAATGTTCAACATACCGTAATTTCTTTTTATTTCTAAATTTTGTTAAGGTTTTGTACCTTTGTGGTAATCTTCCTGTTTTTCTTTTTGATAATGATACGTGTTTCTTAACCTTTAGTTTAAAAGAGTCGCATCTAATCTAATACACATGATTTACAATACCTTTCTCTTACTACATAGCATTGTTTCATGTGTTTGTGGCGGATCTCCCTTTGCTTGTTTTAATTTCATATATAGGTCATTGAACGATTCTTGTGTCCAAAAACTTTTAGAGACAATAGGCATGTATACTTTACGGGAAATAATTGTTTTAATTTTTGCTCTAATGTCTCACTAATAGCACTTGCTCTCATAGTATCTGGATTTCAAAATTTATCCAAGTCCTAGATAGCAAGAAATTTGGGATGGTGCATTACCAATATTTCGAAGTCCTTTTATGGCACCAATATTTCGAAGTCCTTTTAAGGAGTGGAATTTGTACTATTGGTTTATAGTATGTAATGCCTAAGAAGATGGGAAATCAAATAAGGTTCCAAATATTGTCTTACAGTTTTTCACTCCTTGTAGTTACTTGATATTTCTCACAGACAATACATGTAAACTCAAAAGGTGTATCTTAATTCGTTTTATTCTTTTTTACTTCAGTTGTTAACTACTAATTTGACTACCTCCATGGTCATCTTTTATCAGTTTATAACTTTTATCTTAATGACTGTTAACTTATGATAGTTTATGCTCTATTCCAGAGGGCATGTGATTATTTGCAGCCACAGCTAGAGAACACACACAGATTGCTGCAAATACATAGCTACTGGGCCCGTCTGGAGGTCAATATTGGGAAAGATATAACTGCAGCTCGAGGAGTATGGGAAAGCTTGCTTAAGAACAGGTTCACAGATTCCCTTTGCCCATTTACAAACTTTTTTCTTGTTATGCTATTTCATGTTACTTATGTTTCTGGAAATGTGTTATTCGTAGTGGGTCTATGTTAGAAGCCTGGCAAGCTTATATTTCGATGGAAATTGAGATGGGGCACATAAAGGAAGCGAGATCTTTATATAAGCGATGCTATACTAAAAGGTTTTCTGGAACAGGTTCTGAGGTACATTTAGTCTTTATTTATTTATTTCTTTTTGTAGCTGATCTGTTAACAAAAACCGAGGCTCAGTTGTCCGTTTGTGACCAAATATATATAAGGACACTATGTGGTAAATGCATGTAGCAAAGTTAGATTAATAAGGGAAAATGAGAAATCGGAAATGCGTCCCATATATCATATGAACATATCTACATCAATTTATTGTTATCAAAGTTGAGAGGCAAGGAATGTAGCTAGAGGTTGTACTATACCAAACAAAATAAGGTACTTTTTGTGGGTCAAGTAAAACGGGTAAACAAATGATGTTTTCTCCTTCTAGTTTTACTCGGGGAGGGCAAGTCTTTTGATAGGAAGTCAAGTGCCTTACCACTAGACCATTTGTGGGTCTAAATGGTGGATGTTTTTTATCGAAAACTCATAGGGATATCTTGTTTGTATCTAGAGATCCCATATCAGGCTTGGTGACACTTAAAACGAGATTTCTTTTTGATCAAGTATTCTGTTGGGAACCTACCAATTGGCTATTTAATACATTATTGAAACCTTTTTAGCTTTCTTGAATAACTAATTAGTTTGGGGGATGTTTCACACGAGAGTATATCAAAGTGCAATGCCATTCTATTTTTATGCTGTACTAGAATGTATTTAGGTCCTTTCAGTTTCTACAATGTGGCATTGTATCCTAACAACAATTTCATTTAGGACATATGCAACTCATGGATACAGTTTGAGAGGGAGTTTGGTTCACTGGAAGATTTTGATCATGCTTCACAGAAGGTATCTTTTATTGTTTTGGCAACCGTAACATTTTATGCTAATATTTTAATATATTATAAATGCTAGCGGTGTTTCAAACGTATGAACTGCTACATTGTAAATTGACGCTTTTGGAATGCTTACTTTTATCGTGGCACATAGGCTTTGACAACACTTAGACTTTTCACGTCATGACAATGTCTATTCTTGACACTAGTACTTATATGAATGTTATACTAGTAATTAAATTAAACATTTTCAACCATTCAATGCCGGTATGTGATTCACCTGAACCAATTCAAGTGATTGATTAGCCTCACACGCAACTGATATGAAGACGTGATAACTGCTGTTTTGCTTATTGTATGCTTTTATTTACAACCAACAGTATAAAGGAATTAGGAAATTTTCTGAATTGTCAAATTTTAAGTGTCATAGTTTGGTGGCCAAAGCAATGCCTCAACTGTTTTTTTAGAGATAAGAAAGTAATATCTCAAACATTGCTGTTATCTGTTATTTTATTTGTTATCTTCATTGCCTGTGAGTGCAAGATAAAACTTATAATCTAACCTGACATTTTCTCTTATATATAATTATGATGTTTTTTCTGTGAAATACTAATTTGGACCTCTGGTGTATCTTGTTTTCTCATGCACACGTTTTTATTTTCAGGTAACTCCTCGGCTGCAGGAGCTACAGTTTTTTAGATTGCAGCAAGAGAGCAAAGCGATTGCTTCATCAACAAATCATGCGGATGCTCCCAAGAAAAAAAAAGGTGAAAAGAGAAAGTCTGCTCCGGAAGCACTACCTAATGAAGAGTCACCAGCAAAACGGCAAAAAGATGCCACAAAGCATAAAAAGGATAATACTCATTCTAAGAGTTCAGTTAAAGCAAATAACATGGAAACTACTGTTACTCTAAAAGACACTCCTCATGGTGAAGACAACACAAAAACCAAAGACGCCATACCTGATAAATCCAAGGTATACACTGACGAATGCACTGCCTTTATATCAAATCTCAATCTGAAGGTAAATTTCTTTTTGCACTGTTACAACATTAAAGTGTTCTGAACCATAATCAAATTCTTTCTAGAGCTTACTGAGATACTTGTGACATTTGCAGGCAAATTCTGACGACTTACGTAGTTTCTTCAGTGATGTTGGTGGTGTTGTTGCTATCCGGATATTGGTGGACAAATTTACTAAAAAATCAAAGGTATAATTCTCCTCTCTCTCTCTCTCTCTCTCTCTCTCTCTCTCTCTCTCTCTCTCTCTCTCTCTGTATATATCTTTAGTATTATTATATTATAAAGCAGATATGTAGAAGTCTTAAAGCTTAATTCGAAGTAACACGATTACTGTTATAACCCTTTTAACAAAAACCGAATCGCCTACTAACACATGGAATCTCAAAAGCAATAATATTGTGTCTGGAAGCTACTCTTCTAACCCTATTTACAAACTATATTTTCCATTTTATACATGTTTTTTTTCTTCTTATCTATGACCATCAATCTATGATTTATACTATTTTTAGGTATATTTCTTTAGTATATTCTTTTTAATGACGATTTACACTACATGATTAAGTAGTCTAGTAATCTGTTTTTATGCTGTTAAAATAAGTAATAAGATTTTACAGCAAAAAAAGATAACATACATACACAACACATCCCACTTTAGTTATTGTCGGTCACTACCACCTCATACCCCTGCAATATGGTGCCGGTATCCTACTAGTATATATACTTAAATATATGTATGTGTGTATGTGTTCCTGTCTGTATATACACACACGAACCCTGAGTAGGGATCAAGTAAGAATTGAGAAGAAAATAAGGATAAGAATAAGAACTAACTCTCTACCGGTCATTTTTTTTGTACATTGTTTGGCAGTGTAATGTGCTTGAAATAATTACACAAAACCATGATTCCATCAAGTATTACTCTTCTCATCAGTTGCCATTTTGTGGCCGGATTGATTAGCTTATATCTGGGATATTGCTGAAAATATGCAGAGTTATTAGTTTCAATGAAGGATATTATTCCTGCAGTTTCGTCTCTATTTCCCCACTAAGTTTAACATTGCAAAACTACTCTCTGCGTTGTTAGCCATATAGGCTTTTTAATAGCACATTATAGTTTGAGTTTAGCTGTATCTTTCTATTGATTGTAAATAGGGTTTATGCAACTCATGTTTATCCTATCATTCATGTGCATTATAAATGGAAAAATATTCATCAGTTGACATGTAAACAATTCTGAAGAATTTAAAAACCGACATTTTATTGCTGAAAATACTAATAAAAGTTTTCAATGCCTCTCAAGTTGTATGTGTTAAGTTTGCTAGTTGTCACATTCTGGTGGGGTTATCTTTCACCTATACATCAAGACACAAACAGTGTTGGAATCTCGGGTTTTAATAAGAGACAATTTCTCATTAGTTGTTTTCCCTTAAATATTGTACTTGCCAAAACTCCACGTTATATGTTCTATTAATTCGATTGTTTTTAACACTGACTTCTTATATAGGGATTAGCATATGTGGACTTCTCTGATGATACACACCTTGAGGCAGCAGTTGCAAAAAATAAGCAAATGCTTCTTGGGAGGAAGTTAAGCATTGCTCGTTCAAATCCTAAAGGCAAAAGAAAGGGTTCTGCCGGACATAAAGCTTCAACAGAAAAAGGTCAGGACATACTTTCTATCATGTGTGTGATTGACTCTGTCAATGCTTCCCTGTTTGAATATTGAGTATTTAGAATTCAGTACGCACCTGTGTATGTTTCAGTTTTGACTAAACAGTGGGACAGACACCACTGGTTACATCAATAGACGTGCTAATGGTGGAACAAACACGCCACTAATCAAGTCTATTACGTCAGTGGTCATGGGTTCAAGACCCGCTACTGACAGGCCCTTATTTGACTGTTTAAAAGTATTTTTTGTTGAAGTGGTTTTACTATTGGCAATGCCTAATTTTTCAGACAAAAGGGATTTGTTTTCTCTCATTATGATATAAAGTTTTTAAAGATAGGTTAGTATCATTTTACAGTCCCATTCTTATGGTCAAGGGCTTGTTTTCTTTCTTTGTTTTTGGTGACCATGGTTTCTGACCTTTTGGCCACTAATCCACGGGGCTTGAGCCCGCCGCAAACACACTCAAACCGGGTAAAGCACTTCCCTTTGGGGAGGTTGGCTTGCTTGTTTTCTGTTATTAGGTCCTTTTTGCTATGATTTAGTAGCCACAGTGAGAACATTATTATTGATAAATTACTTTTCAATTGAACATAAGTGGAAAGGAAGATAAGGTTAAGGTTTATAGCAATGAGCTGATTGTAAACATCATGTTAGTGACATTGGAAATATAGGCATGCTTGCATGCTGTAAAGAAAACATGTCGTTAGCAATGCTTCTGCTATCAAGATATATACATTGAATGCAGATCTATTTTAGTAGATGAAAATGTTACCCATAAGGCATTGTCTAGTTGAATGTTGCCCATCATGCTATGTCATCCTGTCTTGGGAGTTCCACTATTTTTATATAATTCCACGTAGTATGTGCTTATAATATGATATTGGTGCTCAACTTGTGTTGCGCAATTTAAGCGAAGCCTGTATTAGTGAATGCAGTGTTTCATTTAACAAAGTTAGCTGTCATGTTTCGCAGGCAAGTAGCCAACTATCACAGCTATATGTTTTGGACCATGACTATAGTTTTAACAAATAATTTGAAAAATTATATATCCTATCTTGAGAATGAAGTGTTAGGAAGTATTTAGGATCCACTCATGTCATTTTTAACTTTACTGTTTCCGAAAGGACTTATATAGTCCTTCATTTGATCCTTTTTTATTCGTCATTCGCATTTTCATGGGCCTCATTATCTTTCTGTTTGCATAAATGGAGAATGGAACTACCAAATAGAAAGGGTTAATCAGTTTTGAGTTTTGTTAGGGTTAACAAAGTGACGTGGGATTTCGTTTTGTTAGCATGACTCTGATGAAAAAACTCATTTGGTTCTTATCTCTCTTTTCTATGGCGTTTTTCTCTCTCCCCTTTTTGAGACCCACTCATTTATAGCTCTATGTATCTAGGTTATCTATTAAAATAATTGACTTGGTTGTTACTAGGAGGTTCTATGGTTTCATCTTGTAGATAACTATCCTTAGGTACTGATTTACTTTTTTTTTTTTTCTTCTAGTTCTAGTAGGAGCAAGTTTCTAGAATGGATATGATTTGCACACTACTTCGAACACAAGAAGCAATTGCTATGTGGTGTTGTACCATTTACCTTTTTTTTTTCTTAATTGTACCTTGTCATGTGTGAAGTTATTTTCTTGGTGTGCTGACCACCTCAAATGTTTTGCGAATTTTGTATGCATCAATGTAGCTTTTTATCATGGAAAGGTAGTTTCATTTATGATTTGGTTATGTCTAACAATACATCATTATGTATTGGTGTAATGGCAGGGCAAGGCGAAGACCATGGACATGGAAAATTTGAGCCTAAGGGGAGAAACACTTTTGCTGTTCCTAGAACTGTTAGAGCCCTAGGTTGGTCTAGCACGAGCAATCCGGCAGTATCAGCAACAGCTGAAGGTGGAGAGGAGAAGCCAAAATCTAACGAGGAGTTACGAAATTTGTTCCTAAAGAAGAGCTGAAACCTCAAGTAATCCATGATTTTAGCTTTGCTAATACAAATGTGTTTTCTTGAAGTGGTAATTACTGTCTAATTACGGATTTAGCTAGGAATGTGTGTGTGTGTCTGGGTTAGGTTTGATAGCTTTGCTAATACAAATGTGTTTACTAGAAGTGGTAATTACAGTCTATTTATGCATTTAGCTATGAATGTGTGTGTTTTGGTTAGGTTTAATCTTTAATAGGTCATACAGCTATCCTAGAATCATATTAAATGAGCTGAATATGGGTCAAAGGTCATTGAAAATGAACTTCTAATGCATAATATATCCCATGCAACTTTATTCAAGAAACTGGTTTATAGTCGAGAGAACTATTTCATAATCATATTGATATGCCATTGATTATTTATTTCTTATAAAAAGTGGTAAAAATTGTTTGTGGATCACACAACCGCTTACTCGTTTTGACACAACTTAACTGGCATTTATTTTGGCAATATTAATTTTTGTTTTTAATTTGTTGGCAGATGTTAGACGGTGATGCTTGTTAGAGATCGTTTCAGGTTTGCTTCAAGGCTCCTGAAAGGTTAGCAACTTTAGAAAGCAGATGAAACTAGGTATAGTGCTTTTAAGAAGACTAATGTGGTTAACAGAGGTTGTTTTATACTACAATGGTTGAGATGAACATCCAAAGCATACTTCAGGTTTTGTATTATGCTACACCTTTACCATGGACTTGATGTTCAAAAGGAGATGGTCAGATAATGACCCTTTTGTAAATGGATGCCGAGTAAGATTTGAACTTTTTTAGGTTTTTAAAGTAAGGATTTTCTTGATATGGTCAAAATGCTAGTGTCTTGATCATCTTCACTAAAAGCAATTTTATATAGATGCTTAACATTAGTATCAGGCATTAAATTTTAACAACAGTATAAATGTTTGTCAAATGTCATCTAAAAATGCTTTTAAGAGGAAGTAACATTACTTGTGAAACATATGAGTATAAAGGAAGTGACTTTGTTTATCAAGACACGTATGAAAGTTACTAGCTTTTGGATTGGGTGTTGGTGAGTAGGGGAAGACAGACCTCTTTGTGGTTTCGAATGGAAGATGATTTGTACACTTATATTATGTCGACACTGCTTACTTTTTTCCTGCTCAAGTGACTACGAGGCAGGGGTGGTGATGTGGCCGTTGTACTCGTAATCCATAGTAGTATTTTGATGCACAATGGTCCATATCCCGAGGATCATTTTTTTGACAGACAAATGGCACATTTTAGTTATTTTGATTTATTTCTGGACATTAACTCATTTATTTAATTTTTACCAAATTATCTTTTACATAATGAAACAAACATAACTAATCTTCTAAACGCAAAACTCACAGATTTACCTATGCATTTATGTTTAAAAATTTATTGCGAAATAGTCACATTGATAAAGTAAAATTTTCGTTAACGGGCTGATTCGAATACAAGATGTAATATTTTGGACAAATCAGGTGTTTGGAAGTTAGTGATGGATGGAATTGAGTGTGATGTGATGATGAGTCCTTGGAAAGCGTTAGAGTGAGTGGTTTGTCTTGTCCTATCAAACATGTTTTTTCCTCTCTTTTTTCCGTCATTTCCGAATCATCATAACATTTGATACAGTAATAGTAACGGAAACTAATCAAAATGCAGTCTAAAATATTCAGCCAGTACTGACTGTATTGATAGAAACTAATCAAATTCAAAAGGAAATTATAACAAATTATATTATGAAAGTTAGGATTGCAATTTTTTTAGCGAAATAAGCTTTTTATTGCAGCTTTTGACTTTCACCGGGTCGACTTTATTCTATGCGAGGTTTTTGCTGGAAAGCAATTTTTCAGGAAAAGAAAGTGCTTCGCTATTATAATTGTAGTTATCATTACGATACCTATAATGAACTTTTGTTAAGGTAATTTAGGAGGTTGTAGGCATAATTAGTACACTTTTGGCTAACTTCTACCTACTACTCATGGTTGACCCGTTTATTTATTATTATTATTATTATTATTATTATTATTATTATTATTATTCAACGTGGGTGAATCTTTGTGGCTAAAAGAGGATTAATTTTCCCCCCAGGATTCAAACCCGAGATCTCTAGGTACTTTCGTCCTATAGAATGAGCCCTTACCGTTGGGTCACCTCTTGTGATTTTGTTACTAACGTTACTCATTTAAGAATATACGATTCTAAGCGTTTAATTTTGATTATAAAAACATATTTTGTTTGGTTCAATTGCTCAATGTGCCTTCTCTTGATATTCCTTAAACCAGTTGTAATGTTGATCCTTGCAAGGGTCGGTCTAGCCCCAAAGGTCGTGTCTCCCCTCCCCCCTCCCTCCCTCATTTTTTTTTGTTCAATCGACAAAGCGACCCCAACTTTTTGCGAAGTTTGCGTGTTTTCTTTTATTTTGTTTATTTTTTATTTTTATACGGCAAGTTTTTGGTTGTAACTAAGGTCGTCTTACTACGGGCTTAGAGTCATGCGTTTGGTATTAGAGAGAGAAGTTGAGGTAGTACTGATATGACAAAGTGGTCTGGTCAAGTGTTAGGTCGCCATTACTACTAGTGTTATAAATGTTATGGGAGGACCATTGTGCCAATTTTTATATTGTGTCCTTTTATGCACAATGTTCAATTTTGATGATATTTGGTTTGTGTCATAATAGTCACTACTCAAAAGTTAGAATCATTTGCATGCCTACAAAGCTTTTGTGATTGGGTATGTCCAATTATTGAAGGCAATTTGAAGTGCAAGAAATTGAAACAAATATGTAATCTACACAAATTACACTACAAATGTGGTCTACAAAAAAGGTTTTTATAGGTTTTAAATATACAAGGTTTACTGTATTTTGTTGTGCATATTCACATTTGAGTTTTCTTAGTTAAATAATTTTATGTTGCTTAGTTGCTAGTATTTTTTATAATTGTTTACATGGTCCTTTTTTTTTTTTTTTTTTTTTTTTTTTTTTTTTTTTTTTTTTTAATTTTTTTTACAATGCCCTATTCACTTCCGTGATCAACTATATGCTGGACAAAAGTTCTTTATAGATCCAACTTTTACCATAGAACCCATCAAGCAATTTTAGCCACTCATTTTTTTTAACAAAATAAAAAAATAAACTTTCACCCTTTTTTTAAAACTTAAATATTTCGCAAACCGTAAATCGTCAAGTTACAAAAAAAATACCATCACGACGAGAATTAAATTATCTTTCTATAGATATGCATTGTTATATACTTTCGACGAACTTTTTTTTCGATAAACTTTTTTTTTCGCTCAGAAAAATCATATATGATTCGTAAGAATCATATATGATTCGATTTTAACAAATCATATATGATTCTTACGAATCATATATGATTCTTAAGAAATCATATATGATTTGTTAAAATCATATATGATTCGTAAGAATCGAATCATATATGATTTTTTACGAATCATATATGATTTTTACGAATCATATATGATTCGTAAGAATCGAATCATATATGATTTTTACGAATCATATATGATTCTTTCTGGGTGGAAACTAATAAAAAAAGTTCGTCAAAAGTATATAACAATGCATATCTATAGAAAGATCATTTAATTCTCGTCGCGATGGTATTTTTTTTGTAGCTAGAAGATTTACCGTTTGCAAGATATGTTGTTTTGAAAAAAAAGTTAAAAATATAAATGGATGGATATAATTGGTTGATAGGTTCTATGGCATGTATGGGTTCTTTATTGATCTCAACTCCTATATGCTGATGTTTAAAGGATCAAAAGCAAGAAAGGCTTACGAGTTTTATGTTGACAAAGATGGTAATTATACTAACAAAACAAACAATGTTATATATAAGGAAGGGTCACGCAGACTTCAAATATGTTTTTTTATTATTATTTTTTATTTATTTTTTTTTAACTAAATGACCATTCTATTTTTTACCAAGTTATTTGTCTCTTTGTTATGCATTATTATAAGTTTCTTATATAGCCAAAACACATGGTTCTATATTGTTTTTATTTTTGATGAAACTAGCTCGTTCATCGGATGAGTCTTGAAATGTGGTCTTTTATATAATAGAAAAAACATACAAAATGAGAAATCAAATTTTGGAGAGTTTTCAATTTGACCAATGAGATAGCTCGATTTTACGACGTAGGCAAAATAGAAAATTTTCAATTCCTATTAGCCAATAAAAGTCAAATTTGGTTTCAATTTAGTCAAACTTATCTAAATTTTATCTGTCAAAATAAATATGTATAAAAACACGTATATCGATGTTAAAAATAATAATAATAATAATAATAATAATAATAATAATAATAATAATAATAATAATAATAATAAAACTTTAGTTGTTAAACTTAAAATAGATTATATGGATTAATGTAAAAATTACAAGTTTTCATATTTTTTTAATAATTTTAAAATTAGAAAAAAAGTCCCTAAATTTTATATATTTTTTTAGAAAACAACATATATGTTGGCGTTATTAATTAAATATTATTATCATTATCTATTAAATTTATATGTATGCACGGAACGAGCACGGGTTACTGTGATATGTAATGAATACACGAAATTGTACATATACGAACGAATCATGTTATACCTCTTTATGAGATTAAATTGTCACAACTCACCATTTCAGGTCATTTCTTAAACTTTGGAAAAACACTATTTATCAAACACTATTCATCATTTTACTATTCATCATTTTCGAGGTCAATCTGATATTCTGAGAAACATTTGAGAATTTTACTATTCACTGAACAGTATTCATTACCGGAAAAGTTTTCACTACTCACTTGCATTGCTCATTTCATCGTAAATTTGGTTTACGGGTATTAAAATTCGCGTAACCGTATTGGTTTAGGTGCGAATTCATTTCATTATCAGTAAGGACATTGCATACGAACTAGAGACAGTCTGCATATCATCATAACAGCATTTTCATGTTATACCACTCTTAGGATTTTCAAATTTATATATTTGATACATTTAACGTTTTCCTTATAATTATTTATAAATAAACGTTAACACCCGATTTATAAACACGACGAATATATCTAAATATTCCCACAATGGTCCCGACATATTTTTATATCCATTATATCATCATAAAAGTTATAACATTCATTTACCCAGTATTTTGGAAATTTATTTTATTTATAACGTGAGTTTATGGATATTACGACGGTTTTCGTGAAAACTAAACAATAATCACCCGAACACTCAGTACTTGTACCCAACATATTTTTAACATTTTTATGACTTTATTAAGTCCCAGTTAACGTCGTTAATATTTATTTCTAGCAAACCCGGTACCCGATTATAACTAATACTTACACTAAACTACAATTAATATTACACTACATTTCCTAAGTGATCAAAACTCATTTTGCTACCCCTTACTCTTTTGAAAACCGGCCACATGCCCCCCCCCCCCCCTCTAGACACCATGTGCATTTTTTTAACCTCAAGTCTTTACTACATATTAACTTAATATATATTTCACATAAATATCTACAAAAACTTCAAAACACATAAACATACATTTTCTTAGAATCAAAACACCAAAACCTCATCTCTTTCACTCCATACCCACGACCCATTTCAAAAACCATGATCAAGTGATTATTTTCCAAAGTTTAAAGCTACAAAGTTGTTCATTTCATCATCCTAATCAAGAATCTTACAACAAAAACACAAGTAACACAAGGTTTCTCATCATCTAATCACCTATTATTTCAAAGTGAGTTATCAACTTTATTTTCATGATTTCATCTAATTAACACTTGTATCTTCTGGTTTTCATGCTTAATTTCATGTACAAGTTAGCTATACCACATTATTTTTGTTAACTTTTTCAACATACAAACCCTAGATTTTGATTTAGGTGTTCCTTTGTTAAATTAACATGATTAGTAGTGATTAGGAACCCATAGCACCTTAAGAAGGTGTATGGTAGGATTAGTATAGCTTTGTGGTGTTTGCAAGAGATTTGGTTGAAGTAGAAACTAGTTTTGAACATGAAAAATGGGTTTGTAACAAGTATATAAACATTCTGTCCCATTTTTGTAAATCCAGGAAAATCAGTAAACATAAAGGAAACTTTGGCAAAATTTTTAGAAAATACTTTCAAAAACGAATCCGTAGGCGAAAGAACGGATTAAAAAGAGTTTATAACGAAGAAGTTATGATTTTTGCAAGTTTATTGACGAAAAGTATTTTTCTGAAAATGCATGCTGTTGGACGTTTTTCGTCGGACAAAAAGAGGCTTTAGACGTAACCCGGAGGAGCCAAGCTTTCCAAAATATATTACTACATACTAAGACGTAACCGTGGATATAAAGAACAAGTAAACGGACTTATAACGACAAAGATATTCACGTTTCAATATCGGCAAAACTTATATTATTTTGACAGCTTTTGAAAATAATAACACTAAAACTACGTAGTAACTCTAGATTTCTAGAAATAATACCAAGTACCCAAATTCATAACTAATGAAGTATTAGTGATTACAAGTATATTTTCATTACTACAAGGCGTTATTTCAAGGATTTCAAACCGAGAATTTCAACACTAACATTGATACATACGATATATATATATATATATATATATATATATATATATATATATATATATATATATATATATATATATATATATATATATATATATATATATATATATATATTTCAACTAGTTTTATTTTTCTAGTTGTCTTATTTTCCTAAGTCTTGGAAAATGTATATTTTTTATAACAACAAGTATTTTTCAAAGAGTAGAGTGGTATAGGAAACATGTGCATGGCCATTCATAACATCATTTCATGATCTAAGGTAGATCGTTCATCATTCATATTAGGTTGCGGCTAGTGTGCGCGCCTTGTTTTTCAGCTCATTACATGTTCATGGTACCATCATATCAGGTGAGTTTTCATAGCCCCGTTTTCAATACAATATTTTGATTTCAAATCCCACGGCGGAATACATTGCATCAACCATTTTAGTATGAGCCCAAGTACCAAAACATATGTACATTGCTTAAGTTGCCTTACCAACCTGTTAAAGTCCCATATTTATTATCATGGACCGTTAATTTGCCGATTAAGCGAGAGTGAGTGGATAGATCTATCGAGGGTAACGCCTCCATCCGTGGTAGTTATTACCAACAGTAAACGGATGCATTTCATTTTGACATTTTGGGAGTGTTCTGGTAAAACATTCAGGAGGGGCATATAAATTCATCAGTCATAGCTTCGGGGTCATGAGCTTAAGGTCTATTGTACTATTTTACTTGATTTTTATCTTGCACTTATACTTGTGGTGGCCGTACATCATTACATTTTATAAACCTATGGAATTCACCAACATTCGTGTTGACGTTTTAGCAATGTATTTCAGGTTATTAAGGTAGCTCATGTGACATGCATTTGGACCTTTATGGAGTCGCGGAGTCGACGCGTCTCACCATTATTTCATGCACTTATGTAAACGTTTGATCTAGTAGGATTTGTTTTCATAAACATGCAACACCTTTTGGGGACCTCATATTGTAAACTCTGAATTATTTCAATGATCAAACGAAGTATTTTCCAAACGACACTTTAGGTCGTTCAATGTAACTGTAATTGTGATGCTATGACAGACACCCCCAGGTATTTCATTCCGCTGCAAGTCAGGTAAATTGGGGGTGTGACAGATTGGCATCAGAGCTAAGGTTATAGCGAACTAGGATGTATCTTGGACCCTAGACTATAACCGCATTATCATAGCATCTCATCATTTCATCATAAGTGCATAATCATGATACATGTTGTTTCATGCATACCTGTGCGAGTTATTTATACTCATATTTGTATATATATCATTTTATTGACCTGGTTCACAAGTGACATGTCTTCAGATACTCACCCTGACATCCTTTTATCGGATTCCGACATTGAAGATGCCTTGTCATCTTCCACTACCATTATACCACCAGTTGCACTTATACCACCATTAGCACTATTGATTTGCCATAGGAACAGGGTTTTCCTATCATTCAACCCATACATAGAATGTCTTTTGGTAGAGTATTCAGACTTAATCTTAATGGACTTATTAGGATGTTTATTGCAAGGAATATAGTATGCTTCTTTCCATCACTAGTAGAGCACTCACTACTCAGGTACTACCACCACCATCAGTTACTTATTACACTATTGGTTGTCCCACATTGCGTACTTTAGTTTTACCTCTTAGATGTCGCGAGGTAGCGCGAAAGAGGGTAGTATTCCATTCACTAGTACCACCATTGTCATTTTCCTTTTCCATTCCAACTTGCTATGAACTAGATAACACCTAGTAGATAATACCAATATCACGGACTCAACAGGAACATCCGCAGATTCTTCAGGAATGGTTCAGAACCTACATTATCTAAGATTTGATAGATGCACAACTTCAGACACCACTTCAGGACTATCTCGACCTTATGATGCCACAAACGTGATTTCACACAGAGGGACACCAGGAAGTCCCTAGACCAGACTTATATCCTCACACAGTGGGACATAGTCTAAAGAACTTGTTGTCTTATGATTGTTGTACAAACAAATATATCAAGTGTGACTCTACTATGTAAGGAATGGTTGTGCTATTTGTGATATCAGTTCACGTAGACCGAAATTTTCATGTATTATATTCATGTGTTGTGAATATGATGACTTTTATTAACTATATCCTCATGGTCTCTTATGATTTGATGAAGAGAGATTTAAGCAAACCACTCCAAGCATGACGCAAGCTGCTATTGGACAAGTCATTGCCAAGAACATAGCCACCGCCCTCACTAAGGAACTTACTCACGTGGAATTTATGGGGTGCAATCCTCCCTCCTTTAGCGGAACTAGAGACACAAAGGAATTTCTCAAATGGTTCGAAGAAATAGAAACAATATTTCAATGTGGCGACTGTCGTAAGGAAGACAAGGTTAAGTTTGCCACATGCACTTTTCAGGATCATGCCCAGGAATGGTGGACCAAACATATTAAGATGGTGGGAGTTGATGCTGCTTACTCACACTCTTGGGAGAAACTAAGAAGGATGATGAGTATAACATTTGTGTAGGAAATGAATTACAAGCAAATGAACGGGAAACACTAAACATTACCATGGTAGGAAATGATGTTGACGAGTACACTACTCATTTTTATGAATTAACACGACTAGGTCCTGCAATGGATGAACCGGAAAGCAAGAAACTTGAAAGGTACATCGGGGGACTCTCAAATGGAATTCGTATGTTGGTCATTGCATGGGAACCCGATACCATGTCTGAAGCTATCAAAATGGCGATCGAAGCAAAGGAACTCATAGTTCACGCCGAGACATCAGGAAACAATAGTGACAATAAAAGGAGGTGGAACAACAATCTAGGTTGCAATGCTGCTCAACAATCACCCAAAGGACAAGAAGTGAATAGAGCCTTTGCTGCAGAACCGTACACAAAGAGAAGGTATATTGGAAAGTTACCTTACTGCAACCTTTGTAATCAACATCACCGAGATCATTGCAGCGAACCGTGTGGAGTGTGCAAGAAGCAGGGTCATCGGACTAAGGATTGTAGGAAACTCACAAATCATAAGATCCCAGGGAGTTGCTTCAAATGTGGAAACTTAGGGCATTTCAAGAACGACTGCCCGGAGCTAAGGAACAAGGAAAATCAGGAACTTGGAATCAAGACTAAATCGCTCGAGGAATAGCGTGAGCTGTTGAAAGAGAACCGTCAGGATATTAGCAACATCAAGGATAACAACAATGCTTCAACAGGAGGAGCTTTGTTTCAATATATAAACCGTAGTTCGAGCCCTTTAGGGTTGTATCTTTCCTTTTGTACTTACCGTTGGTACGATGACATAACCTAGTTGTATTAAGCACTTTTCTATCCAATGTAATATCTATCCTTTGTTACCTCTGTGATAATCATAACCTTCGTTTACTCCATTTTCTATCCCAATTGCTCAGACTTCAATCGTTTCGCAACATTTTATCATTGTCTTATTAGGGATTAGGTTGATTTCGTTTTTGACGAATTAGTAGACTATTACCATTCGACAAGATTCACCCACGTATCCAATACACCATTCAAGCTATTTTACTATCATATGGGGAAATTGTTTTACAGAAAAATTTCTGAAGTAAGCTACTTTATTACCATCCTATAAATTGATTTTTCTGTCATTACACCAAGTATTTACTATTATTACGCGAGGCAATTTTCATGTTACTTGAAAGAAAACATCAGGATACCATTTTAATAACAATGCGTTGAACACCATCTAAAACTTTTGAGAAAAGTTATGATATTTTGACAAAATCTAACATCGCATCATTAGTCTTCAATTGTACGTAGCCTGATCACCTATGTAAAATTCAGGAAGGATTATGCCATGAAGGAAATAATTACCTTTTCAAAGGATTGTTAATAACAATCTTCATTTAAAAGTTTTGTAAACAAAGGAACTCTTCCATAAACATCCCTTTTGCCGAACTATCCCTGGATACTTACCCCACCTGTCACCCACTTAGCCATTAAGTTGGATTTTCCCATTGACTTACCTAGGAGAGACTTTCCATATCAATTACAAGTAGGATTCCTCGATACAAGAAAAGCAATGAAAGGATTACAGAACTACTAAACAGAACTAGAAGTATATAGTGAGAGAATTCATAACTCAACAACAAATTCTAAGGTATTGCGAGACCATCCGAATCACCATCTCTGACTTAGTTGTCAAATTCTATCGTTTAAGGGTACTAGCTAGACTGAGCTACAGGATTGAACTCAATATAAATGTCCGCAGGACAACACAATAGAAATAAACCAAGCTTCTAATTGAGACTGTAGAGCATTTCATTTAAACATGGCCTCATCCATACATAAATTTTCCTGCAGTAATTTTTCATAAAGGACAATTGTTTGAATCAAGAATATCGATGTAGATTCCCCTAAGGCCTTATGTCACTAGAAATTTCCGATAACCTCACCTTAATTCCAAGCAAGGGATCAAACCGGAACATATCTCCTCATCTACATGGGAAAACAGAATAGACATTCATCGACACAACATCAAGTGATACGTTCGCCTTGCCAATTACAACGATAAAATATTTCAGGACTTAAGTTAGTCTAAATACCTATGCTTGTAGTTATATCTGATAACCACCGATAGGCATTATCCAACCTCAGGAACTAAATGTTAGACATCTATGCATTTAAGCGAACATTTCCTATTCTACCATTTTATCCTTGTTAGTGTTTTCGCTTTTAAATAAAGTTGATGCGTTTACATAAATCACATACCTTGTGGAAAAATGATTTCTGAAATTCCTATTTTGAACAAGTACGATCCTTTTTGGTCAATCTTTAGCAACACTATTGTACAATGAGAAATATACATAAACATCAAACTTTGGTAAGCAGTCTTAATCACAACATGTTTGAAAACATTTTTCTACTTCATAACTACTGAAATTTTGAATCATCAGGAGAAATATTACTTAGTAAATCATTTGCTCCATTTTCTAAATTCGTTTATTCAGAAAAGGATTTCAACTAAAACTCACAATCGCGAGACAAATTTCCAGAACTAATTTCCCTACAACATCGCTTATGCATTTAGGATTTGTGACTTGACAATAGAATATTTGGAATATGTGATGAAGGAATTAGGAAGGACATCACAAATTAATCATGAACTTCAGTAGTGGAGACCAAACCCAATAGATAAAGAAGGACATATGTCTTATCATCCGTTGGAACAAAACACAAGGAATCAAATTGTTACCTATATTCTATCCCTTTCAGATAACGCCAAGTTTGAAGGACCGAACATTGTGGAATTAGTCACAAAGGTTTATGGTACCCATTTTAGTTATTCCTGTTAAGGAAACCGATTCACCTTGGACTTCAAGCAATCATTTCAGGATTTCCTTCCGAAACCCATTTAGATGTGAACATCACCTATCATCCTCAGACCGATGGTCAAAGCGAGAGAACAATTCAAACATAGGAAAGTATGCTCAGAGCATGAGTGATTGACCCTAGAAATGGTTAGACTAACCAGTTATCATAAACCAAATTCAGTTGCAATCATAGTTATCGCGCGAGCATAGAGACTACACCATTTGAGGCACTCTATGGTCGAGGTGCCAATATCCATTGACGGATCGAAATTTGGAAAAGCCCAACTGATGAGTGCTCAAACACTCATCATTTTTAGTCAAATCTGAACTGCAAAACATAAAAAAACACTCAGAAATGCATCAAAATACCAAAAATATTTCAAAATTGTGTTTTATATGCAAAATGAGCAAAAACAAATGAAAAACGTACAAAGTTTGCAAAATTGGCAGTTTCAGTCCCCCAACTTTTATAAAATTACAAAATTAGTCCCTGGTCATTCAAAATATGAAAAATTATCACCAAAGGTCCTTTTACAATCATAAGTTGTCATATTTTGTCCTTTGGTGAAAAATCTTAAAAGTTTTGGAAAATTACAAGTTCAGTCCCTGTACTTTCAGATATTGACAGAATTGGTCCCTGGTGGGATATTTTTGGA
The DNA here is from genome assembly GCA_030686995.1 of Artemisia argyi. Taxonomy (NCBI): domain Eukaryota; kingdom Viridiplantae; phylum Streptophyta; class Magnoliopsida; order Asterales; family Asteraceae; genus Artemisia; species Artemisia argyi. The sequence continues at coordinate 121,952,314 of CM060698.1, read as the reverse complement.
TGGAAAACCATTTTTAATCCTTGGAAGTTTAAAAATATTCAATATTGATCCTTGGATAAAAGTTTTTCACAAAATGGCAAAACAGGTCCCTAAACTTTACAAACTTGGCAATTTTGGTCCTCGGGTGTTAAATTTTGGAAATTTATTATTAAAGGTCCTGGTGGAATTACAATGTGGCAGAAAAGACCCTTGGGATAACATTATGGAAGTTGGCAGGTTTGGTCCTCATGTTTGGTTGAATTACAAAATTAGTCCTTGTGGTGCTTTTGTATTAAACTAAACGGACCCTTGATAATTAATACCACCCAAAAACTGATCCACCTTATATCCCCAATCCAGCCCACATCCACCCCTTGGCCCAATCATAAAAACCAGCCCACCACCCAAATTGTGATACCCCGTTTTTATTATAACTCCCCAGTCAACCCCTTTGACTCCACCTCACCCTCCACCTCACCTTATCTCTGCAACACCACAGCCTCCCATCATCACCCTAAACCTCTAATACCTCTGTCACACTCAAAATCACCCCCTCCTACACTCCAACCAAACACAACAGTCCAAATAACACCTCTGGCTTCAATTTATAAGAAAAACTCCAAAAGAGAGTTTTGGCGCCAAAATCTAATTTAAAGGTCAAGATGGAGTGAGAGCATCCAACGGCCATAAATGGAAGTGGGAAAGAGAGTGGAACCCCCGAGGACTATAAAAGTCAAGAAAAAGTGAAGAAAAGAGAGTATTAGAGTAGCAGTAGAGTAATTTTAGTATAATGTAATCATTTAAGCTTAATTTCCTTTTTCCAGTTGTAATTTTAGTTAAAATCAGTTGTAGTCAAGTTATTTTGTGTAATTTGAATCATCTTTGAAATTAATTTCATACCTTGTTATTTAAATTTCAAACTTGCAATTTTCCATAAAATTCTCAATTCACTCTTAATCTGTTAAGAGTTGTTGTTAACTGGTTCTTTTAGCTCAGTAGTGCTCCCTGATAAGCTTTTGTAAGCTTTCTAAGGTTTGTAGGTGGTTCCAAATCAAAACTCAGAAAAATAAAAATAAAAAGATAGTGTAAAAGCAAAAATAATAAAACAAATTCATCACAGAAGAAGTTGAAAGCAAAGAAGCAGAGGTGATTGTGTATTCTCAGGGTTTAGAAGCCTTAAGGAAGGCATTAGGTTGTGTATTGAGTTCTTTGTTCATGTTTGAAGCTTGGAATCAATTTGTAAGTTATGAAATTTGACTTTTGCATTTTATCAGTTCTAGTGTTTTCTGTGGTAGTTTTGTGATTTTTAAGTTTCATTTATTGTACTTAAGCTATTGTAAGCCTAAAATTAGTATGATTAATGGTAGAATCTTAGGATGTAGTGAAAACTGCCATTAAAGGGGTGTTTGGTTTAAGCTTATTCTCTGAGCTCTGACCTGTTTCAGTTGATGTACTTAGTTGTTACAGTCCATTTTAGGTTCAATTAGGGTCATGAAACCATAAAAACTCAGTGGTGTGCATGAAATAGTCAAAATCCACATCAAAGGACCCCTACTGTCAACTGTTGGGTAGTTTTGATCCCAATCCCAACATTTTCATCACACAAGTTAATGTTGTAGCTTGTTAGAGTGTTTTTACAGCTTAAGATAGCTTAATCAATCAGTAGGAGCCTTTAGAAATCCAAGAAAGTCAAATAATCAAGTTTTCTCAAAAGTCAAAATACTACTTTCTCAGATTTTTCTCAATATAGCATGAATTAATTTGAATTTTATGTTTGAATCAAAGGGTAAAACTTGTTTCTATTCATTGTCCACCAGCTCTTCTTTTGATTTCCATACCCATTCCATTTTTATGATTTTTGTGCTGGTCCCCATACTTGATCAAAATCACTTGCAGGGCAATGTGATGCCCTGCACACAGATACTCAGCTCAGACCCCCAACTTCCAAGGTCCCTCATGTACTCAGTAGTGGGTCCCACAGAGAGCTTATTGGCTTTTTGAAAATCCAATAAGCTCTTCTTTTAGTTTCTAGGCTTGTTTTCAAGATTAGACCTCCTTTGCTTGGGCTGCTTGACCCACCAACCTTGTCCCCTCTTTGAGTTATCTGTTTGGTTTTTGGAATAGCATATTCAGCTTATTGGCTTATTCTGGGTACCAATCTAGTTTATCTAGCTTATTACATGTTCCTTGAGCTTGTTTGAACTTAAATCATCATTTGGTTCTCAGCTCTGAGCTTATTTCAAGCTTATAGCTTAGACAGTTGACCAAAGTCAACTGTCTCAGAAATAAGCACTTGTTGTGCTTATTTCTGAGTTCCAAAAAGTTTTTTTTTATAAAAGTTTTTCATTTTTAGGTGTAAAACAAGTTTCCAAAAAGAAAATCCCGGAAATCAAATTTATTTTTAAGTGATAGTTTGTATTGAATGTAATTTAATTTTAAGTTTCATTTTTATATTTTTATTAAGAACTTAGCTTTTTTATATTTTTCTTAAATTCCTATTATATTAAAGTATTTATAGTAATTTTATCAGATTTTTATTTTATCATTTAGTATTTATTAGAATTAATCTTAGTTTTATTAATAATTAAGTAATAATTAGTTTTAAATAGCATAATTAGTTTTTATATTTTTCCTATCTTTTATATGTTGTAAAATAATTTTAGAAATTTTATTGTGATTTTTACTGTTCATTTTCTATTTTTCTTAATCTAAAATAGTTTAATTAGGTAATTAATAATTAATTAATAGAAAAACCACAAAAAGACAAAAATACTTATTTTTAATTATAAAACTTGTTTTTAGTTATTTTATAATTTTAGAAATTTTATTTTCATTTTTCTAGTGTTAAATTAATATTATATTGTATTTAAGTATTTTAAATATTAATAATAAGTATTAATTAGTATTTAATTAATATTAAATAATTAAATAGTGTAAAAATTAATTTTCTTTTTCTAAAAATTTTCTTTTATCTTTTAGTTTGTAAAAAAGTCATTTTCACCCCCTATGGGTTTTCAGATTTCATTTTCTACTTTTTATTTTGTACGTTTACGTTTTATTTAAATGTAAACGTATACGTTTTAGGTTTAAATCATTTCTGGGTTTTCCTAGCTTCCTGTCTTGTTCATATAGCTTATTTAAGCTATTTCTTTGTATATTCCTTAGTTTAATCAATCTCAAACCCCTTTCCCATCCAGATTCACCCGATCACAAACCCGTTTTATAACCATCACACCTCGTCGGGACATAACGACCCGGGGAAACCACTATATTCCGCGGAGCATTGACTCTAGGCAGTTTGACCTTATTGACCATTCACCTGGTCAATTTAGGTTGACCGTTTGGAGCCGATCAATTTTTGGCGCCGTTGCCGGGGTGGTCGTGCGCGTTATTCTAAACGGTTTTACAGATTAGTGAATCTGAATATACACTCATTGTATATTTACCATCATTTGTTCATATTTTCTTATTATAAAAACAAAACAGTTCCCAAAAACTTTTTAAAATCAGTTTTCAACGAACACAAAAAACACAAAAACATTTTCTTTCTCATTTGTATAAAATGTCTTTCCAAAAACCCAAAAATATTTACCTTTACCCTCTCACATCTTTGATTCTCCATTTCTTACCCTCTATAAACCTTTGATTCTTTCCTATGTCGTATCCACACCATTTGGGTTGCCAATGGTGTGGTGGCCCTCATAACGGTGGTAATTGCCCCGGCTGTGGCATGGTAGAGTCAGAAAATGGGTCTGTCTATAACCAGGATCCCTATTCTTACCATGACACAACTGATTTATTCCACCAGCCACCAAACCATGAGATACTGACATATTCGTGTGAATATTGTGGAGGTCCTCATCAAGGATTTGAGTGTCAAACTGGAAACACGTTTGTCTACGAACTGTTTTCTGGTAACACTCAGAATTTTGAAAATGATCAATATCCATATGATTCACCAAACCAGACTCAATAGTTTAACTGTTGTGAGTACTGTGGTGGTCCACACTACAGTTCTGATTGTCAATCAGGAAACACGCTTGTCTATGAGCAGTTTCCTGATAACGATTATGACTCTAGCACATACGACTCACAGCCACATCAGTTTTACTGTTGTGATTACTGTGGAGGTCCACACTTCAGCTCAGATTGTCAAACAGGGAATCCAATTCCCTGTGACAATCTTGACACATCATATTACAACCAACCTCCACAGTCCCAATTGAATCAAGCACTTCTTCTAGAAATGCAAAATATGATGAAAATCGTTGATAAACTTAAGGGTTTAGTTAAAGACTTTTCCTAAAGACATACTCATCAAAAATCCATGGAAGAATTGCTAGCTGAAGAGCAGGCTGCTACAATAAATTCCCAAGATGCCTATGAAAAATCTATTCGGGAATCAATTGCAAAAGAAAAAGCAGCCAAATCTAGCTCTCAATTCCGTTTCATTCTTGATGACAGTGATGATGAGGATACACTTGACATCTTTGAATTTTATAAAACTTCATCAAGTTCATTAGTTGATACCCCAGCAGTTGAGATTCCATCTCAAACAACTGCTATCACACCCGAGGTTCCCACTCACTCTTTGATCATGGGGGACGAGCATCTTGACACTGTTCCTGATAAGGAATTAGACGAATTAATAAAGTCTAGTGTTGAGATCCTTGTCCCAATCCCAGGAGAGTCACAGGGAACTCTTGAGCATATGTGTGATATTCCTTCCCCTCTTGAGTGTTCAAACGATCATTTTGAGACTTTCTCAGATTTTAATGATGATTGTACATCGCATGGAGACACTGAGTATATTGAGGCATCACTCCATCTGTCTGATGTTGATCCTCTTCTTGAGGAGTTCGCTGATGAACTTACTCACATCAATCCACTTTCATTGGAAAGTGATGATGGTCTCCTTGACTTCGAAGCCGATCTGGGAGAAATTGAAAGTCTCCTTTATCATGATCCGTCACTCACTTCTGATCCCGACAGTCTAATAGAGAATGTTAATCTCTTTGTTCCCGAAACATTCAATACCACTCTCACCAATCCTCTATTTGAATTCGACTCTGAATTCACTTCGATTTCTGATAATCCACTCTTTGATATTCAGAATGAGGATTGTGATGAGTCCACAATGGAACATGAATTCACAGATTCACATCTTGTGGATAATTCTCTTCATGAGGAGTTCTCCGGTGAACTCACTTATCATATCATGACTCCTCCGGAGTTTGATAGCCCGGGGGGAGATGCTCTCAATCATGAGAATTTGCAAATTCCCACCCACCCTCCCGGGTTGTTTACGAGCTTAACCTTTGAAATCCAAATTCAGGCTAATGAGCCTGCTTTCGAGGAAGAAAATCAAATCATGATTTACATCATGGTTTTCTTCATTTTCTTCACCTATAAGGTGACTTCTCTATTTCTTCACTCCTTCGGGAATGAAGATACCATCTTTGATCCCGGCATTTTCATGTATCATTATCTTGAGCCGGTATTATATCTCATCGGTGTGGAACTTTCACGTACTTCAAATGTTTGTCCAAACATCTTGAATGAAAGTCCGATTGAGATTGTTTCTTCCACATCATGCTTCCCCAAGGACAAATGAATTCGGGTTCGAGTCAAGCTAGCGACTCGGTAAACAAAAACAGTAGCATGCTTATAGGGTTTTCACCCTAAGTGTGGGGAAGTCACCCATGCTATGGTTACAAATGAAGTGAAAAACAAAATGGTATTTTCCACGCTTAGATTGTAATGTTGCCCTTTTACGTTCAAAATGTCGGCATAATAGCTGGGGCTTTGAATATTGAGGACAATATTCATTCTAAGTGTGGGGGGTATTTCGCTATTCTAGCGAATTTTATCACATTTTACTATCTTATACCCCCGTTTTTAGCCAAAATTTCAAAAATTTTCAAAGAATTTTCACTGGTGCTTCAAAATTTTTGTGGTTATCAGTCCGCCTTGTCTAACTGACAAAAGGGATTGGCTAGTTCAGGAGCAAACGGCTCTTGGTAAAGACATCTCAAATCCGTTTATGGCTTGCAATTTGCCCAAAATTGTATGGTACCTCAACTCGCCATATCCCATAAAGCGAATGAGTTGGCTAGCCCGCAAGATTATGGTTTGTGGTAAAGGCAGTGGAAAATCCATAATTGGTAATCAGCTCACCAAGATGTTGACTATTCCATCAAGAGCTGGCTGGTCCAGAAGCAAACGGCTTTTGGTAAAGACTAATCAAATCCGTTGACAGCTGATGGTTTGCTCAAAATCACACGGTTATCAGGTGTACCACAGTTCTCACACCTGGCTACTCCAGAAGTGATGGCTTTTGGTAAAGAGTTTAAAATCCATCAAGTTTTCAAAACAGTAATGCTAGGGACTAGCAATAGTTTAGTGTGGGGGATTGATGAGTGCTCAAACACTCATCATTTTTAGTCAAATCTGAACTGCAAAACATACAAAAACACTCAGAAATGCATCAAAATACCGAAAATATTTCAAAATTGTGTTTTATATGTTTTAGATGCAAAATAAGCAAAAACAAATGAAAAACGTACAAAGTTTGCAAAATTGGCAGTTTCAGTCCCCCAACTTTCATAAAATTACAAAATTAGTCCCTGGTCATTCAAAATATGGAAAATTATCACCAAAGGTCCTTTTACAATCATAAGTTGTCATATTTTGTCCTTTGGTGAAAAATTTCAAAAGTTTTGGAAAATTACAAGTTCAGTCCCTGTACTTTCAGATATTGACAGAATTGGTCCCTGGTGGGATATTTTTGGATGGAAAACCATTTTTAATCCTTGGAAGTTTAAAAATATTCAATATGGATCCTTGGATAAAAGTTTTTCACGAAATGGCAAAACAGGTCCATAAACTTTACAAACTTGGCAATTTTGGTCCTCGGGTGTTAAATTTTGGAAATTTATTATTAAAGGTCCTAGTGGAATTACAATGTGGCAGAAAAGACCCTTGGGATAACATTATGGAAGTTGGCAGGTTTGGTCCTCAGGTTTGGTTGAATTACAAAATTAGTCCTTGTGGTGCTTTTGTATTAAACTAAACGGACCCTTGATAAATAATACCACCCAAAAACTGATCCACCTTATATCCCCAATCCAGCCCACATCCACCCCTTGGCCCAATCATAAAAACTAGCCCACCACCCAAATTGTGATACCCCGTTTTTATTATAACTCCCCAGTCAACCCCTTTGACTCCACCTCACCCTCCACCTCACCTTATCTCTGCAACACCACAGCCTCCCATCATCACCCTAAACCTCTAATACCTCTGTCACACTCAAACTCACCCCCTCCTACACTCCAACCAAACACAACAGTCCAAATAACACCTCTGGCTTCAATTTTAAGAAAAACTCCAAAAGAGAGTTTTGGCGCCAAAATCTAATTTAAAGGTCAAGATGGAGTGAGAGCATCCAACGGCCATAAATGGAAGTGGGAAAGAGAGTGGAACCCCCGAGGACTATAAAAGTCAAGAAAAAGTGAAGAAAAGAGAGTATTAGAGTAGCAGTAGAGTAATTTTAGTATAATGTAATCATTTAAGCTTAATTTCCTTTTTCCAGTTGTAATTTTAGTTAAAATCAGTTGTAGTCAAGTTATTTTGTGTAATTTGAATCATCTTTGAAGTTAATTTCATACCTTGTTATTTAAATTTCAAACTTGCAATTTTCCATAAAATTCTCAATTCACTCTTAATCTGTTAAGAGTTGTTGATAGCTGGTTCTTTTAGCTCAGTAGTGCTCCCTGATAAGCTTTTTTAAGCTTTCTAAGGTTTGTAGGTGGTTCCAAATCAAAACTCAGAAGAAAAAAAAAAAGATAGTGTAAAAGCAAAAATAATAAATAAAATTCATCACAGAAGAAGTTGAAAGCAAAGAAGCAGAGGTGATTGTGTATTCTCAGGGTTTAGAAGCCTTAAGGAAGGCATTAGGTTGTGTATTGAGTTCTTTGTTCATGTTTGAAGCTTGGAATCAATTTGTAAGTTATGAAATTTGACTTTTGCATTTTATCAGTTCTAGTGTTTTCTGTGGTAGTTTTGTGATTTTTAAGTTTCATTTATTGTACTTAAGCTATTGTAAGCCTAAAATTAGTATGATTAATGGTAGAATCTTAAGATGTAGTGAAAACTGCCATTAAAGGGGTGTTTGGTTTAAGCTTATTCTCTGAGCTCTGACCTGTTTCAGTTGATGTACTTAGTTGTTACAGTCCATTTTAGGTTCAATTAGGGTCATGAAACCATAAAAACTCAGTGGTGTGCATGAAATAGTCAAAATCCACATCAAAGGACCCCTACTGTTAACTGTTGGGTAGTTTTGATCCCAATCCCATCATTTTCATCACACAAGTTAATGTTGTAGCTTGTTAAAGTGTTTTTACAGCTTAAGATAGCTTAATCAATCAGTAGGAGCCTTTAGAAATCCAAGAAAGTCAAATAATCAAGTTTTCTCAAAAGTCAAAATACTACTTTCTCAGATTTTTCTCAATATAGCATGAATTAATTTGAATTTTATGGTTTGAATCAAAGGGTAAAACTTGTTTCTATTCATTGTCCACCAGCTCTTCTTTTTATTTCCATACTCATTCCATTTTTATGATTTTTGTGCTGGTCCCCATACTTGATCAAAATCACTTGCAGGGCAATGTGATGCCCTACACAGAGATACTCAGCTCAGACCCCCCAACTTCCGAGGTCCCTCATGTACTCAGTAGTGGGTCCCACAGAGAGCTTATTGGCTTTTTGAAAAGCCAATAAGCTCTTCTTTTAGTTTCTAGGCTTGTTTTCAAGATTAGACCTCCTTTGCTTGGGCTGCTTGACCCACCAACCTTGTCCCCTCTTTGAGTTATCTGTTTGGTTTTTGGAATAGCATATTTAGCTTATTGGCTTATTCTAGGTACCAATCTAGTTTATCTAGCTTATTACATGTTCCTTGAGCTTGCTTGAACTTAAATCATCATTTGGTTCGCAGCTCTGAGCTTATTTCAAGCTTATAGCTTAGACAGTTGACCAAAGTCAACTGTCTCAGAAATAACCACTTGTTGTGCTTATTTCTGAGTTCCAAAAAGTTTGTTTTTATAAAAGTTTTTCATTTAGGTATAAAACAAGTTTCCAAAAAAAAAAAAAAAAAAAATCCAGAAAATCAAATTTATTTTTAAGTGATAGTTTCTATTTAATGTAATTTAATTTTAATTTTCATTTTTATATTATTATTAAGAACTTAGCTTTTTTATATTTTTCTTCAATTCCTATTATATAAAAGTATTTATAGTAATTTTATCATATTTTTATTTTATCATTTAGTATTTATTAGAATTAATCTTAGTTTTATTAATAATTAAGTAATAATTAGTTTTAAATAGCATAATTAGTTTTTATTAATTGAAACCTAGTTTTTATATTTTTCCTAGCTTTTATATGTTGTAAAATAATTTTAGAAATTTTCTTTTGATTTTTACTGTTCATTTTCTATTTTTGTTAATCTAAAATAATTTAATTAGGTAATTAAGTAATTAATTAATAGAAAAACCACAAAAAGACAAAAATACTTATTTTTAATTATAAAACTTGTTTTTAGTTATTTTATAATTTTAGAAATTTTATTTTCATTTTTCTAGTGTTAAATTAATATTATATTGTATTTAAGTATTTTAAATATTAATAATAAGTATTAATTAGTATTTAATTAATATTAAATAATTAAATAGTGTAAAAATTAATTTTATTTTTCTAAAAATTTTCTTTTATCTTTTAGTTTGTAAAAAAGTCATTTTCACCCCCTGGGGGTTGTCAGATTTCATTTTCTAATTTTTATTTTGTACGTTTACGTTTTATTTAAATGTAAACGTATACGTTTTAGGTTTAAATCGTTTCTGGTTTTTCCTAGCTTTCTGTCTTGTTCATATAGCTTATTTAAGCTATTTCTTTGTAGATTCCTTAGTTTAATCAATCTCAAACCCCTTTCCCATCCAGATTCACCCGATCATAAACCCGTTTTATAACCATCACACCTCGTCAGGACATAACGACCCGGGGAAACCACTATATTCCGCGGAGCATTGACTCTAGGCAGTTTGACCTTATTGACCATTTACCTGGTCAATTTAGGTTGACCGTTTGGAGCCAATCACCAACATACTAGTCTAGTATGCATTCATGAAATAACCAGAAATTTCCTACAAGTCAAGAATCAGTTACAAGTTCAATAAGTTGTAAACCATTAAAACTTCAAGTTGGTAGGCAGAGTTATGTTGAAAGTTTTGCCTAGGTAAGGCATGATATCATTCAGAAAACTTGGAAAGTTATACCCGATATACACTGGACCATGTAATATTTCAGACAGAGTAGGTCTAGTGGCCGTCAGACAATAATAGGATTACACAACCACGTATTATCATCTTTTCAGATTAGTCACTCATAATCCCATTTGGAAAGAAATCCAACCCAAAGTCAAACATAAACCTTGTAGGAGAACAAGTAGAAATCATGGACTGTTAGGTCGAACAGTTGAAGCAGAGTCGAATTCCTATCGTGAGAGTTCGCTGGAATTCTCGAATATCATCACCTTTTCACCAATACGTTTTCAGAGACCAACATAAACTGAACTTCGGGACGAAGTTCCCTTTTAGAGGGGAAGACTGTCACAACTCACCATTTCAGGTCATTTCCTAAACTTTGGAAAAACACTATTCATCGTTTTACTATTCATCATTTTCGAGGTCAATCTGATATTCTGAGAAACATTTGAGAATTTTACTATTCATTGAATACTATTCATTACTGGAAAAGTTTTCACTATTCACTTGCATTACTCATTTCATCGTAAATTTAATTTACGGGTATTAAAATTCGCGTAACCGTATTGGTTTAGGTGCGAATTCATTTCATTATCAGTAAGGACATTGCATACGAACTAGAGATAGTATGCATATCATCATAACAGCATTTTCATGTTATACCACTCTTAGGATTTTCAAATTTATATATTTGATACATTTAACGTTTTCCTTATAATTATTTATAAATAAACGTTAACACCCGATTTATAAACACGACGAATATATCTAAATATTCCCACAATGGTCCCGACATATTTTTATATCCATTTTATCATCATAAAAGTTATAACATTCATTTACCCAGTATTTTGGAAATTTATTTTATTTATAACGTGAGTTTATGGATATTACGACGGTTTTCGTGAAAACTAAACAATAATCACCCGAACACTCAGTACTTGTACCCAACATATTTTTAACATTTTTATGACTTTATTAAGTCCCAGTTAACGTCGTTAATATTTATTTCTAGCAAACCCGGTATCCGATTATAACTAATACTTACACTAAACTACAATTAATATTACACTACATTTCCTAAGTGATCAAAACTCATTTTGCTACCCCTTACTCTTTTGAAAACCGGCCACATGCCCCCCCCCCCTCTAGACACCATGTGCATTTTTTTAACCTCAAGTCTTTACTACATATTAACTTAATATATATTTCACATAAATATCTACAAAAACCTCAAAACACATAAACATACATTTTCTTAGAATCAAAACACCAAAACCTCATCTCTTTCACTCCATACCCACGACCCATTTCAAAAACCATGATCAAGTGATTATTTTCCAAAGTTTAAAGCTACAAAGTTGTTCATTTCATCATCCTAATCAAGAATCTTACAACAAAAACACAAGTAACACAAGGTTTCTCATCATCTAATCACCTATTATTTCAAAGTGAGTTATCAACTTTATTTTCATGATTTCATCTAATTAACACTTGTATCTTCTGGTTTTCATGCTTAATTTCATGTACAAGTTAGCTATACCACATTATTTTTGTTAACTTTTTCAACATACAAACCCTAGATTTTGATTTAGGTGTTCCTTTGTTAAATTAACATGATTAGTAGTGATTAGGAACCCATGGCACCTTAAGAAGGTGTATGGTAGGATTAGTATAGCTTTGTGGTGTTTGCAAGAGATTTGGTTGAAGTAGAAACTAGTTTTGAACATGAAAAATGGGTTTGTAACAAGTATATAAACATTCTGTCCCATTTTTGTAAATCCAGGAAAATCAGTAAACATAAAGGAAACTTTGGCAAAATTTTTAGAAAATACTTTCAAAAACGAATCCGTAGGCGAAAGAACGGATTAAAAAGAGTTTATAACGAAGAAGTTATGATTTTTGCAAGTTTATTGACGAAAAGTATTTTTCTGAAAATGCATGCTGTTGGACGTTTTTCGTCGGACAAAAAGAGGCTTTAGACATAACCCGGAGGAGCCAAGCTTTCCAAAATATATTACTACATACTAAGACGTAACCGTGGATATAAAGAACAAGTAAACGGACTTATAACGACAAAGATATTCACGTTTCAATATCGGCAAAACTTATATTATTTTGACAGCTTTTGAAAATAATAACACTAAAACTACGTAGTAACTCTAGATTTCTAGAAATAATACCAAGTACCCAAATTCATAACTAATGAAGTATTAGTGATTACAAGTATATTTTCATTACTACAAGGCGTTATTTCAAGGATTTCAAACCGAGAATTTCAACACTAACATTGATACATACGATATATATATATATATATATATATATATATATATATATATATATATATATATATATATATATATATATATATATATATATATATATACATTTCAACTAGTTTTATTTTTCTAGTTGCCTTATTTTCCTAAGTTTTGGAAAATGTATATTTTTTATAACAACAAGTATTTTCAAAGAGTAGAGTGGTATAGGAAACATGTGCATGGACATTCATAACATCATTTCATGATCTAAGGTAGATCGTTCATCATTCATATTAGGTTGCGGCTAGTGTGCGCGCCTTGTTTTTCAGCTCATTACATGTTCATGGTACCATCATATCAGGTGAGTTTTCATAGCCCCGTTTTCAATACAATATTTTGATTTCAAATCCCACGGCGGAATACATTGCATTAACCATTTTAGTACGAGCCCAAGTACCAAAACATATGTACATTGCTTAAGTTGCCTTACCAACCTGTTAAAGTCCCATATTTATTATCATGGGCCGTTAATTTGCCGATTAAGCGAGAGTGAGTGGATAGATCTATCGAGGGTGACGCCTCCATCCGTGGTAGTTATTACCAACAGTAAGCGGATGCATTTCATTTTGACATTTTGGGAGTGTTCTGGTAAAACATTCGGGAGGGGCATATAATTTCATCAGTCATAGCTTCGGGGTCATGAGCTTAAGGTCTATTGTACTATTTTACTTGATTTTTATCTTGCACTTATACTTGTGGTGGCCGTACATCATTATATTTTATAAACCTATGGAATTCACCAACATTCGTGTTGACGTTTTAGCAATGTATTTCAGGTTATTAAGGTAGCTCATGTGACATGCATTTGGACCTTTATGGAGTCGCGGAGTCGACGCGTCTCACAATTATTTCATGCACTTATGTAAACGTTTGATCTAGTAGGATTTGTTTTCATAAACATGCAACACCTTTTGGGGACCTCATATTGTAAACTCTGAATTATTTCAATGATCAAACGAAGTATTTTCCAAACGAAACTTTAGGTCGTTCAATGTAACTGTAACTGTGATGCTATGACAGACACCCCCAGGTATTCTATTCCGCTGCAAGTCAGGTAAATTGGGGGTGTGAAATAAATAAGGGCATCCGAAAAGGTATTTTATTATGCCTAGGCCTGGCTATATATTCTCTTTATAAGTTTAGCCTGTTTGTACACGAGTTTTAAATTAAATACAACTAAATTATTATTAATAAGAATATAAGTATCAAAATAAAGGTACGGCCTTACGGGTTACTGTGAGATGAAAATAAATACAAGGGATTGTACATATAGATACGACACATATTTATTCAAGGGTCATTACGTGAGATTAAACCGCATAATATCTACAACATGATATTAATAGCTGATTTTGTGATGAAATATCTCCACCTACTTTCATAATAAATTTCATATATACCCAAAGTACAATATTTGAATGCTATGTTTTTAAAATATGTTTGGGTAAATATGAAATTTTCAAATTTAAAGAGAGAAGATATGAAATTGCTCAAATTTATACAATATTAACCTCAAAATCATGTCAGTTAAATAAAGACAAATCTTTCGTCCAACAAAAATGTATACAAAATATTAATCAATATTTTACATAATGAGAAATTTATTAAAAAGCCACACGTGTCCGAGTATTATAAGTATAAAAGATTTTACATAATTGTATAGAAAAATCTTATTTAACAATCTCCTGTATGAACGGATTAGTAGTTTGATACAAATACATAACTGTTTTTAACAATTTTTTAAAAACTATTTTCAAGTTTAAAATACGCAAACAAACCTGAAGTGTGTTAGCCGTATATTACAAGTCATTGCTAAAGGATAAGCTTGATGAGAAGACGCTTAGATGTACATTAAAGATGATTAACAATTTACCATAAATAGATCATGAATAGTTATGTACAGAAAATACAATATATATATATATATATATAATAACTATTCATGATCTATTTAGAGTAAATTGCTAATCATCTTTAATGTACACTTAAGCGCCTTCTTATGAAGCTTACACTTTAGCAATGAATTGTAGTGGTATATCCATGAACTTGTACGTTGTGAATTAATCGGAAAAAGTTTAGAAATTATTTTAAAACTCAACACGAAAAGAATAACAATCCCCTTGAATATGTGATAAATGGTCTTAGCATTTTATGGAATATATGTATTTCTGTTCCAGTAGGCTTTTCCTTGCACGCCACACCACACTAGATCCATTCCACTACACAACTTTTGCGTCAATATGTGATATATTTTTTGCATTTTGAAAAGTAGAAGAAAATATACTCTATTATATACTACCTCCGTCTCAAAATTATTGTTTCCTATTAACTTTTTTTGGTCTTTATTCTTCAACTTTTACCTTAAGTATTTTTGTTTACATTACATAATACTTGATATAAAGTATATGAACGGATTGAGTTTTTAATGTATTTTCATTGGTACAATTTTTGTCAAAAATTGCATAACAAAAAAAAAATTATAGTCAAAGTTGAGAAAGAAAGACCGAAAAAATAAAAATGAGACAATAATTTTGGGACGGAGGGAGTAATAAATATCATTTGTTCCAACTTCCAACGGTAGAATTAATCTAAAGTTCTTACAGTACAAGACGTCACGTTTTTTTTAAAAAAAAATTAAGCTGATTTAATGATGCTTTGTGCACATAATTCTTGCACAAATAAACTCTCCCATGCATATCAGTGACTATTAACTATTGACCATGCTCCTTCGCATGTTGGGACTCAATGATCTTCCCCCTCCAGTGCAGCATGTTCAACTCGATACTCTCTCCTTCACTACAGCTTGACGTGCGGTCCGTCGCACCTGTTTTGCATTTTAGCTATGTAATCAAACATTTAGCTTAAAGTTTTTGAGCAAAATTTTTAAGTAATAGTGGTGTACCATTAAACTTATCATAGGAAACTCAATTTCCACAGCAACTACACAATTAGATGTTTTCAAATTGAGAATTGCAATTAATCATTTGGTATATAACAATTCTGACTTCGTTTAATCACTTGGGCCGTCTCTAAGTTTTGTAAAACCAAGTGAAAAGATTATAAATTACTAGAACCGAGGCTTAAAAAATAAAGACATTAAAATGACAATGAAAATTTGTTGCTTAAAAATTGCCAACTCAATTCATTGGTGTGTAAAACGGATACAATATTTTATAATGTTTTATATTGGTGCGTAAAACTTTGAAAATTTGGAGGCTCTAAAAATTTGAAGCTATGTGCGATAACATTTTTTACACTCCTCTTGTATATGATTCTGTTAACCATAATTGTAGTTAAAAAACATCCATCATACATGTTAATTTAATTTTACACCATAAGATTGTTATGCTCGGGGCGACTTCAATTCTCATTCGATTTCCTTCTCTATTTCAATCATTCTTGATGGATTGAGATTCTTATCTCAAAGTATTAAACAAGAGATATTCCATGATCATTTATCAACACTTGAATATTTAATTAAACTAGCATGATACCGTAAAATGCTAACGGTCTATTGTATCTAATGTTTTGTTTTTCTTTAACGTCACTTAATTGGCTCACAATATATACAACTAGTCTATCGCACAATGTCTTAAGTAAAACTTGAACTCATGACCAGTAGGATGTTGAGTTTCTCACACCACAAAGGTACCACTAAATTTGGTTGTTTGGCTTTTTCTTTTTTCAAGAGCTGGTGTCCTCATATGAATATTTGATTTTATCGTGTGTCACTTTTTCCTTGTTAGCCATACAATTGAATACATGAATCGGTCATCTTGTTGATCAGATGATCAACAAACGATGAACTATATTAAAGCAATTCACTTACGTAGACATTTCCTGTTTTCAAATATATATATGATGAGAATAAAATAACGGATAAGAATAAAATAACGGTCGGTGCATGTCAACATATTGACAGAAAATATAATATACTTGCATTCAAATTTTATGCGGCTTATAAAGATTGCATATTCAACTTTACATGCTAAAGACGCGAGGAATATCTTACGAGGATAGAATATATACTGGTCACTTTTTGTAGTTATTCCATAAGTTTTTGGTGTGTGTGGTGGGTTATTCATCTTTTGGGTCCTTTTTAGCTTCTTATAATAGAATAATATGTATACGCTTTTGCTTTGAATCTCATGCCTCGTAGAAAGAATGGTCGTGTTGACTACAGACAAATTCATCAAGTGTTAGTGGTGGGAATGTTCTGGGATCAGAGTTCGCTTAGGTTTCTATCATGATGTTAACAATCATACAAAGCATATTTTTGAAAAACTAAAAAAAAAAAAAAAAAAAAAAAAAAAAAAAAAAAAAAACTGAAGATTTTAGAAGGGCCGTGAAAACAATAACTGTCGACATACATAAGTAATTCAGTGTTGTAGGGCCGTGAAAACAATAAAAATCTACATACGTACGTTTATAAGTAATTCATTATTTCATTGTTGTTGGGCCGTGAAAACAATAAATATCGACATACATAAGTTTATAATCTTGATGGAAAAAAGCTTCAACCTGAACATGTCTAAGAGGAATCACAAATCGTATATACATGCAACGAGGATTTGAAGCCGGCGCATTGCGACGGGGCATACAATGCCTCTAGAATTTGTGTTATGAATTTTGAAAGTGGAATCCAGATGTTAAGCATGCAATAAAGGCGAAGGGTAAAATGGAGGTAACAACAACCGGCTTATAGCTTATGAAGGACAGTTCGGCGTGTAAACAGTGCTTGTTGTACCGGCTTATAAAGAGAAGCAAGCCATATTCTTTTTCCCCGAATGTATCCCGATAAACACTAAAACAACATACACAATATCTAAAAACAAACAATTATTAGATATAATTAAACTTATACCAAAGCAGCAACCAAGGTTTTTAAGACTCTGTTCTCAATTCAAATTTTTAAAGAATGGAAAGGGGAAAGTAGAGAATGACATTGTGAAGAAAGGGATTATTTTTATATGTATTCTTGAGTTTTTATTTTAAGTTGTAAATAAAGGAAAGGAAGCTACCAAATTACAAATATACCCTCAAAACATAATTTGCTCTTCACATGAAATACTATCCAGCTTTTGCTAATATATATATATATATATATATATATATATATATATATATATATATATATATATATATATATATATATATATGGGTTAAAATAAAAAGGGTCTTATAATAAAAAGTGTAGGAAAGATTGTGAGGGCGACATGTGTCACCCATATGCCACATCATATGACACATGTCACCCCACCCCCCACCCCCCACCCACCCAAAAAAAAAAAAAAAATCCCGCAAAAAAAAAATTTTTTTTTGGAGCAATTTTTTTTTTTTTTTTTTTTTTTTTTTTTTTTTCCGCCAAATTTTTTAGTGCAGCATAGTTATAAAGTTACTGCATCACAATTATAAAAGTTACTGCATTACAATTTTAAATTTTAGTGCATTAATGTTATAAGTTACTTCAACATAGTTGATGCACTAAACTATTAACTATGATGCAGTAACTTATAATAAAAATGCATCAAAACTTAAAAAAGAATCGTATTTTAATTGTGATGCAGTTACATACATATATGATGCAGAAAACTTATGATAATTCAGTTTCTTTATAACCATGATGCAATAACTTTATAACCATGATGCAGTAACATTAAAACTATGAATGCAGTAACCGTGATGCAGTAAAATCATATTTGTGATGCAGTAAACGTGATGCAGTAACTTTATAACCGTGATGCAGTAAATTTATAACAGTGATGCAGTAAAAAAATTTTGCGGGAAAAAACAATTTTTTTTGCCCCAAAAAAATTTTTTTTTTTGGCGGGAAATTTTTTTTTCGGGGAGGGGGGGGGGGGGGGGCGGTGGGGTGACACGTGTCATATGATGTGGCATGGGGTGACACATATCACTCCCAAAATCCTTCCTACACTTTTTATTATAAGACCCTTTTTAGAATAACCCCACCATATATATATATATATATATATATATATATATATATATATATATATATATATATATATATATATATATATATATATATATATATATATATATATATATATATAGGGTATGGATCTAATAAGAAGAATAATTAAAATGAGAAGGGTAAGAAGTAATTGTGGCCATACATTTTTATAGGGGAGGGAAAATTTGAATGAAGATGCATCCATTTTTGTAGGTGCATCTAGAATGTGTGGTTGTGGTTACTTCTTATCCTTCCTATTTTAATTATTCTTCCTATTTGATCCTATATATATATATATATATATATATATATATATATATATATATATATATATATATATATATATATATATATATATATATATATATATATATATATATATAGAAGGAATCCAGTAAGAAGAAAAACTAAAATAGAAAGAATAAGAAGAATTTCTAGTCACACATTTCAAATAGGATGGAGAATTTTAAGGGGAGATGCATCTAAAATGAGTGGCTATGATTTCTTCTTATCATTCTTATTTTAATTTTTCTTCTTATTTGATCCTAACTATATATATATATATATATATATATATATATATATATATATATATATATATATATATATATATATATATATATATATATATACTAGACTTCAAAGCCCGCCCGATGGGCGGGCATGACTTTTAATTATCATTGACATATTTTACTACAGCGAAAGAAGGTATGTAATCGTAAAGAAGTTTTTTCAAAAAAATATATAACATACCTATGCATTGATATTGGTTCCATCCATGTAAATCTAACGTACATTGTCATGAATATCAAATTATGTATTTATTGAAAATATTAAGATTGAAAATAAATAACTTTTAACTTTTATTGAGCAATTAAAAGTTATAAAGTTGTCTGTGATAACAAAGTGTATGTTTTAAACTCAAATACAAAATATAGCTTTTTTGTTTGCAAAGACCGAAAAGATGAATAACTTTTTAAAATTAATAAATAAAACTTATTATAGTCTGTAGTATCAATAAGGAAACCAAATATTCGGCCAAACAACAAAATTAAGGCGAACATCCGTGTACGTGTATAACCAAATATAACGACATATATGAATCTAAAACTCGTCCAAAAGTAAACATGTATAATTGACCTCTAATGAACGGTTGTGCATTATCACTGTTTACAATCGATGTTTGAATGACGATATGCTTCTCCAACACAATTCCAGAAAGCGGTTAATTATTTACAAACATAGTGAAATGTTTAGAAAGTGATTAAAGAATAGAAAGAATTGAACTATAATCATATAAAGTAACAGTTAATTATTTACGAACATAGTTGCATAGCCCGCAAATTATCCTATAAAAAGAATGAAAGTTAATAAACTATTTAAGTCTTTCTGTGCCCAGAAGAACACAATAACTAAATGTTTTTCAATCAATTACCAGATAGTATTTCGCGTCATTGCTACTTCTACATACATACATACTATATTAGCCGTGCCTGATCATGGCTATGCTACACGGTTGAGGTGAATATGAACCAAAGAATGGTGTAATATTTTGTCCCATGAACCATTTTGCTGTTGTACAATGTGTCTTCAATTCTTTGATATGTTTAACAAATTTCTACTATCTGATCAAACATTGCATTTTTACGAAAATGATAGCCTGAAAATCTTTATGCATACTTCAAAGCATTGCAACATCATGATGTAGGGAGAAAAGAGTATAACAGATATAATTTAACATCTTAGAAAATCCAATCTATAATAAGTCTGCGTCAAAGAATTCAAATTCTATATGATGTTCACAAATAGATTGAGTTTTTAGAACTATGGAACTGACCTCTCTAGATGGAAATACACTCAAAATTTACCTCATAAGGAGATAAGTAGGCTCCGACTCCACCCATGACTTGCTAACTCTCAAAGCATAGGCTCAAGAATCGCGTTTGTAACAGGTCGTGTTCATCTTTCTAAGGGCTTCTTATATATGTGTGAACAATGAAACACATTGTACTTTGTTTACTCCAATACAAATAAGTTAAAGATCCAATGTATATTCAACTCACAAAACCCCTATTATTGTTTACTTACAGAAAAAAAATGCAAAATCAAGAAAAAGTTTACACAAAAAAATTAAAAATAAAACACTTTCGGAACTCATGCATTATATCAAACCAAATTTAATTCACCTAAAAAGAACAACATAATTTATCAAACCAAATTCAGTTCAACCCAAAGTCAAATAATAATGAACACATATGAAGTGATCATGACAGTAGACACATCTCAGCTTTAAATTTACTTTTTTGCAATGGTCTTTTTTTACAATTCTTTTAGAAAAATTATTTATTAAGAAATATAAACATTCCTAATTTGAATCAGTGGGTTTAGAATGAAAGTTCTTTTGATTTAGTGGCCAAAATGAATGTACTTACCCAGAATAGATGGAGCAATATTTAATTATTGATGCAGCTCGTGATTTTCTCCTCTTCAGTCAAAACTTAACGGAAATGACAGTGGTGGCCACAAGGGCAAGGTCACTAGCAAGCAGCCTTCAACACTATAAATTAAAGGTGAAATTCTTCAGATGATGAGTAAATACTAATGTATTTTAAAACAAAATTTGATTCAAAACAAAGATGCACGATATCTCTTTGAATCCTTAATCCTTTCTGTTTGTTATCATGTAATTAAGTTATTAGTTTGTTAGTTTCTACGCAAGTGACTACAAAAGTCCTTTTCCAAACACCAAAACATTTATTTTAACTATTCTACTTCCTGGTAAAACAGAAATAAATGTAAGTATATATTCAATCTTAATTCTATGAAGCACCTAAATATCCTTGTCCTTATTGTTCTACGCAAAATGCCATATATTTAAGTACCGAATAGACAGATCCAAATATGACACCCATCATCACATATCAATTAAATAGTCATTATATTTTTAGATTCAGATGATACCTAATCCGACCCTAGTTGAACATCTACTTCAGTGAGCCAGATGGGACTGCAGCGTCGTAGATGTCCTTTGAGGTTCTGCAGGATGCTTGCGGTTAATCATTTCAGCAACAGTTTGACACGTCAAGTCCATCAGACTCTTGATTTTCAGATAAGCAGCAGCCTGAAAAAAATATTTTATTTACAAATAATATTAATATAGACATCCTTTGTTTTAAAAGAAATTTGAGCAAACCCAAATGTAAACTCCTCATATCATCAACTAAAGTCGATATATACTTGCCAAGTTTTGTTTACATATTGTAAGTTCCGCTGATATCTGGAGTCCATACTTACATATATCATGATTTGTGTTGAAAGCTATCAGACCTGCAAATTGTATAACAAAACTTTTGAAACACACATAACCCCTGTAGAACCATTCATAAATTATATAGGTAGTGACATATAACATATTTTTAATACGGGTTGAAATGGTTTGAATCGGGTCTTACGTTAGCACAAAACAGTTTTTTGGTCCATACTCCAAAGTTTGTATAAAGTGCAGAAAGTTTTTCAAACATGGTGACACAATGATACGCGAAATATATATTGAATATTTTTCTACCCCGTTGACATGTTTGGCTATTTCATTTAAAAGAAACTCTTAATCAGCTATGGTAAAGTTACATTTATTACTGGCCATGGCTGAAATGGTGGGTTACTGGTCATGGCTGAAACTATTAAAAGAACCTTTATTAGTCGCTTATGTTGTTAAAGGAAGTTACTAATGCTAAACATAGCAAACTGAACTATTTTAGCACAAACTAAATGCAGTTAAAACACATGATCAAATAAGAATAAAAAAATATAAATAAAGATGTACCTTGAACCATAACAGTTCCCGAGCCCTTTTTTGTGGTGCTCCTGGAATGTAAACGACACAATTACTCTTTGCAATTTCTCTAAGGATCCCGACTACACGTAACACGTTTTATAGTATGACCTCAAATATAAAGACGATGTTACGTACCTTTGAAGCTAAAAATTGAACCCTTGAAGAGTATTTCTTCTTTATATATGTGTAAGGTTTAACAACAAATGATGTGTCCCTGATGCATGCATAACAAAGAATAAGATTAGAAAAAACTCCCCCTTTTTTTGGTTTTTTCGGTGAGCCAAACAATCAAATACTAAAAAAACTCCCTAAAACTACCCTATTTTTTCTCAATTAAAAACTCAATTGGCCAATTAGAGGGCTGGGATTCAATATCGAGCCCTCTCATTGTGTAGAACTAATACACACAAATAAGCTCAAGCATTCTCTCATAAAGTAAAAAAACATGATTAATTTTAACAGAATGAAGACACTTTTTTAAAATCACAAAATAAGAGTCCATGTCTATACTATTAAAAGAAACACACACCTTAGAGTTTTATCCCAGCTTCCTGAGACCAACATATTCATCTCTGGATGCAAGAAACCTCGAACACCATCATATGATGCATTGCAAGGCCAAATGAGGATCATCGTACTATCCCGGTTTATCATATGTGTACCTTTCAAGCAATATAGGCATTCAGATATTCACGTTACCCACATTTAGAAGCTTTAAAAGAAACAACATAAACAATTATATCTTACATGTAAACTTCTTTATCACCTCTCCTCTCTGTCATTTTCCAAGTTAATCAGTGATTGGGTTCAAGACCAGGCTGAGAAATCTCCAAACCATATAACTTATTTTAGAGCAACCACACAACGTTCACCAACTTGTTAGAATATAGCTTCTACATAACTCAAAACAAAAAAAAAAACTTACTCGATAGAGAACTCAGATAGCATACTTTGCTGATACTTGACACCAAGTTGAACAACAATAGAAGGGAATATTATTTGGTTGACAACAATCGAAAACCCTTGCTTCTCTAAACATATGGCGCCATGTCTTCCATACACAGCTCCTTTCCCAATAATAGCATTCGCATTATTAGCTGTATAAAACAACTTCCAGGGGCGTTGGTCCGTAAGTTAAGGACACATGAGCTAGACGCAAACTTGAGTTTGACAGCATGATTTTAGGCATGCTTTCTTCCCTAATCATAACCCTTACCAACACCATGGATTGAGGTGTCGATTTTCTTTGTTTTCCAGACACTTGTGATGAATAGTTAAGAATGGTACCAGAGTTGTGGCTTGCTAGATTCTAGTAGGTGTGCTGAGCTAAACTGATTAGGCCAGGGTCGGTTTATTCTCAGGAACTGCTAGCTGAATAAATTAAAACTTAGTTAAACATATAGCCATTTTGGCCTTAATTTTTCTTGATCCATTGCACGACCAACCCATATTAATGTATACAATTCTCTTCATACCTGTACCCGTCTTGTTTGACTGCGAAGGCTGAATTTTCTGTTGTAAAAATAGATAAAAGTGTTTAGTGGTTGGCGTATCCTTACATCATTACATGTTTTAACCCAAACCCGTGTTAACCGTTACAGCATTAAATGACCAATAGGAGATTCGTGTGAATAGTGCACCTCTTATTGTGTTTTGACAGTGCGCACGTCATATGGAATAATCAGAAACAGATAATTACCTGTGAATCCAATCTTCGTTTTATAAGCTACATCAGCTTCAAAAAACGTGCCTGTAAAAAAATAAGTTACCAATGGGTTGTCGGATTATGAAAAAAGTTAAGAGGTCATAGCAGTTAAATTAAAACTTAGTTAAACAAATATCCATTTTGGCCTTAATTTTTCTTGATCCATTGCACGACCAACCCATATTAATGTATACAATTCTCTTCATACCTGTACTCGTCTTGTTTGATTGCGAAGGCTGAATTTTCTGTTGTAAAAATAGATAAAAGTGTTTAGTGGTTGGCGTATCCTTACATCATTACATGTTTTAACCCAAACCCGTGTTAACCGTTACAGCATTAAATGACCAATAGGAGATTCGTGTGAAAAGTGCACCTCTTATTGTGTTTTGACAATGTGCATGTCTTATGGAATAATCAGAAACAGATAATTACCCGTGAATCCAATCTTCGTTTTATAAGCTACATCAGCTTCAAAAAACGTACTTGTAAAAAAATAGCATTGCATTATATATGTAAAATCTGTGTACTTTACATCTTAAAAAAAAATCCGTGTATGTCATGATTCTCAAGTCATGTATTGTGAACACTTCCAAGTATGTTTGTGAGCACTAATAAAAGTAAATTCATTCACTTTGTTCTTCTCGAAATCATACCATATAATCAATCTCTCTCTCTCTCTCTCTCTCTCTCTCTCTCTCTCTCTCTCTCTCTCTCCATATTAGTGTTCAGAAGAGTCTGATTACCTTTACGACCACCCCAGAATACGTAATTTTCACCCCCAAGATAATGTGTAACCTTTATACATGTTTCAACCAGGATGGTTAAGCTTGTATCGACATAAGAAACTGTATATAATTTGTTCAATGAACTACGTACCTACCTCTATTGCTTTCTTAACTTGAGCCGCTGCATATGCATACACTCCAATTCAGGACTGTGATGGTATACCAATTAAAATTAAACACACAATCAAAATATGTAAATGGATACAAAAGTAATCTTTAATTGATCAAACATTAAATATCTGGTAACCTAATTTTGATTAAATTCGAAAGAAAACTACAAATAAAAATAACCTGAAATTGAGTGTTTAGAAATCATTACCTAAAAAAACTGCAATACCACTCTCACTGAATTCAAATTTAGCATCCATTCCTCCATCATATTTAGCGGCCTGGAAATAAGTTCCCTTGCGAACCTCCTACCCTTTTAATAATTCTGCAAGGAGGTGTTTGTCATTCACTTACAAAAGAATATTAAAGAATTGATTATTAAAGGGTGATGCTTAAGTTAGGCAAGTAATGAAACATAATATCTTCCTGCAAGCTCACACTCTTTCCATGACACCGTACTGATAGTAAGCATCCTCCTGCAACCAGCTTTATTAATCTAAATTATCCGAATTTGATTATTCCATATCACAGTTAGTTCCATAACGCAATGGCATAGTTATGATCCTAATTGGTAACCAATGAACAAATAATAGAAGAACATGAATAATGGCCCTATCTTTTTTTATTCTAATCTAACAAAGGAACCAACTTTTTAAGAATTAAGGTACTCGAAACCTTGGGCCGTTCTAATAAATAGCCATTGCCCCTAAGGAGCTTATTGTACCTTGTACGGCCTAAACTCGAGCATATATAAAACATATCACACTATAACGCGATTATGTCATTCCTGCTAAGTCCAACTACATTGACCTTGAAATAATCATGGAAAACGAATTTACCTAATTACTACTACTATAGAAAAAGGGTTAACAGACTCCAAAGGCATGCAATCCACAAGGGCAGCCCAAGGCTTTGTATATTGTTTTTGCATGTTCAATGTTTGCAACCTGCAATAGACAACTTACGTACATAATTAATTTACAATATTAACACATGCATTGTTAAATATACATGACTAAATTAAACAATAATAACACAAACATCAATTGATCATGAATTCAAAACACAAAACTAACACGGAAAACATACATACCTTAATCCAGTTATCATTATATAAACCCAAAATTCATCTCGACTTTGAAAATTGGATGTATAAAACATTAGACCTTCAAAGATGAAATATGTATTAAGATCACAAAGGTTTGATGATTGTATTATAAGCATAAAATTATTGATCATAGATAGAGGAACAAAGAGGAAGCACGTTAGTTTTTTTGAAGAGGCTGGGAAGAAAGAGTTTAGGGTTTTCTTTTGAGATATGGCAGTGAATTTCGTGTTATTAACTGAGAATAAAATTACTAATTTTTAGGGGATGTTAATCCGTTTGGAGTTATTATTTAGACGAATTCATAGGTTCCACATGTTTATATATGTTGAATTGCAAACTTTATTCTAAAAATTGTGTTGCTCTACTGGTAAAGTTACTTGTTAATGAACCAAGAGATCATAGGTTCGAATCTTGCACCATAAAATTTTTACACTAATAAATACCGGTTTTAATGGCATGCGAATTTTATGAATAAATAAATAGTTTACATGTGATGACATGGCAGATGACATGGCTGAAATTGAATTACTGGGCATCGACTGGACATATCCTTCAAATGCCTCCTGTTATATATAATGTAGATATATATATATATATATATATATATATATATATATATATATATATATATATATATATATATATATATATATACACACACTATCTAGCCATTCTACGATTAAATGTGGCAATAACGTTTGTAGCCCATGTCCATTGTTCTAGTATGATATTTCTGATATTTCTCGTGTCAGATAAAAAAGCCGATGAAGTAACTTGTATCAGCTCAAGGATACATTATTTGGGTATTATTTTTTCAATCGTGAAAATTAGTTTTTTTATTAAAACTAACTAAAATACCCCAAATACAATTGGAAGACGTCAATTAACATACAAGCAATTAACAAATTATTTTGTGCTGCACTCAAATCGCTAAGCATTAGTTAACGTACTTGTTCGTTAGTTGTTAATAATATCATAAAATACCTTTGCTTCTAAGTAGAAACAAGAATAGGATACGGATAGAGTAGAATTATTAGGGTAGGCTTACAATTGATACCTTGTGATTTTCTGTGATAAAAACGGCTCATTCTTGTGGTTATTTTTGTGATTCGGGTGCTGTAACTAGGTCATATTTTATGGGACTTACACTAAGAAACAAGGATATAATTGTAATTAA
The DNA here is from genome assembly GCA_030686995.1 of Artemisia argyi. NCBI lineage: Eukaryota > Viridiplantae > Streptophyta > Magnoliopsida > Asterales > Asteraceae > Artemisia > Artemisia argyi. The sequence continues at coordinate 121,925,000 of CM060698.1, read as the reverse complement.
CCAAAAGTCCATGCTCTCAGTTGTACCCATTCCCTCCTGATCATCCTAAATATGGGAGGATTAAAAATACACACAAAATCCCATCCCTCCCACCTTCCCGTTCCCTACCTTTCTATCCTAAGAAAACTCAAGAACGCCCCTTTTTTTGATTTCCCTTCCCATCCCCTTCCATTACTTAAAAAAAAAAAAAAAAAAAAAAAAAACCTCGAGAACACAGCGTAAGATTTTGATTCTACCTATGATCATTTTCGTATTTGCAAGATCATGATCGTAAGATCGGATCGGGATCTTAAGATCCTAGTATAGTGTCATTTTCTTAATTGGTGTTGTAAAATTATGCAAATCTACGTATTATTACTCTATTATACATTTACCGTTGGTAACGACGCCTTTTGGAGGGCTCCAAAACGAAGCCGTTTTGTTTTGCTTTTTAATTCTTTCTTTGCCAACATACGACGCCGTTTCGGGGTTTCAAATAACACTGGCCCAAAAACGATGCCTTTTGCTATCTAATTTAGTTTATACGTGTCCTTGGTAGAGACAAACGTGGCTTAAACACATATCCTTCAAGAACACGTGTGCATCAGATCGTTATTTACAATAATCCATACAAAAAATCAAAACACTCCCAAGAAACGATTCATAGAAAGTAGAAAATGGAGATTCAAGATTAAGTTTCTTGATATTGTCGCCTATTTCGGGATTAAAAGAGGAGGAAGATTACACAGATAAATCTTTAGTTGCATGTCCAAATTGTAGGTTTCTGAACCCTAATTGTGGTTATTTTATTTAAATATTTGAGATTTATTGTAGTATTTAGTAAAAGAAAAAAAAAATGAAAAAAAAAAAATCGATTAGTTTGTGGGTCTCATGTTTTCCGGGAGCGATGATTGGGTTTCTGGAATTTTATATGTATTTTAGTTTTGATGATTTTGATTAACGTATGATATAAGTTTCATTTATTGGTGTTGATTTTATATTGTTTTTAAAAACTGATATGTGGTCGTAAGTTGTTTTGTTTACTTAGTATATTGCTGATTAGATGGATTTCGGTTTTTATGCTATATTATTAGTGAATTTATGGATATGTGTTTTTGTTTATTAAACCTATAACATGTCTTTTAAATTTTGACATGTGCTCTTAAGTGGTTTGTAATATTGTCGCATATTTTATAGGCTGATATGTGTTCATGGGTTCAGTTTCTAAACAATTTATAAGGTAAATTAGGTCGCTGTGATCATCAACTTCAATTTTTTTTTTTATATAATTTATGTGAACGTGGGATTAGGCGTATTCATACTTTGCTGTTATGGCTGATGGATCATGTTTTTTTTTTATACCATTGATTATCATAAGTGTTTGCTAATATTGTCGCGTCTTTTATCAACTGATATTTGTTCATGTGTTCGGTTTCTATATAGTTTATAAGGTAATTTAAATGGCTGTGATCATCAGGTTCAAATGGTTTTTAGAATTTTTGGAATGTGGAATTAGGCGTATTCATGCTTTGCTTTTATGGCCGATGGATCCTGTTTTTCTAATAGCTTACGGATACGAATTTTATGAAATGGGACATGAGGGAAGTAGATTGTTTCTTTGTTTATGATTAATTAATGATGACTGATAACTTTGAATTTCTTATTATGCTTTGATATCCTTTAAGAACTGTATAACATTTTCTTGCATGCTTGATGATAAGGATTTATTTGATACGTTTTTAGAGGGTCATTTAAGCTCTAAATCATGTTTTTATGCTCAAATATTACCTCAAATAATTTATTTTGTCATTTTAGGTACTTGGGACATGAATTCTGGAAAATGGAGCATTTTGGAGCTTTTCGGACGTTTTTATGCTCAAGAATGAAGAAAACAAGAAAAGTCAAGAAAGTCAGTTATTTACACCTGATGGCGTTACGCTTTGGAGCTGACGCCGTCACCTTATGACGAGAAGCCATGGATTTTTACACTAGATGCCCTAGAAGAATTTGTTAAGATAACATCTGACGGCGTCAGGTGCATTTGAAGCAAGGCCGTCTCGTGTTAAGCTAAAGAGAGACGACCCAGAACATTTACAACGGGACGGCGTCAGAGATCTCTTGGGCGATACGAAACCCTAAGACACGACGACCTGACGGCGACAGAAGCTAAAACCTGACGCCATCAGACTTGTATATCTATATATGCTTTTTGATTTTCATTCATTAAAAGTGTGGAACTTTTTAGCAACAAACCCTAGACGAATTCCACAGCTACTTTAGGGTTTTCAAGCCCTCTTTTCTTTCATGTTCAATTAAAGATATGTCTTCCTTTTAATCATTCAATAAATCTATATGTTGTTTGATTAATCGTTTATCTTTTCTTTTCTTTAACATGCTAGCTTAGGTTTATTAGTGTTTGCTTAGATCTAATGAAACCTAGTTGTTTATTATTGATTGTTGAGTTGTTATTGATTGTTTGGTTTATTGACTAGCGTTAGGCTTAAGAAAACTGGCTAAATCTCTTATACGGTAAGTAGCTTGAACGTTTTAAGAAACGTAACCGGATGTGTACTACGGTTATATTAGTTGTATTTAATGCATGAATGACTATTAATGAGGCTATGTTACGATACTAAACGTGTCGACAAAAGAAGAGATAGAAACTCATAGGGTTGGGGAAGGCTATTGATGAGTGTGTAAATACTCATCATTTTTAGTCAAATCTGAGCTACAAAACGATAAAAAATACTCAAAAACGCACCAAAATGCGAACAAAATCTCAAAGATCGTATTTTATATGTTTCTGATGAAAAACGAGTGAAAACAAACGAAAAAACGAACAAAAGTTAGATAATTGGCAGTTTCAGTCCCCCGACTTTCAAAATTTTACAAAACTAGTCCCTGGTCAGTCATTTTCAAAGAAAAGTCAACCCTTGCTCTTTAAAAGTCAAAATAAATCACAAATGATCTTTGGGTAAAAACTTTTTGAAAAATTACAAGTTTGGTCCCTCAATTTTGGCAAATTGGCAATTTTAGTCCCTTGTGCTTCAAAATTGGAAAATTGCATTTTTAGTCCAATGGTTTATCTAACTTGACAGGTTTTGTCCTCTTGGTGATGTGGGATATTTACAAGAATGGTCTGTGAAATTTCAGAGTTGCAAATTTGGTCCTTATAGTTTCATAGTACAAATTCAAACGGACCCTTTTTTTACAACATTAAACCAAACGGACTTAATATTAACACCCCAATCCACCCTCTTATAAGCCCACTCACTTAATCCCTCACCCAAGCCCAAATATTCACTAAAGCCCAATACCAAAAAAAACCCCTAATACGTTTTACACACAAAACGTATCTTCCTCCCCACATTCAGTCAAACAACGAATAAAAAAACCCAAACCCCATCCCCATCACCAAGTTAATCCCCCCCACCCCCGTGAACCTGCTAATATCCAAACCATCACCATCCTCCTATCACCTTCAAGCACAACCCCCAATCCTACTACACCCCTTTCCCCCCTCCTCACAAACCGTACCTACCACATGCCCCGTCACCAATCCACCATCACCATATATGGGCGCCAAAACTGATTAAAGATCAAGATGATTTTAAAAGTGATGGACGGCTGAGATACAAGAACAATAAGCACAAGGAAGATGACAAGGAAGAGAAGACCTAACCCTAATTGGAGTAGTATAAATTGAGAATGAATTGTAAGCCTAAAAGGCAGTCTAGTTAGTCTTTAGTCAGTCTCGTATTATTTTTTGAGTATTGTTTTAGGTTTTAATAATCAAGTTGTTGAGTATGTTGCAGTCTTAAATTAGGTTTTAGTTAATCAATTTAATTAGACTTTCAGTTTAGGTTTTTAATGCTTTAAGTCTTTGTACCCTTAAAATTAGTTTAATGAAAATCCCAATTTTTCTGTTAAAATTGTGTTGCTGGCAACTTACTTCCACTGTTTTTATTCACTTATTTACTTTTGTTGTTGCTTAGCTAGTTGAAGTATAGCTTTAAGTAATGTTTGGCACAAGCTTGTTTCCTATTATAAAAATTGTTTTTATCTTTTCTTGGAGTTATAATAGCTTTATTTATCTAAGTTAACTAGTTTAGAACCCAATTCTTGCATTTCCAAGTAGTTTACAAGTCTTTTAACTAGTTCCCTGTAGTTGCAGTCAAGGATTTTTTTTTGGCATGGTAATTTAGCTTAGGGTATACGATGTTCTGACCAACTGCTAATGTATGTCCCTTATGGAACTGTGTTGACCCACACTTTAGCTTGTTATTTATTTGCTTATTTCGTCATTTTTCTGCTTATTAAGATTAGCTAGCTTAGGTTTAGACTAGGTGTTTAGGCTGCCTTTAGTATCTAGTTGTGTGCTTATTGAGTGCTCATATATGAGCACTCTCTTGGACCCTTCTGTTGACATGCCGTTGCTACTACTCATTTGCTAGTTCATTGATTGTGTTCATAATTATTTTCCTTATTATAGTTGCTGCCGAATTATTGTATTTACCCACACAGGCCTGCTGCATCAGCAGCCCAGTTCCCCCCTAACAGCCCCGTATGGCCTGGTGCAACAGCCGTACAACAGTCCCCCACTTGCTTTTTAGGACTAGCTTATTGCCCTTGCACGTTTCGCCTTAGATTAGCTTTTTCTTTTGCGTTAACTTTTGGTTCGAGACAGCTAAGTTAGATCTTGTTTTGTTCAATTTGCTTCAACTGTTAGGGATTAATCGAGCCCTTCCCATCAGATTATTCTCGTTAATCTTAGCTCGCTTAATCGGTATATAGATTGCACCTTCTAGTTTATTGATCAGCTTATTTTGGTCTTAAATATACCTCATTTGGCCTGTGCTTATTGAGTGAGTTCAGTACCATGATCTGAGCTTGTTTAGTTTGGCATTACTGCTGTTTTGGTTGTTTAATTGTTGTTGTTAAAATTGTGTTGACCCAGTAAAATGTTCCTGTTGGGTATTCAATTGAAATTGTAAAAGAAAAGTTAAAACCAAAAAAAAATAATAATAAAAGGAAAAGTTGCAAGACCCCAGGATTCGAACCTGGGTCTTTTCTGTCCCAAACAGCAACACCACGTATGATCCATCTGTGCTAGTACTCTTTATTGTTATTCCATTACTCAGTCATTTATTTATTATAGATTTGTCCATTAGCTTATTTAAATTGCAGCCTTTTGTTTTGCTTATCCTGGCTTATTTATAAGCACTTATGCTAGTCATTTATTGATGAATCGGACCAGAAGGGTGACTTTCAAATTGGCAGAATGCAAAACAGTAGGTTATGGGCAGTTTCGGCGTTTTGGTGTCGCTAACTTCTTATGGCCGTATCTTTTGACTCATGTACTCGTTTTGGGTGATTCAAATTGCTATGTTTTCCTTTTGAAGTCCTCTTTAACAGTATGTAAGTGTCCAATATCATAGTTATACTATTTTGGTCGTGGTTCTCCATAAAAGTCACTAGTTTACTTGTTTAAATATCATAAGTTAACATATATATGCCATAACTTGTTTTACTAGTTTTTATACATCATGAACATAATACAAAGACCATATATAGCATGAAAGAAACATAATAAGCATGAAAATGATATTGAGCAAGAAAGTGTAATAGGATTTCTTACAGCTTTTGGCTTTCTAAAGAAAGGATGTCAAGTATGAAACTAGGACACTAAACCTATGCTTGTAAACCCTTCACCACAACTCTTGTAACCCTTGCTAGCCTTGATCTAACCCTTGTGAAAATCATTTAACTTCATACCTAGTAACCTTGTGTAGCTCCTAATTCAACCATGGAATCACCAAACAAACTTAAGAACTAGGTAGAGAATACTAAGACCTTGAACTTTGTAGTGTAACTTGTATATTGAAGATCAAAGGATCATCGTGCTAGGATTAAAGGGTGTGGCGTTTTTATTGATGAGAAAGGAAGAAGAATGAGTTTTCTAAGTCATGAATGAGTTATTTATATAGGCTAGGATGAGGAGGTTAGGAAAGTGTTAGGAAAGTGCCTAAACTTGGTGACAAAGTTGTAAATAAGTATGATCTAATGGCTAAAGTCATGAGATGATGCCACAAGTGTGAATCCCCCCCTAGTGGCGATTCATAAGGGATAAGGGTGACTAGATGAGTAGTCATGGTCTTTGGATGATAATATCCTAAGTATGTAGCTAGTTTTGACTCCGTAAATTGCTAACCGTAAGTTGTTAAGTCACGAAACGTAAAACCGGGTATCCTAAAAATATGAAACTTATAAATATGCTAGAACTTATCAATATACTCCATAATAAAATATAAAATGAGTGGTAGGTTCTATCGGGTGCTAAAACCCTGCTAAAAACTGGAAACACGGGTCTAAAACGCGTAATTCGCGTAAAACGCTGAACTGAAAAACGTAAAATTCCAAAAGTTTTGGAATTGTCCTAAAATGAGAGAAAATCATATTTCTATTGTTTATAATGTTTTATGGACATATCGGGATGCTGGAATGATGTTTAAACCTAAAAGTAAATCTCGGACACGGCTTTGTGATTTTTGCAGAAATGATCCGACGAGCGTCAAACTCTCGGATTATCGTTAAAATAGTTTAACTTACGAGAATATGAAATAAAAATTTCTGAGATGAATAGTGAAAAGTGAATAGTGAAAAGTGAATAGTGAAAAGTGAATAGTGAAATTTTCGGGAATAAAATTTAACCTGAAATTGCGAATTCTTACAGTCTTTACCCCTTAAGGAGAACTTCGTCCCGAAGTTCAGTTGATGTTAACTACTTACGGTGTGTCTAAGAGAATTCGGGATCTCTAATATAGTGGTGTTCACTCTGATTCGTCTAAGGTTCTGGTTAAGGAGTTGTATCGGCTACAATTAAGCCCACTTATTTATAACTCTTTACTTACATAAAGAAGCGTCCAAATTTATGTAAGTAAATGATCATAAACTTATGGTTCGGTTATTTACAATTTCTTTATTTAAATGAAGAGGCGTCCCAATCCATTTAAATAAGGAGATTCTAAATCATCCTACTTAAGAATTTCCGACACAAAAATCCGCCTTCTGAGGCCGATAGTAAGATAATCAAGTCATCAAATCCCTAAAGCTAAGCAATAATATTATTTAACTCAAATCTTGTGTCTCATCAAACAAGAACTGTCACAAGATCAAGTTAAATAATTAATTATTACTGAGCTCCATGTTTTTAATGACTCAACTAATCTCTGGGGCTCCTTATAATACTAAAGTCGCATCATCTAATAGCGTGGAACTAAGCAAACCTCTAACCAAAAAGCATATGTGTATGTATTGTGTGTAAGGCAAATAAAGAGGAAGGTCTTAACGTATATAGCAGTTATAGTCTAGGCACTAAATGCAACCTAGTTCTCTATAACCAAGGCTCTGGTACCAATCTGTAACACCCCCAAAATACCGCAGCGGAAGACTGTGTCATAGGGGTGCTACTTCATAATACAAAGTACAAGGTATAGAAAACGAACTCTAAATGAGACGTTTTGAAAAGTTACCATTCGATTAATAAATTCCGAGTTACAAACTTGAGATTCCAAAGTATGATACATAAATGTATACAAAGTTTTGAATGGTAAATGATAAAAGCGTAAGTCTTCAGAATATGCAGCTTGACTCTAAGTTCCACTCACTAGCTATCGCCTTACTAACCTGAGATAAACATGCTAAAGTGTCAACACAATGGTTGGTGAGTTCATAGAGTTTGTCTTAAAACAGTTGAAAAGCCTTAAAAGAATGTTCACACAGCAAAGGCATCGTAAATCCACTCAGTTGCAAGTCCCGCCATAAGAGACTTGTAACCTGTGTGTTCACAACCCACTGCTAACATATAGTATAATAAAGACATGTATAAGTTCATCAAAACAATTAAGCAATTAGTAGTGAGTCTCTACTTCTTCTCCGAAGACCTCACTTGGGAGCCAATTCCCAAAGACAACTGGGAGCCACTTCCCAAAGAAAACTGGGAGCCATTTCCCAAAGATAAAAGTTTGCTGGGAGCCACTTCCCAAAGATAAAAGATTACTGGGAGCCACTTCCCAAAGATAAAACAGTCATGTATGTATGAAATCAAGTATAATGCAATCAAGTATAAGACAATCAAGTATGAAACAATCAAGTATAAATGTTTTGAGTATTTGTACAAGTAAGCAAGTAGTTGTGCATGTATCCCCCCCAAAGAGTTAAAACAAGTATGAAAAAGTAGGGGCTATGACTCACCTTAAGCTTATGTAACGAGAAATGAAAGTGGTAGTCGAATCGCGGAAGTCTCTAAGAGCAGCCTATAATAGAACGTTGCGACTTAGGTTTGGAGTAACGTCTAAGAATACGAAGAATTGCCCATATATGTCTTGCATAATGTTCATGATGTAGTACTTAGTATATAGTGTAAGTCATTGAATATAAATGGTTTATGAAACATGTATAGGATCTATATCTCTTACTACCGTTCGGGCCGACATAATTCAGAAGTCATGAAGTAAACGTTCGAGGAGCCAGGACACTTTAATTCGTAAATCCACAACTCGTCTCGATGGCTTACTTAATGAACTCCTCACATGAGGCTCCCTACTATTGTAGTATTTGATAACATATATATATAAGCTTTTTGATCTTTAAAAGTTATATGGTCTTTAGCCGTGGCTTTGCCGTGACTTTGGTCATGTTACCATGGTCTTGAGACTCAACCTTGGCTTTAGCCATGGTTGTAGTCTTGGCTTTAGGTCATTAGACCTCTTGGTCTTAGTAAAACATAACTATTATATAGTGACTTTGGTCTAAAAATGGACTGTTAAGAATTTGAAGAAATTATCACTCGGAAAGCGTTTTCAGGGCTCGAGCTTCTTTGTTCCTGAACGAAAACGTCGTTCCGGACAACTTTCGTGTTTTAACTTTTTGATGAATCGGACCATAAGGGTGACTTTCAAATTGGCAGAATGCAAAACAGTAGGTTATGGGCAGTTTCGGCGTTTTGGTGTCGCTAACTTCTTATGGCCGTATCTTTTGACTCGTGTACTCGTTTTGGGTGATTCAAATTGCTATGTTTTCCTTTTGAAGTCCTCTTTAACAGTATGTAAGTGTCCAATATCATAGTTATACTATTTTGGTCATGGTTCTCCATAAAAGTCACTAGTTTACTTGTTTAAATATCATAAGTTAACATATATATGCATAACTTGTTTTACTAGTTTTTATACATCATGAACATAATACAAAGACCATATATAGCATGAAAGAAACATAATAAGCATGAAAATGATATTGAGCAAGAAAGTGTAATAGGATTTCTTACAGCTTTTGGCTTTCTAAAGAAAGGATGTCAAGTATGAAACTAGGACACTAAACCTATGCTTGTAAACCCTTCACCACAACTCTTGTAACCCTTGCTAGCCTTGATCTAACCCTTGTGAAAATCATTTAACTTCAGCCCTAGTAACCTTGTGTAGCTCCTAATTCAACCATGGAATCACCAAACAAACTTAAGAACTAGGTAGAGAATACTAAGACCTTGAACTTTGTAGTGTAACTTGTATATTGAAGATCAAAGGATCATGGTGCTAGGATTAAAGGGTGTGGCGTTTTTATTGATGAGAAAGGAAGAAGAATGAGTTTTCTAAGTCATGAATGAGTTATTTATATAGGCTAGGATGAGGAGGTTAGGAAAGTGTTAGGAAAGTGCCTAAACTTGGTGACAAAGTTGTAAATAAGTATGATCTAATGGCTAAAGTCATGAGATGATGCCACAAGTGTGAATCCCCCCCCCCTAGTGGCGGTTCATAAGGGATAAGGGTGACTAGATGAGTAGTCATGGTCTTTGGATGATAATATCCTAAGTATGTAGCTAGTTTTGACTCCGTAAATTGCTAACCGTAAGTTGTTAAGTCACGAAACGTAAAACCGGGTATCCTAAAAATATGAAACTTATAAATATGCTAGAACTTATCAATATACTCCATAATAAAATATAAAATGAGTGGTAGGTTCTATCGGGTGCTAAAACCCTGCTAAAAACTGGAAACACGGGTCTAAAACGCGTAATTCGCGTAAAACGCTGAACTGAAAAACGTAAAATTCCAAAAGTTTTGAAATTGTCCTAAAATGAGAGAAAATCATATTTCTATTGTTTATAATGTTTTATAGACATATCGGGATGCTGGAATGACGTTTAAACCTAAAAGTAAATCTCGGACACGGCTTTGTGATTTTTGCAGAAATGATCCGACGAGCGTCAAACTCTCGGATTATCGTTAAAATAGTTTAACTTACGAGAATATGAAATAAAAATTTCTGAGATGAATAGTGAAAAGTGAATAGTGAAAAGTGAATAGTGAAATTTTCGGGAATAAAAGTTAACCTGAAATTGCGAATTGTTACATTGATGGCTTGCAATTTGCCAAAAATTGTATGGTTCCTCAACTCCCCATCATCCTCAAAAGCTAATGAGTTGGCTAGTCCAGGAGCAAACGGCTCTTGGTAAAGACTAATCAAATCCGTTGACAGCTGGTGGTTTGCTCAAAATCACACGGCTATCAGGTGTGCCACAGTTCTTACACCTGGCTACTCCAGAAGTGATGGCTTTTGGTAAAGAGACTTCAAATCCATTAATTTTTCTCAAAAAGATTGCTAGGGACTAGCAATAGTTTAGTGTGGGGGATTGATGAGTGTGTAAATACTCATCATTTTTAGTCAAATCTGAGCTGCAAAACGATCAAAAATACTCAAAAACGCACCAAAATGCGAACAAAATCCCAAAGATCGTATTTTATATGTTTCTGATGAAAAACGAGAGAAAACAAACGAAAAAACGAACAAAAGTTACATAATTGGCAGTTTCAGTCCCCCGACTTTCAAAATTTTACAAAACTAGTCCCTGGTCAGTCATTTTCAAAGAAAAGTCAACCCTTGCTCTTTAAAAGTCAAAATAAATCACAAATTATCTTTGGGTAAAAACTTTTGGAAAAATTACATGTTTGGTCCCTCAATTTTGGCAAATTGGCAATTTTAGTCCCTTGTGCTTCAAAATTAGAAAATTGCATTTTTAGTTCTATGGTTTATCTAACTTGACAGGTTTTGTCCTCTTGGTGATGTGGGATATTTACAAGAATGGTCCGTGAAATTTCAGAGTTGCAAATTTGGTCCTTATAGTTTCATAGTACAAATTCAAACGGACCCTTTTTTTACAACATTAAACCAAACGGACTTAATATTAACACCCCAATCCACCCTCTTATAAGCCCACTCACTTAATCCCTCACCCAAGCCCAAATATTCACTAAAGCCCAATACCAAAAAAAACCCCTAATACGTTTTATACACAAAACGTATCTTCCTCCCCACATTCAGTCAAACAACGAATAAAAAAACCCAAACCCCATCCCCATCACCAAGTTAATCCCCCCACCCCTGTGAACCTGCTAATATCCAAACCATCACCATCCTCCTATCACCTTCAAGCACAACCCCCAATCCCACTACACCCCTTTCCCCCCTCCTCACAAACCGTATCTACCACATGCCCCGTCACCAATCCACCATCACCACATATGGGCGCCAAAACTGATTAAAGATCAAGATGATTTTAAAAGTGATGGACGGCTGAGATACAAGAACAATAAGCACAAGGAAGATGACAAGGAAGAGAAGACCTAACCCTAATTGGAGTAGTATAAATTGAGAATGAATTGTAAGCCTAAAAGGCAGTCTAGTTAGTCTTTAGTCAGTCTCGTATTATTTTTTGAGTCTTGTTTTAGGTTTTAATAATCAAGTTGTTGAGTATGTTGCAGTCTTAAATTAGGTTTTAGTTAATCAATTTAATTAGACTTTCAGTTTAGGTTTTTAATGCTTTAAGTCTTTGTACCCTTAAAATTAGTTTAATGAAAATCTCAATTTTTTTGTTAAAATTGTGTTGCTGGCAACTTACTTCCACTGTTTTTATTCACTTATTTACTTTTGTTGTTGCTTAGCTAGTTGAAGTATAGCTTTAAGTAATGTTTGGCACAAGCTTGTTTCCTATTATAAAAATTGTTTTTATCTTTTCTTGGAGTTATAATAGCTTTATTTATCTAAGTTAACTAGTTTAGAACCCAATTCTTGCATTTCCAAGTAGTTTACAAGTCTTTTAACTAGTTCCCTGTAGTTGCAGTCAAGGATTTTTTTTGGCATGGTAATTTAGCTTAGGGTATACGATGTTCTGACCAACTGCTAATGTATGTCCCTTATGGAACTGTGTTGACCCACACTTTAGCTTGTTATTTATTTGCTTATTTCGTCATTTTTCTGCTTATTAAGATTAGCTAGCTTAGGTTTAGACTAGGTGTTTAGGCTGCCTTTAGTATCTAGTTGTGTGCTTATTGAGTGCTCATATATGAGCACTCTCTTGGACCCTTCTGTTGACCTGCCGTTGATACTACTCATTTGCTAGTTCATTGATTGTGTTCATAATTATTTTCCTTATTATAGTTGCTACCGTATTATTATATTTACCCACACAGGCCTACTGCATCAGCAGCCCAGTTCCCCCCTAACAGCCCCGTATGGCCTGGTGCAACAGCCGTACAACAGTCCCCCACTTGCTTTTTAGGACTAGCTTATTGCCCTTGCACGTTTCGCCTTAGATTAGCTTTTTCTTTTGCGTTAACTTTTGGTTCGAGACAGCTAAGTTAGATCTTGTTTTGTTCAATTTGCTTCAACTGTTAGGGATTAATTGAGCCCTTCCCATCAGATTATTCTCGTTAATCTTAGCTCGCTTAATCGGTATATAGATTGCACCTTCTAGTTTATTGATCGGCTTATTTTGGTCTTAAATATACCTCATTTGGCCTGTGCTTATTGAGTGAGTTCAGTACCATGATCTGAGCTTGTTTAGTTTGGCATTACTGCTGTTTTGGTTGTTTAATTGTTGTTGTTAAAATTGTGTTGACCCAGTAAAATGTTCCTGTTGGGTATTCAATTGAAATTGTAAAAGAAAAGTTAAAAACAAAAAAATAATAATAATAAAAGGAAAAGTTGCAAGACCCTAGGATTCGAACCTGGGTCTTTTCTGTCCCAAACAGCAACACCACGTATGATCCATCTGTGCTAGTACTCTTTATTGTTATTCCATTACTCAGTCATTTATTTATTATAGATTTGTCAATTAGCTTATTTAAATTGCAGCCTTTTGTTTTGCTTATCCTGGCTTATTTATAAGCACTTATGCTAGTCATTTATTTTTCTCAGATTACTTTTAGTACAATTGAATTTCCATTCAAGTTTCAGATTTTTTCAAGTTTTAGATTATTTATTAGAATTTTATTTAGCTAAATCAATATTTAATCCGTAATAATTAGAGTTTTTATTGAAAAATTAAATTTCTTTTTTCTAAAATTTTCTTTTGTCTTGTAGTGCGTAAGAAAATTAATTAGAAACCCGTAGGACCTTTGTAGCTAAAAATTCACGTTTTATTTTGCGCACTCGCGTAATTTTTAATTAAACGTCACGTTTCTAATTTGGTTAACGTTTTAGGATTCCCGATACCTAATTATGTTTTCCCGTAGTGTTTTAGTTATTTCTTGGTTTGTTAGTTGCCTTAGGTTAATTTACTTTTGCCTTCGTTCGTTAATTTTCAGATTCGTTAATTTAACGTATCGCAAAACCAAATAACCTTTCCAGTCATATAAGATTTTAATCCAAATCTCATTCGAAGCTTTCCATACCCGGGAAATCACTTCCTGGTCTCACAATTTGAATATCACTTTCACGAGTTTTGCGAGGTAATCGTTTTCCTAAACGGTTTACTCGTATTACTTCACGTTTATTTATCTCACGACAAATTAAACCTCACATTTGTTGATATTTTGATAAATTGTTGTTTGCACACACCAAAACACAACGAATCAAATGGCGCCGCTGCCGGGGAGGCTGTGTGTCGAAAGTCTCGATAAAGGTTTAGACGATTAGTCTTGTAGAACCTTCGCAAGAAGTTACGCTTTTATAAAACGTATAAAAAACCAAAAATATATTTTTTTTTTTGTTTCTAGTATATGTATTATATCTATAAAAGTTAAAGAAAAACACAAAAAGATTTTCCTGTTTCATTGTTTAATAATTACAACGTTAAAATCTTACCACCGCAAACCAAGGCAGAACACCTACCAACTAGGGGTGTGACCATAATAAGTTCCCAAACAAAAGATCAAAACTTGTATTTGTATCACTTGCGTTTTGGAAAACTTTTAAACGAGAAACACACTTTAAGAGGAGTCGAAACGGTATGTGGCGATCCAACGAACTTCGCCCAGTGAGAGATCCATTCTTCTCTCTCGCTCCTTTGTGCATTTTTCTTTAGAAGTTAACCTTGCGTTTGTGATTATTGGTTTAAGTTCCCTTGTCTTTATGAGTTGGTCTTGTTTTAATTGTTGTGCTTTTCGAAAAACCCAAAAATAATCTTTGTCTCCTACCGTTTAATTCTTCCTGCTCATCCTTCGTTAATGTTTAATTCTTATGTCATCACTCGACTATCACTGTTTTCATTGTAAAAGTCCGGTGGATGACGATCTTCGTTGTTACAAGTGTGGGTGTGAACGGTGTGGAAGTGATATTAGAGACGGATTTTGTAAATGGTGCAAAGCAAATCCGAATGCTTTCAATGATTCTCAAAATTCTTCCGACTTCCCCTCACATCCCGAAACACGAACTATGAATGGCAAACCGTCTAGAGTCGATCCACAACTCTCACAATTTACGATTCGAAGTTTATCAAGCAAACGTACTGAGCTTAAAACGGTGACTAAAATAAACGACTTGCTTGATCATCCCGTTTATCAAGAACAAAAACCGGGGACCATAACGGAAGTGGTAGAAATTCCTAGCTCTCAGAGCATACCACTTGTCCCATCTCCGGATTTTTCTAAATATTCTTCGAGACTTGATAATCATTCGAATTATTTTGTGGATTCTTTGAATGTTCCGATTCCTTCTCTAAGGCAATCGTTTATTCCTTGCGTCGGTTGTGGTGAGCCACTTTTCGGTCAACCATGTCGTTGGTGCACGTGTGAACGATGTGGTAATGATATTCAAAACGGAAGTTGTTTGTTTTGTGGTTCGAGTAATTCCTTCACTTACGATTCTAATCCGAGCTTTTTCAATGAGCCACAAAACAATTTCATTTTTTTTTCATATGAGCATAATCCGTGTTATCAAAATTTCAATGTCGGATCGTTTCAAAATGCACCAACTTCACAACAATACGGTTGTGAGTATTGTGGAGGCCCACATTTTAGCACCGATTGTCACACTACGAATCTTTTTCCTTGTGACAACAATTATCACGATCAACCTCCACAATACCAAACTTTTGAAACACAACCTTAACCATTTCCTCAAAAACTTTTGCAAAATGTCTTAAATACTCTTAAGGATTTGGTTAACAAACCTGCTCCGGAAGAACCACTAGCCGAAGAACCTCGTCGCTGTGATCATCAACTTCAATTTTTTTTTTATATAATTTATGTGAACGTGGGATTAGGCGTATTCATACTTTGCTGTTATGGCTGATGGATCCTGTTTTTTTTATACCATGGATTATCATAAGTGTTTGCTAATATTGTCGCGTCTTTTATCAACTGATATTTGTTCCTGTGTTCGGTTTCTATATAGTTTATAAGGTAATTTAAGTGGTTGTGATCATCAGGTTCAAATGGTTTTTAGAATTTTTGGAATGAGGAATTAGGCGTATTCATGCTTTGCTTTTATGGCCGATGGATCCTGTTTTTCTAATAGCTTACGGATACGAATTTTATGAAATGGGACATGAGGGAAGTAGATTGTTTCTTTGAATTTCTTATTATGCTTTGATATCCTTTGAGAACTGTATAATATTTTCTTGCATGCTTGATGATAAGGATTAATTTGATACGTTTTTAGGGGGTCATTTAAGCTCTAAATCATGTTTTTATGCTCAAATATTACCTCAAATAATTTATTTTGTCATTTTAGGTACTTGGGACATGAATTCTGGAAAATGGAGCATTTTGGAGCTTTTCGGACGTTTTTATGCTCAAGAATGAAGAAAATAAGAAAAGTCAAGAAAGTCAGTTATTTACACCTGATGGCGTTACGCTTTGGAGCTGACGCCGTCACCTTATGACGAGAAGCCATGGATTTTTACACTAGATTCCCTAGAAGAATTTGTTAAGATAACATCTGACGGCGTCAGGTGCATTTGATGCAAGGCCGTCTCGTGTTAAGCTAAAGAGAGACGACCCAGAACATTTACAACGGGACGGCGTCAGAGATCTCATGGGCGATACGAAACCCTAAGACACGACGACCTGACGGCGACAGAAGCTAAAACCTGACGCCATCAGACTTGTATATCTATATATGTTTTTTGATTTTCATTCATTAAAAGTGTGGAACTTTTTAGCAACAAACCCTAGACGAATTCCACAGCTACTTTAGGGTTTTCAAGCCCTCTTTTCTTTCATGTTCAATTAAAGATATGTCTTCCTTTTAATCATTCAATATATCTATATGTTGTTTGATTAATCGTTTATCTTTTCTTTTCTTTAACATGCTAGCTTAGGTTTATTAGTGTTTGCTTAGATCTAATGAAACCTAGTTGTTTATTATTGATTGTTGAGTTGTTATTGATTGTTTGGTTTATTGACTAGCGTTAGGCTTAAGAAAACTGGCTAAATCTCTTATACGGTAAGTAGCTTGAACGTTTTAAGAAACGTAACTGGATGTGTACTACGGTTTTATTAGTTGTATTTAATGCATGAATGACTATTAATGAGGCTATGTTACGATACTAAACGTGTCGACAAAAGAAGAGATAGAAACTCATAGGGTTGGGGAAGGCTATACACACCCCCACGAATGGTATTAAGGAATACAATCCTTTCATCCAAACAATCATAACAAATCAATAATTCAACAAGAAATAACTAGGGAGTAATGATATCTAAGTGATGCGTGGGAATTGCCATCATGTAAAGACGCAAGTAACTAATGATAGATTAAAGTCTCTTGTGATGAGACCTGTTTTGGGACTTGATGTCCATAGACATGAATGTGTATAACTTATTGGATATGCACCAGTCTTTGTGTGAAAGCAAAATTAAATTATTAAAATCATGATATTCAAGGCACAACTGATGGCACACATATTTTCACGAAGACCAAGCAATTATCTTGAAAAGATATGTTCTAATATAGTGGATCCAATAACGTATTTTGTTATTATAGAGGTCTGTCAATGTGGGAAATAATTGATATGCATCTAAATGACAAATGAATAGAGCTCGTCGGATTTGAATTTCCATATGAAAAGTTCTCTAGAACACAAGTTGATTAAACTGGATTCCACAATATGGGTTTAATAAATATAGGCATACGTGTTACAATTGAATTAATGTATACTTGCTGAAAATGTGCCACGAAAATGAATAAGCTTGCTCATAAAAGTTTATAAAGTATCCGAATTTTAATATCTGATAAGTTTTATATAGTTTGTTTATTTGAATATCGATGGAACTCCAAGGGTGTTTACAAAGGCAGTTGAGTACTTATAAAATGAATTTAACTTGACAGGCATAGTTCGTTTTAATATATGAATTAAACATAATAAGAATTAATAATGTGAGGATTGCGGCCTCACAAAAGGTTTTACTTCTCAAGAGATCTTGAGAAGCTTGCAATCCTTCAGGCGGTGTATCTGGTCATTGTAGTGTAGTATAGGTATGTCTGTGGGATTGATTGTTCTCTAGACGAATAGTGTTATTAGGATTGAACTTTGAAGTGTAGGTCAACTAGGTCTAAAGGTAAGGGATGATTCTTTTTGTATTTTTGCATTTTATAAAAGCAATTAAATCTCGGTTTTGGAGGGATGGGCGGAATTAGTTGCTAATTAACTAACCCAAAAGCTACTAATTAAACAAATAAACAAAAATAAAATAACTGATGCGTGGGAATTGCACCAGGCTTTACCTCTCGAGGGATCTCGAGAAGCTTACAACCCCCACCAGGCAGTGTACCAGATCGTTATAATATAGTATAGTGACAAGTACCGGGGGATTGATCGTTCAGCTTAGGAATAGTGTCGCTAGGGTCAGAAAACCTAAATACTAGTTCTAAAGGTGAGGGATGATTATTTTTGTATTTTATATTTTTTTAGAAAGCAAGTAAAAATCTCGGGTTTGAAGGATTTGGGCGGAATTAGTTGCTAATCAACTAACCCAATACTAAAGATGCAATCAAAATAAAATACTAGAAATGAAAATAAACTAAATTATACTAAAGTTGTGAGCAGTAAATGGAGAAAATGTGTTTACTTAGATTTCACTACTCCCTAGACATCTTTTACACGTTAATTACTTGTTATAATTGGATGGATGACGGATCGTATTCCTTAATACCATTCATGGGGTGGCACACTTAACTCCCCAATTCTATGAGCTCTTATCTCCTCCTATACCATGCCCAGCACAACCATAGGGATTATAAACAGTGGCTCATGCATTAAATACAACCAATAAAGATCTAGTGCGCGTCGGTTCATGTTTCTTAAGACGTTCAAGCATGTTACCAATTGGAGATCTGCCAGTTTTCTTAAGCCTAACATATAAATCATTCATCCAAGACAAGTATAAACAAGTAATCAACACATAATTAACATCTAGGTTTCATTAGATTCAAGCAAACACAAGATAGATCTAGCCTAGCATGGTGGAATTAAGACAAGAACAAGATATAGACAACCAACACATAGACATATTGATTGAATTAAAAGAACACTTATCTTAATTACACATGAAAGGTATCAAGGGCTTGGAACCCTTGAAAAACCTGTAAAATTCGCACCAAAATCGTACTTAGGGTTTCTCCAAAACTTCTCTCTCTTTATTGTGAAAATTAGAGAACTATATATAGGAAAAGGGGTCTGACGGCGTCAAGACTAAACTTGTGACGCCGTCACCTCGCCGCTAAAACTCTTTTCGGACTGCCTTGATCTACATTTGACGCCGTCATGTGATAATTATTTCCAGGCCGTCATGACTTTTACTCTTGACGCCCTACTTCGTGACGCCGTCAATTCTCTACTGGACCGTCATGGAATTTTGCTCTTGACGCCGTCACCTACTGTTCCCAGCTTGGAAAATTAAGACTTTGGCGTTTTCTTCACTTTTATGCTCCAAAAACGTCCGAATTGCTTCCTTTTCCAGATTTCACTCCCAAAGTACCTAAAATCACAAAAGGAACGATTTAGGGCAATATTTGATCAAATAAATTCAATTCCGGGCTTAAATGAGCCCCTAAAAACGGATCATTTTTCGCCTCATCATATACCCTTACACTTGAGATTTGCTTGTCCTCAAGCAAATGCGCTTTTATTCTACTCAAAAGACAAGTTAGGGGTCATTTAACACTAATATAAAAGTAATTACAACAAATAATCGTTCCACTAAAGACCAATAGACAAACACGGAGGTCATACACTAGCACCTCACAAATAGTGTTTACATACTCACATCTCTCGGGTGTAATAAAGTGTAAATTACAATATGGAAACGGAAAATATCTCTCACTACCTGTCATAGCAAAATAGATTACCATAGGCTTGGGAAAGGATCAAACCTCCACCACATGGCGTAAGCACATAGGATAAACTATCAAAGAGGTCTTTTAAAAGGGTTGTAACGTTAGGTGTAGGGATATGAAATACACGGTTTTGTTGGATAAAGGAAGTTTTACTGGTGGCGAGTTAACAATCTTAGTTAATTACATGTACAATATGGCGTTGCTAAGCCAAGACTAGACTCGACTTACGCTAATAAATGAAAAATAACAAAAACATAAAATGAACATAGAATAAAAAGGGATGGTAGTCCGTATGTTTTTTCTCTTTTTCCTTTTTCTATTTTTTTTTTCTATTTCTTGATTTTTCCGATTTTTTTTTTTTTTTTTTTTTTTTTTTTTTTTTTTTTTTTTTGTGTGTGCATACACTCTTACCCTACCATCCAAAATAATACATCATAGGGAATGAACATTTCCCTTACACTTGAATCTTTACATACTTTACATTAAACTAATCTAATAACTCGAATTAAGAAAATCAAAACACTTGGAGCACTTTTAAGATTAACGCACATATGGGGGTAATATATGATGTTCTTCCCCATTACTCCATAAAATAAGTACTTTACCCATGAGTCCCAATCGTCCCAAAACAATATGTACAAGGATATGACTCGACTTAGCAACCATGTAATCAATTAGATAATTAACTTAGGGTTTAACAAATAACAATAATACACTAAAAATGAGCGCATACACGGAAGGCTAAGGCGATTTGGTTGTACATTTAAGTGGGGTGTAACAAATTCTTCCTTTAAGTAATATGCTTAAAGTTAAAAACGAAAAGATAGGCTCGGAGGGGTGTACTAGGGGTTTCGTGTACTAAAAATGAGTACAACGCTAAGGGTGTGGGAAAAATTAGTTGACTTAACTAGCCAAGTAATATGACTTAAATAGTCAAGTAATTATGATACGGGTTTAACACAAGGGTAATCCTAATGCCTCTTATCATGTAGTAAATCCTACTACACGAATGTCGTCTCACTAGCGGTCTCGGGATGCATCACTAACGCAAGTTCTAGAATCTAAATGCTACCGGTACACTCATAAGCACTAATTGTAAATGCTTTTCCTATCAAATCTAAAGGCGAACCTCATATATTTGGGTGGAAAATTTTTCTGAAAGTACGGTTATGTGCTAGTCATACAATCTCCTATCCTTGAGACGCTTGCTATGGCTAAAGTTTCACTCCTAAATGTTGTAAAAAAATTTAAATTTGGCGCTAAAATTGCACTAACAAGTATTTCTCATAGTTTTATTACACATCTACCATTAAACAAAACAAACTCAAGCGAAAGTGCATATGTAAGGTATCATCTTTTTTCCCTCCCCTTACACTTAAGATGAACATTGTCCCCAATGTTCAAGTAAAGAATGTAAAAGTGAAAAAGTAAAGAGAATGAAATCAAATACTCCCCTGATTCGCTCGGTATGGATAATGAGGTGGCCAGGTTAAATCTTCCTCCAAGAAAATGAACAATCAAAGCTTCCCTTCCAGAATATAAATCATCTTCTTGTCATACATAACCTGTAAAACCTGATAAAATTGACAAGACAACCTCGCGTAAAATCGGCGGCATCCTATATAAGTTACTAAATCCTAGAAAACAAGATAAGATATAATGCTTGTGGAATGAAGTTTGCAGATCTCCTGGAGATTATAAAACTTAATAATTCATAAAAACCATAAGACTCCGTTAGAAAAACAAAACTGGTAAAATTTCCAGATTTTTACACTTGACGCCGTCAAGAGTAAACTCTTGACGCCGTCAGAAGTGACCTGCAGAAATTCTTATGTTAAGTTTCCGGAAAATTTCTGGAAAAACTTGGTCCTACTTCCTGGAAAATCCTGCAAAACTTCATTATGACTCAATACAAGCATTTGACTCTAACAAATACGAATATACATGTTCATTTAATATTGTGGAGAATCATGATCGGTTTGTTTCTTGAAAACATATTTGGGGTTTCCCCTTACACTTATCTTTTGCAAAAATACTTTTAGGTGGAGTTAAGACTAGGCCAAAACAACAAAGTAAAGTATTTCCACTATTTAGTTTAGAAACATGATCTACCAACAATAAAAAATTAAGCATGCATATGGAAGCAAATAACAAACAAACAAATAAACAAACAAACAAAACATGGGTTGCCTCAAGGTCATAGGTTACTACGTGACCTCATCATCGAACGTCACATCCTCCTCACTAATCATTTCATTGTTATTCTCTTAGTAGTGTTTTACACGTTGTATGTTAACAGTAAATTCCCTACCTTCATCGTCTAGTAACACCACGGCTCCAATTTTAGAGGAATTCTTTACCATGAACGGTCCATACCATCTAGACTTAAGTTTTCTCAGAAATAATCTCAACCGAGAATTGTATAATAGGACCTTGTCTCCTTCTGAAAATTCTTTGGGTTTCTTAATTCTCTGATCATGCCATCTTTTCGCTCTCTCTTTATATGTGATGGAGGATTCGTAGGCTTCTAGCCTAAGCTCATCAAGCTCGTGTAATTGCAAGAACCTATTATTTCCAGCAATTGTGTAATCTAAGTTGCATGTCTTAAGCGCCCAATAAGCCTTATGTTCTAATTCCACTGGTAAGTGACATGCCTTACCATGCACCATGCGGAACGGGGTCGTTCCAATAGGTGTTTTGTAGGCGGTTCGGAATGCCCATAAGGCTTCGTCGAGTTTAAATGACCAGTCTTTTCTGTTTTGACTAACCGTTTTTTCAAGTATTCTTTTAATAGCCCTATTGGTGTTTTCGACTTGGCCATTGGTTTGTGGATGATAGGCGGTGGAGAACCGATGGGGTACTCCATACCTCTTCATGACCTTTTCCATTTGCGCATTGCAAAAATGGGTTCCCCTATCACTGATGAGAGCTTTAGGAATCCCGAATCTCGCGAAAAGCTTTTTCAGGAAATGAATAACTACTCTGGCGTCATTGGTCCTAAGGGCTTGTGCCTCAACCCATTTTGAAACATAGTCAATGGCGACTAATATGTACTCGTTCCCCCCTGAAGATGGAAAGGGTCCCATGAAGTCAATCCCCCAAACATCGAAGACCTCACAAACTTGTATAAAGTTCTGAGGTGCTTCATCCCTATGTGATATGTTTCCGGCTCGTTGACATGCATCGCACGCCTGCACCATTTCTTTTACATCACGGAAAATTGTGGGCCAATAGAACCCCGCATCGAGAATCTTTCGGGCGGTAATGTTTATCCCATGATGCCCGATAGAGGGGCCAGAGTGACATTCCCTCATAATCTTCACTGCCTCACTTTCCGAAACACAACGCCTTATAATTTGGTCAGGACACCTTCGGAATAAAAAGGTTTCATCCCAAAAGTAGTATTTTAGCTGAGAAAAGAACCTTTTCCTTTCGTACTTAGTTAGGTGTTTAGGAACGAGTCTACTTGCGAGGTAATTAGCAAAATCAGCGTACCACGGCTCCGAGTCACTCATTAACATGAGTTGTTCGTCAGGGAATGAATCCCTAATCTCACTTCTATCGTGCTCATCCAAGGGGTTTTCGAGACGAGATAGATGATCTGCAGCCAGATTTTCTGCCCCTCTCTTATCACGAATCTCAACATCGAATTCCTGTAGCAACAAGATCCACCGAATTAGTCGTGGCTTAGCATCCTGCTTCGCAAAAAGATATCGAAGAGCCGAGTGATCAGTGAAAATGACTGTTTTTGAAAGGACAAGATATTGTCGGAATGCGAACACCACGGCTAATAATTCTTTTTCGGTGGTGGAGTAATTCTCTTGAGCGGGATTCATGGTTTTGCTCGCATAGTAAATGGGTTGAAAAAGCTTGTCACGCCGTTGGCCTAATACAGCCCCGACAGCGAAGTCGCTGGCGTCACACATGATTTCAAATGGTAACTCCAGTTGGGTGTGATCATGATTGGAGCTTGTGTGAGTTCCTTTTTCAAGAGATCGAATGCATCCTTGCATTCTTGGGAAAAATCGAACGGAGCATCCTTCACAAGTAGTTGAGTCATTGGCCGAGCGATTTTGGAGAAGTCTTTGATGAATCTTGTATAAAACCCGGCATGCCCCAAGAAGCTGCGTATTGCTTTAACTGTTGTGGGGTATGGTAGTGATGCGTGGGAATCGTAACAGGCTTTACGTCTCGAGGGATCTCGAGAAGCTTACAACCCCCACCAGGCAGTGTACCTGATCGTTGTAGTATAGTATAGTGACAAGTACCGGGGGATTGATCGTTCAGCTTAGGAATAGTGTCGTTAGGATTGAAATTAATCTAACTAGGTCTAAAGGTGAAGGATGATTCTTTTTGTATTTTTATATTTTATGAAAAGCAAGTAAAAATCTCGGGTTTTGGGAGAGTGGACGGAATTAGTTGCTAATCAACTAACCCAAAAGCTACTATTTAAACTAATTAACAAGAAAAGTAAACTAGGGTTCTACAAGATAAGTGAAGCATGTCTACCTATGATATGTTACTCCTTGCTAGCTATCCAATCCTACCTATTGAATTGTAACCTTGTTTTAATTGACGGGTTGTATTCCTTAATACCATTCATGGGGTATCGCACATAACTCCCCAATTCTATGAGCTCTTATCTCCTCCTATACCATGCCCAGCACAACCATAGGGATTGTAAACAGTGGCTCATGCATTAAATACAACCAATAAAGACCTTAGTGCAATAGGTTCATGTTTCCTAAGACATTCAAGCATGTTACCATTTGGAGATCTGCCAGTTTTCTTAAGCCTAACATATAAATCATTCAATCAAAACAAGAATCAATAGGAAACAAGGATTATAAACTAAACCAACTAGATCTATTGAAGTTGTCACGCCTTAATTGATGGAGATAGACACAACATCAACAAGAAATCAATGAGATCTAATCAATTATATACAAGTTTCACATAATCATAAGTAGACACAAGGTGAATTAGCAAATCATCATCAAAGAAGAGCAAACAACAATGATAATGGAAAACATAGTTGAGATAGAATCATCAAACCAATACATGATGTTTATGGAGTGATTAAAACCCTCTAAGTTGCTAGAAAAACACCCACCTAAACCCAGGAATCGACCTTAGGGTTTAGGGCTTACAAAAAGTGAAGTTATGATTTTATATTTATAGGCATGTTTTCTGTCGGCCCTTCTTGACGGCGTCAGCCCGTTACTCTTGACGCCGTCAAGACCATTTTTCACCAAATTGTAGATCTCTTCGTCCTCTTCGCGTGGGCTTTTGAATCACCTAAATCCGAGTTCGTATGCAAAAGTTATGACCAAAACAATATCAGCTACTCCGCGCGCAAATTTTGACAAGTTAACACGTGACGGCCTTGGGTGACGCCTTCACATTCTCTCTGGGCCGTCACCACTTTTACTCTTGACGCCGTCACCAAAATGCTCTTGATGCCGTCAGGTACTTTTCTCAGCATGGAAAATTAAGTCTTTGGCGTTTTCTTCACTTTTATGCTCCAAAAATGTCCGAATTGCTTCCTTTTCCAGATTTCTCTCCCAAAGTACCTAAAATCACAAAAGGAACGATTTAGGGCAATATTTGATCAAATAAATTCAATTCCGGGCTTAAATGACCCCCTAAAAGTGGTTCATTTTTCGCCTCATCAGGTAGCTTAGATATAGGTTCAACTTTAGCTTGGTCCACCTCTATTCCGTTCCCTGAGATCTTATGTCCTAACACAATCCCTTCTTTCACCATGAAATGACACTTTTCCCAGTTTAGCACCAAGTTGGTTTCCTCACACCGTTTAAGCATCTTTTCTAGATTAGCAAGACAGCGGTCGAAGGAGTTTCCGAAGACCAAAAAGTCATCCATGAACACTTCCATGCTGTCTTCCATGAGTTCGTGAAAGATTGCGGTCATGCATCGCTGGAAAGTGGCGGGGGCATTACATAGCCCAAAAGGCATCCTTTTGTAGGCAAATGTTCCATAAGGGCAAGTAAACGTGGTCTTTTCTTCGTCCTCAGGTGCTATGGGAATCTGAAAATATCCAGAAAATCCATCCAAGAAGCAATAGTACTCGTGTCCAGATAATCTCTCTAACATCTGATCAATGAATGGTAAGGGAAAGTGATCTTTCCTTGTGGCATCATTGAGCTTTCGATAGTCAATGCATACCCGCCATCCAGTGACTGTTCTCTGGGGCACCATCTCACCCTTGTCATTCTTAACTACAGTCATTCCACCCTTCTTAGGTACAACCTGCACAGGACTGACCCATGGGCTATCCGAGATCGGGTAAATCAATCCTGCATCCAAAAGTTTGATAACTTCTTTCTTTACAACTTCCTTAATGTTAGGGTTCACGCGCCTCTGGGGTTGCACGGTAGGTTTATAATCTTCTTCCATGAGAATCTTATGTGTGCAAAAAGTTGAGTCAGTCCCCTTAATGTCGGCCACACTCCATGCGAGTACCTCCTTGTATTTTTTTAGGACCTCTAAGAGTTTACCTTTTTGTTCATGTTCCAAGGAAGAGTTTATGATTACCGAGAGTTGGTCCTCTCCCTGAAGGAAGGCATACTCCAAATGGTTAGGAAGCTCTTTAAGATCTACATCAGGAGGTTCGATAATAGAAGGTTTGAGCTTGTTTTCGGGCTTTTGGAGCTCGAGATGCTCCGTTGCCTCTTGCCTGGGGTAGAAGGAGACTGCACTGACATCCTCCATCCTTTCTACCTCTAGCAAAGGCAGAAAACTCTCGTCCCATAGCCAGCCTTCTTCGATCTGTTCATCGATACAACTATCAATGACATATGTGAGTTCATCGACTTCCCCGATGAAATAGAGCCGGTTGGCTGCTTCGAGGGAGAAGTCCATAGAATCCTTAATGTCGAAGGTTGTGCTATCGGTTCCTACTCGTAAGGTTAATTTGCCATCATAGACATCAATGACTGCACGAGCGGTAGCAAGAAATGGTCTCCCTAAGATGATGGGTACCAAGTCATCCTCCTCCATATCCAGGATTACGAAATCGACCGGGAATTTGAATTTCCCAACTTTGACTAGCACATTCTCGCATATCCCTACGGGGTACTTGACCGATCTATCGGCTAGTTGGATGTTCATACGGGTAGGCTTCTGATGCGTGGGAATCGCACCTTGCTTTACCTCTCGAGGGATCTCGAGAAGCTTACAACCCCCACCAGGCAGTGTACCTGATCGTTGTAGTATAGTATAGTGACAAGTACCGGGGGATTGATCGTTCAGCTTAGGAATAGTGTCGCTAGGATTAGAAAACCTAATTAATAGTTCTAGAGGCGAGGGATGATTATTTTTGTATTTTTATGTTTTTATGAAAGCAATTAAAATCTCGGTTTTTGAAAGAGTGGGCGGAATTAGTTGCTATTCAACTAACCCAAAGCTAAGATGCAATCAAAATAAAATAATAAAAATGAAAACAAACTAATTATTACAAAGGTTGTGAGCAGTAATTGGAGAAATTGTGTTTACTTAGACTTCACTACTCCCTAGATATCTTTTACACATTAATTACTTGTTATACTTGTATGGATGATGGATTGTATTCCTTAATACCATTCGTGGGGTGGCATACATAACTCCCCAACTCTATGAGCTCTTATCTCCTCCTACACCATGACCCAGCACAACTATAGGGATTGTAAACAGTGGCTCATGCATTAAATACAACCAATAAAGACCTAGTACGCCTCGGTTCATGTTTCTTAAGACGTTCAAGCATGTTACCATTTGGAGATCTGCCAGTTTTCTTAAGCCTAACATAGAAATCATTCATCCAAGAACAAGAATAAACAAGTAATCAACACATAATCAACATCTAGGTTTCATTAGATCTAAGCAAACACAAGAGAGATCTAGCCTAGCATAATTGAATTGAGACAAGAACAAGAGATAAACAACCAACACATAGACATATTGATTGAATTATAAGAACACTTATCTCAATTACAATGCAAGGTATCAAGGGTTTGGAACCCTTGATAAACCTGTAAAAGAGGCACCAAATTCGTCTTTAGGGTTTCACCAAAACTTCTCTCTTCCTTTATGAAAAAACTAGAAAACTATATATAGGAAAACTGGGCTGACGGCGTCAAGACAAGCATGTGACGCCGTCACCTCGCCGCCAAATACTTCCTCGGACGGCCTTGATCTACTTATGACGGCCTATGTGACGCCGTCACCACCTTCGATATTTTATTCTTGGGACTTTGACGCCGTCAGGATGGACTTTGACGCCGTCATCAACTACGGTGTTTTATTCTTGATGTCTGATGCCGTCAGGGTGTAACTCTTGACGCCGTCACCTAGTGTCTTCAGCATGGAAAATTGATACTTTGCCGTTTTCTTCACTTTTATGCTCCAAAAACGTCCAAAATGGCTTCTTTTCCAGAATTCACTCTCCAAACACCTAAAATCACAAAAGGAACGATTTAGGGCAATATTTGATCAAATAAAGTCGGATTCGGGCTTAAATGACCCCCTAAAAACGGATCATTTTTCGCCTCATCATATACCCTTACACTTGAGATTTTCTTGTCCTCAAGCAAATGAGCTTTTATTCTACTCAAAAGACAAGTTATGGGTCATTTAACACTAATATAAAAGTAATTACAACAAATAATCGTTCCACTAAAGACCAATAGACAAGCACGGAGGTCATACACAAGCACCTCACAAATAGTGTTTAGATACTCACATCTCTCGGGTGTAATAAAGTAATATAACATTATGGAAATGGAAGATATCTCTCACTACCTGTCATAGCAAAATAGATTACCATAGGCTTGGGAAAGGATCAAACCTCCACCACATGGCGTAAGCACCTAGGATAAACTATCAAAGAGGTCTTTTAAAGGGTTGTAACGTTAGGTATAGGGATATGAATTACACGGTTTTGTTGGATAAAGGAAGTTTTACTGGTGGCGAGTTAACAATCTTGGTTAATTACATGTACAAGATGGCGTTGCTAAGCCAAGACTAGACTCGACTTAAGCTAATAAATGAAAAATAACAAAAACATAAAATGAACATAGAATAAAACGGGATGGTAGTCCGTATGTTTTTTTTTTTCTTTTTTTTTTTTTTTTTTTTTTTTGCATACACTCTTACCCTACCATCCGAAATAATACATCATAGGGGATGAGAATTCCCCTTACACTTGAATCTTTACATACTTTACATTTAACTAATCTAATGACTCGAATTAAGAAAATCAAAACACTTGGAGCACTTTTAAGATTAACGTACATATGGGGGTAATAAATGATGTTCTTCCCCATTACTCCACAAAATAAGTACTTACCCATGAGTCCCAATCGTCCCAAAACAATATGTACAAGGATATGACTCGACTTAGCAACCATGTAATCAATTAGAAAGTTAACTTAGGGTTTAACAAATAACAATAATGCACTAAAAATGAGCGCATACACGGAAGGCTAAGGCGATTTGGGTGTACATTTAAGTGGGGTGTAACAAATTCTTCCTTTAAGTAAGATGTTTAAAGTTAGAAACGAAAAGATAGGCTCGGAGGGGTGTACTAGGGGTATCGTGTACTAAAAATGAGTACAACGCTAAGGGTGTGGGAAAAATTAGTTGACTTAACTAGCCAAGTAATATGACTTAAATGGTCAAGTAATTATAATACGGGTTTAACACAAGGGTGATCCTAATGCCTCTTATCATGTAGTAAATCCTACCACACGAATGTAGTCTCACTAGCGGTCTCGGGATGCATCACTAACGCAAGTTCTAGAATCTAAATGCTACCGGTACACTCATAAGCACTAATAATGAATGCTTTTCCTATCAAATCTAAAGGCGAACCTCACAATTTTGGGTGGAAAATTTTTCTGAATATACGGTTATGTGCTAGTCATACAACCTCCTATCCATGAGACGCTTGCTATGGCTAAAGTTTCACTCCTAAATGTTGTAAAAAATTTTAAATTTAGCGCTAAAATTACACTAACAAGTATTTCTCATAGTTTTATTACACATCTACTATCAAACGAAACAAACTCAAGCGAAAGTGCATATGTAAGGTATCATCTTTTTACCCTCCCCTTACACTTAAGATGAACATTGTCCCCAATGTTCAAGTAAAGAATGTAAAAGTAAAAAAGTAAAGAGAATGAAATCAAATACTCCCCTGATTCGCTCGGTATGGATTTTAGGTTGGCCAGGTTAAATCTTCTTCCAAGAAAACGAACAATCAAAGCTTCCCTTGCAGAATATAAATCATCTCCTTGTCAAACATAACCTGTAGAACCTGACAAAATAGACAAGACAACCTCGCGTAAAATCGGCGGCATCCTATATAAGTTACTAATCCTAGAAAACAAAGTAAGATATAATGCTTGTGGAATGAAGTTTGCAGATTTCCTGGAGATTATAAAACTTAATAATTCACAAAAACCATAAGACTCCGTTAGAAAAACAAAACCGGTAAAATTTCCAGATTTTTAACTCCTGACGCCGTCAAGAGTAATACTCTGACGCCGTCAGAATGGACCTGCAGAAATTCTTATGTTAAGTTTCCGGAAAATTTTTGGAAAAACTTCGTCATACTTCCTGGAAAATCCTGCAAAACTTCATTATGACTCAATACAAGCATTTAACTCTAACAAATACGAATATACATGTTCATTTAATATTGTGGAGAATCATGATCGGTTTGTTTCTTGAAAACATATTTGGGGTTTCCCCTTACACTTATCTTTTGCAAAAATACCTTTAGGTTGGAGTTAAGACTAGGCCAAACAACATAATAAAGTATTTCCACATTTTAATTGAGAAACATGATCAACCAACAATAAAAATAAAGCATGCATACGGAAGCAAATAACAATCAAACAAATAAAATCACACAAAACATGGGTTGCCTCCCAAGAAGCCCTTGTTTTTGTTCGAGTCACGAGCCTGACTCTACCCTTATTTAATGGAAATAGGGAAGGTTTTCCCTACACTTAGGATTAAGTGCGGGTGAAAGTAGCGATACACACCCTTAGGGTGGAAATATGCCATGTGAGGAAAGAGTGGCGAATGAATTATATGCTCAAATGGGTGTGCTCCTATCATCATAACATTACCTAGTTCACTTTGGTCAATGGGTGAGTTGAAGTTTTCTCCTAAGAAGGGATCATTTTCAATCAACTTCAAGAGACTCCTAGTTGGGGATCTATCTTGACCTAATAAACCCGGTTTAAACCCATAATGTTTCTTACGATCAATCATGAATGGGTGATGTAAGTATGTAAGGTCATGGTTCACTCCTATGTTGGCTTCTTCTCTACAAGGCTTGGGGTCTACTACCTTCAACGTAAAACTACCCGGACTACATGGTTTGATGGGTGGATCGGGACCTATTTCAATTCCTAAATCTTCATCCAAGGATGGAAGATTAGGTAATGGTTTTGGTTGAGGCTCCGGTTCATCAAAACTAGGAACTTCCCTAGAACTAGGAGTAAGGTTATCACTACAAGTGTTCAAACCTATATCCTCTAGTGGTGCTTGGTCCAAGGGTTCTACCTCAATTGGGGTTCCTATAGTCTCTTCTACTTCTTCCGGGTAAGTCACGGGCGGTGTATGTGCCTCAAATGATGGTAGGACTTGTGAGGTACTTTGTGGGCTTGAATTGGCCACCTCATCCTCCATTGTACCTAGATTACCTATGTGTTTGTTTTGTACTATGGCTTTAGGTGACATCCACACAGGTATCCCTGAGTAATCATCCCCAGAAAAACTTCCTGTTTGCTCCTTCAAACTTGTTTTTGATTGATTTGTGATGTTGTTTGTTGGGTTGTCTACTCTATAATAGTATTGGGCACAGTCTTCTAAGGTATCCCATGCTTCTTCATCACTTAATTCCCTAGGGCCCCCATTGGCAAAATCATCAATGCACATTTGGTCACATCGGCTGACACGATAGTAAAATGTTTCGGTTAGAGATGCTAAAGAGAAACTATGATGAGGGAATTTTCGAAGTAAAATTTTAAAACGAGTCCATGCATCATATATGGGTTCATCTCGATATTGTTTGAAATTCGAGATTTCAATATGGTAGAATGGCCTTTGTGGTTGGTGGTATGGTGGATTCGCGTACTCCATAATGGTGAACGGAAGAGTCAATGGAAATTATGAACAAACACACAAAGAAAAAGATAGACTAAAGAGAAAACCTAAAAAAATAAAAATAAAATTCTTACTAGAAAGGAATCTAGCAAGTAGACCTAATAAAAAGAAATCCTAACCTAGACAATAACTATTCCCCGGGCTGCGGCGCCAAAAACTTGATGCGTGGGAATCGTACCTTGCTTTACCTCTCGAGGGATCTCGAGAAGCTTACAACCCCCACCAGGCAGTGTACCTGATCGTTGTAGTATAGTATAGTGACAAGTACCGGGGGATTGATCGTTCAGCTTAGGAATAGTGTCGCCAGGATTAGAAAACCTAATTAATAGTTCTAGAGGTGAGGGATGATTATTTTTGTATTTTTATGTTTTTATGAAAGCAATTAAAATCTCGGTTTTTGAAAGAGTGGGCGGAATTAGTTGCTATTCAACTAACCCAAAGCTAAGATGCAATCAAAATAAATAATAAAAATGAAAACAAACTAATTATTACAAAGGTTGTGAGCAGTAATTGGAGAAATTGTGTTTACTTAGACTTCACTACTCCCTAGATATCTTTTACACATTAATTACTTGTTATACTTGTATGGATGACGGATTGTATTCCTTAATACCATTCGTGGGGTGGCATACATAACTCCCCAACTCTATGAGCTCTTATCTCCTCCTACACCATGACCCAACACAACTATAGGGATTGTAAACAGTGGCTCATGCATTAAATACAACCAATAAAGACCTAGTACGCCTCGGTTCATGTTTCTTAAGACGTTCAAGCATGTTACCATTTGGAGATCTGCCAGATTTCTTAAGCCTAACATATAAATCATTCATCCAAGAACAAGAATAAACAAGTAATCAACACATAATCAACATCTAGGTTTCATTAGATCTAAGCAAACACAAGAGAGATCTAGCCTAGCATAATTGAATTGAGACAAGAACAAGAGATAAACAACCAACACATAGACATATTGATTGAATTATAAGAACACTTATCTCAATTACAATGCAAGGTATCAAGGGTTTGGAACCCTTGATAAACCTGTAAAAGAGGCACCAAATTCGTCTTTAGGGTTTCACCAAAACTTCTCTCTTCCTTTATGAAAAAACTAGAAAACTATATATAGGAAAACTGGGCTGACGGCGTCAAGACAAGCATGTGACGCCGTCACCTCGCCGCCAAATACTTCCTCGGACGGCCTTGATCTACTTATGACGGCCTATGTGACGCCGTCACCACCTTCGGTATTTTATTCTTGGGACTTTGACGCCGTCAGGATGACTTTGACGCCGTCATCAACTACGGTGTTTTATTCTTGATGTCTGACGCCGTCAGGGTGTAACTCTTGACGCCGTCACCTAGTGTCTTCAGCATGGAAAATTGATACTTTGCCGTTTTCTTCACTTTTATGCTCCAAAAACGTCCAAAATGGCTTCTTTTCCAGAATTCACTCTCCAAACACCTAAAATCACAAAAGGAACGATTTAGGGCAATATTTGATCAAATAAAGTCGGATTCGGGCTTAAATGACCCCCTAAAAACGGATCATTTTTCGCCTCATCAGCTTCAATCCAGAGTATCCTAGTTTACGGAACATAGAGTGAGGCATGAGATTGATACTCGCTCCCAGATCGGCAAGAGCATTCTTGATTGATAGAGATCCTATGGAACAAGGCAGGGTGAAGCTGCTTGGATCGTCTACCTTTTTTGGTAGCCCTCGGTGGGTCACCACTGAGAATGGTCCCCCAGGGTCACAAGACCCTCGAGTTTCTTCCGGTTAGCAAGTAGTTTTTTAAAGTATGCGCTATACTTTGGCATGTGATAGCAAGCATCAAGGAGAGGTATGGTGACAACCGAATCTTTTAGGTAAGACAGGAATCTTTTGTTATCATTCTCAGTTTTCTGGTTCCTTAATCGGGATGGAAACGAGATTCTCACAGGTTGGTTAGGCAGGGTTGATGGGGAAGGGGTCGTCAAGGGCGGTTGGTCGGGGGTATTGCCGCCGACATCCTCCTCCTTTTCCCCAGGTTTGTTTGGATCGGGGGTGATGGGGGACGAGTTTAGGTAAGGAGGGTCCTTGGTTGTTGTTCCAGCTCGAGTGGTTATCGCGAGCATGGGGTCTTTTTTGCTTACTGATGGCGTTTCAAGATTATCTAGGGCTGAGTTAAGCTTGTTGAAAAATTCTCCAATATCCTCCTGCTGCTCGTCGAAAAGCTCATTAAGACCTTTCATTTGCAAGCCTTTTTCATGAGTGAAGTGACCAAGGTCATCTTCAAAAGTGCTCCTGATTTTGAATTCAGGGCCTTCCTCCCCTTCTTTTCTCTTTACCAGATTTCCCCAAAGGGTGTAATCGTCATTTTGGTAAAAAGGCAAAAGGGAGGGATCAACATAAATGTCCCCTCCTGACAAGCATGCATGTTCAGTTGTGGCTGCTCCTCCGCATTCTTCTACCTCATGCGGGCCCCCACAGTAATCGCAGATCAAGTAAGGATTCGACAGCTGTTTAGGTAATTGCGATCCAGCTAGGTATTCCACTCTTTTGTGAATTTTTCTCAACCGATCCGAGGTGATCTCAGAAATGCTGACAGTCGACTCAGGTTCATCCCATGTGTCATCCTGGTCTTGAGCATATTCTTCAATCCTATCCCATCCTTCCTCGGCACTAAGATTGGCCAATCTCCCTTTTCTAGATTGGTTAATTCCGTTTCGGTCGTTAGAGGAGATATTATCGTAGAAGATTTGGACCAAGAGCCAAAGCTCCATGCCATGATGGGGAACTTGTCTTATTAAATCTTTTAATCTAATCCACGATTTATGGAATGGTTCATCCTTCCCCTTCCGGAAACGGAGGATCCTATCTCTAAACGCTGAGGTTTTTCCAGGTGGAAAGAACTTCTCATAGAACTTGGATATGAGTTTCTCCCACGTGAAAATAGATTCAGAAGGGAGTTTGTCATACCATTCTTGGGCTTTTTCATATAAGGTGAAAGGAAAGAATCGCAATCGGGACGTGTCTCTAGTAGCCCCATCCGTATGGAGGGTGTCTACTATTTTCAGGAAGTCTTTGATGTGTTGGATTGGATCTTCCTCATCTATTCCGCAAAACTTACACACACTTTGGACAAGCCAAACATCGTTTGCATGCAAGACCTCGTTGGTGTGTTCGTTTGGGTAGACAATGGCGTTTGAGAAGCCACGAGAAGTTGGGGAGGAGTAGTCCTTAAGGCGCTTAGGAATGGGGGTTGCGGGAGTACTCATCTCGTCGTTGGGTTGGGAGCTAGGGGCTGTGACATGATTTTCTGAATTTTCTTCAGAAAGAGGTGCATCAAAATCGATGGCAACGCTAGATGGTTCAGAAGTTGAGTGATATTGTCTCAATCTATGTATTTCTCTTTCGGGTTCCGCATAAGGCAAGACCAGGTTTCTAGTGGAACTACGACTCCTAGTGATCCTAGGTTAAAGGATTCGTCGTTTGCCATGATGGTAGGTGGTGAAGAGTTACGAACAAAGACACAAAGAAATAAGATAGACTAAAGAGAACCTAAAAATAAAAATAAAATCTTACTAGAAAGGAATCTAGCAAGTAGACCTAATAAAAAGAGATTCTAACCTAGACAATAACTATTCCTCGGGCTGCGGAGCCAAAAACTTGATGCGTGGGAATTGCACCAGGCTTTACCTCTCGAGGGATCTCGAGAAGCTTACAACCCCCACCAGGCAGTGTACCTGATCGTTATAATATAGTATAGTGACAAGTACCGGGGGATTGATCGTTCAGCTTAGGAATAGTGTCGCTAGGGTCAGAAAACCTAAATACTAGTTCTAAAGGTGAGGGATGATTATTTTGTATTTTATATTTTTTTAGAAAGCAAGTAAAAATCTCGGGTTTGAAGGATTTGGGCGGAATTAGTTGCTAATCAACTAACCCAATACTAAAGATGCAATCAAAATAAAATACTAGAAATGAAAATAAACTAAATTATACTAAAGTTGTGAGCAGTAAATGGAGAAAATGTGTTTACTTAGATTTCACTACTCCCTAGACATCTTTTACACGTTAATTACTTGTTATAATTGCATGGATGACGGATCGTATTCCTTAATACCATTCATGGGGTGGCACACTTAACTCCCCAATTCTATGAGCTCTTATCTCCTCCTATACCATGCCCAGCACAACCATAGGGATTATAAATAGTGACTCATGCATTAAATACAACCAATAAAGACCTAGTGCGCGTCGGTTCATGTTTCTTAAGACGTTCAAGCATGTTACCAATTGGAGATCTGCCAGTTTTCTTAAGCCTAACATATAAATCATTCATCCAAGACAAGTATAAACAAGTAATCAACACATAATTAACATCTAGGTTTCATTAGATCCAAGCAAACACAAGATAGATCTAGCCTAGCATGGTGGAATTAAGACAAGAACAAGATATAGACAACCAACACATAGACATATTGATTGAATTAAAAGAACACTTATCTTAATTATACATGAAAGGTATCAAGGGCTTGGAACCCTTGAAAAACCTGTAAAATTCGCACCAAAATCGTACTTAGGGTTTCTCCAAAACTTCTCTCTCTTTAATGTGAAAATTAGAAAACTATATATAGGAAAAGGGGTCTGACGGCGTCAAGACTAAACTTGTGACGCCGTCACCTCGCCGCCAAAACTCTTCTCGGACTGCCTGGATCTACATTTGATGCCGTCATGTGATAATCATTTCCAGGCCGTCATGACTTTTACTCTTGACGCCCTACTTCGTGACGCCGTCAATTCTCTACTGGACCGTCATGGAATTTTGCTCTTGACGCCGTCACCTACTGTTCCCAGCATGGAAAATTAAGACTTAGGCGTTTTCTTCACTTTTATGCTCAAAAAACGTCCGAATTGCTTCCTTTTCCAGATTTCACTCCCAAAGTACCTAAAATCACAAAAGGAACGATTTAGGGCAATATTTGATCAAATAAATTCAATTCCGGGCCTAAATGACCCCCTAAAAACGGATCATTTTTCGCCTCATCAATAACAAGAAAAGTAAATTGGTGGACTTCTTACAATGAGACAAACGTATTACTTAGATATAATTAATCTGTATTTATCTCTTGTTGACTTGTTGAATTTCAAAGTGCAATTGTTTAGCTGAAGCGTTGTAATCCTCAATACCAATCGTGGGAATGTACACAACCTTTCCTAACTCTATGAATATCAATTTCTCCTAATAGCTGCACGTTTAGTACCCAAACTATAGGATAATTAACCTCAACTCATGCATTAAATAGAATGAGAAAAACCACAGTGTACATGCGATTACCTTTCCTAGGACGTTCAAGCTAGTTACATATAGAGGTCAGCCAGTTTTCTTAGGCCTAAGGTGTAGCATCAACCAACAATAGACAACTTATCAACAATCAATAACTACATTTCATTAGATCTAAACAAACACTAATAGATTTACGCTATCATGTTAAAGGGAAGAAAAACATAAAACATAATCAAACAACACATAGACATATTGAATGATTAAAAGATAAACTTATCTTCAATTGAACATGGAAGAAAAGAGGGTATGAAAACCCTTAAAAACCTTTGAAAATCTTCTAGGGTTTTGTCTCCAAAGTTACACCACTTTATGAATGAAAAATCAAAAACTATATATAGAATTACAAGGCTAACGGCGTCAGGTTATAATTCCTGACGCCGTCAAAACGCCATTATTAGGGCTTCGTGTTGTACAATTCAGCTTCTGACATCGTCACGTATAAATCCTTCCGGGCTATCTCTCTTTAACTTATAACTTGATGGCCTACATCCATTTACACCTGACGCCGTCAGGTGTAAATCCTCAAATGGTTCACTGGAGCGTCAATTTTGATATTTTCCAGCTTCATTAACTTCAAGTGACGGCGTTAGCTTCCGATGCCTGACGCCGTCAGGTGCAATTCCTGGCATTTTTCTTGAATTAATTGTTTTCTTCAATTGAGTCCATAAACGTCCAAAATGCGCCATTTTCCAGAAATCTTGTCCCAAGTACCTAAAATGAGAAAAAAAACGATTTGAGGCACTATTTGACTATATATTTACGATTTAAGGCTTAAATGACCCCTTAAAAGAGTAACAAATAAATCTTTATCAATTAAATCCTTAAGTTGTTAGATATATGTAACACCCCCATTTTTCACTAATCGCAGCGGATAAAGTGTTTGGGGTATTACTCATGGAAACAAAGACAAGATAATAGAAAACGACTCGAAAAGAGACGTTTTTGAAAAAGGTGTTATCATTCATTTATTTATCAGAGTTTTTACAGTAAAAGATGTACTTTTACCAAAAGAAAGGTGCCTAAGATATGTTTTACGACACAAAACTGATGAATGATAACTATTTTGGACGTCCTCATGTCCAATGGTTCTCCGTGCCAGGGTTCCTATAGTGCCTAATTACCTAAGATAACATGCTTAAAAGTCAACACGTATGTTGAGTGAGAGTCATAGGTTTAAAAAGTTAAAGTATAAATACAAGTTCCACAGGGTTTAGCTTAAACCCTATGTGTGGAAAAATGTTAGTGTTAGAAGGTATATTGCACTAAGCTCATGAACCACACGTTAACAATCTGGGTCATGGGGTCCGCAGACCAAACCATGAGGGGATGGGAAGGATAACTTGCCAAAGTTAAACCTTCAGTGGGTTCAAATATAGTACTTCTTGGTACCACCTAGTGGGGTGTTAATACCAACGGGAGTTGTCAAACTCTAATAGATCTATCAACTATATTTGCGTTCGCGTAGGTAAAATATCCCAAACGATTAGATTCATGAATTTTAGTTATGTAGTGATGGCAGTTAGTTTACTCGTGCAATAACCAGAGCAAAGACTTGTATTTGGTTTTAAAGCATGTATCCCCCTCACAGGGTTTGTAAAACATTTAGAAAGCATTTAAAAGGGTGTGAGGCTATGAAAACTCACCAGAGTCTCTAGCTAATTAAAGTAGGAGTTTAGACAAATCACTCACGTATCCTGGGGTAGTGCGGGTGTGCGTATGTCAATTCTTAATCCAGGTTTTTCTTAACTAATTATTATTAGGTTTTTATATATAACATAACACCGTTCGGGCCATTGTAATTCAGAAGTATCTGACTCCACACATGAAGCTCCCTACTATTGTATTATGTGATCAACATAATACCGTTCGGGCCATCATAATTCAGAAGTTAATACCCCTCACACAAAGCTCCCTATTATTGAGTTATGTTGTTATTAGGGTTTAGTTATAACATAACACCATTCAGGCCATCATATCACAGAAGTATATGCAATAATCGTTCGAGGAGTCAGGGCACTTTAATTCGTAAACCCAACAAACTCGTCAAAATGAAATATCCACATAGTACTCCTCGCATGAAGCTCCCTAGTATTGTGTTATGCTTCTAACTTAAATAGGTTTTTATGTTTATGAAAATAGTCCGTTTTTACCCCTAAACTTATAAACTTATAACAAATAGGCACATAAATTTCTAACTATTGCATATTTAGTCCCTAAACTATTATATTTTAAAGACATGATATATATAGTTCATAAATTATACTAGTTTTTAGTATTTACTCTATTTACCCTTATATTTATAATATTTGTAGTTTTAGTCCTTTTAGTTTTACATTTGTTTTAATAGTTTATTTTAAGGTTTAATATATTGCAAATCTAGTCCTTACACTATTATCTTCTAGGAAATGTCAAAAACAGTCCCTAGACTTTATAGTTTCACGTCTTTACAATATATACCCCTATGCATGTAACATTTTGCAAAACTAGTCCTAAGTGTGTATAATTCATAATTTAGCATGGCAATATAGTTTCTAAGCTTATAACTAACTCATATAAGTTCAAATAAGCCACATAATGCAAATTATATCCAGTAGATAAGCTATATAACATCTAAGCATGCAATTCGACTTAAAACTAGGGCTACGAAAGAAAACATGCATGCAATGGCTATCCTAGGGTTTCTAAGGCATCTAAAGTCTATCTAAGTCTTATTCTAAGTATACTAGATGTAAAGTAAAGGTTACCCAGGTTAGGGGAGGGCTTACAAGGGTTTCTAGGGTTTCTTAGGGTTTCTAGGGCTCGTACGACTTCAAACCACAACACAACTCGTCCAAAGCTTTGTTACCCGTTTCCTATGGCATCTAATGACCTTATACTACAGAAATGTGAGATAGAGAGGAGAGGGAGAGGTGTGAAGAAGAATGGAGGGAGGGCATGGCTATTTATAGCCGCGGAATGAGTAGGGATCAAGAAATAACTCGCCATGTGTCGTGGAGGGGGGAGGTTAAGTAAGCTCAGCTATGGGGTATTGTGGCATGTCTAGGAGGTGATGAGGACGGGCTATAGTAGCTAGGGGGCGGAGCTATGGCCGGTTGTGGTGGGGAGAAGCCGAGAAAGGCGGTTAGGGTGAAAGGGGTGACAAGGAGGTGATGCACCTCCTAGCTTGGGTGCTTGGAGGTGCTAGGGTGCTAACTTAGTTATATTAAGGTGCTAGGTTGGTTGCTTGGTGGTTTTAAGGTGTTTAAGTAGCATAGTTTATGTGTTTAAGTCTAATTTTAATCTAGTTTTGTTTAATAAGTGTTTAGGGTTTTATCTATGTTTTAGAGTCTTATTTAAAGTCCTAATCATGTTTAGTAACTATTAGTAGCTTATAATAAGTGATGGTAGCTTATGGTAAAGATTTAACCTAGTTTAGACCTAGTTTTGGGAAGTTATGACCTAATTAGGGTTTTGTGCTTATATGACTTGTACCTAAGTTTATAGGGGTTGTACTATATCCTAAGGGTTCTAATATATCCTAAGGTAACTATTATAACTTATATCTAAGTCCTAGGCACTTTGCATGTAAGTTCAGATAAGCAGTTAGGGTTTTTTAACTAACTAGAAACACATAGGTGCATTTAGGGTTTTCTAGCAAGTATGGGGTATTATAGTACTAGTTTTCTTAGTGAAAATATGTTTATTACCTTGACTTGACATACTGGGATGTTTACCTTAAGTAAACATAGTAGTGGTTGGCATAGATGGATACGTGAGCTTGTCTAAGGGTTAGTTAGGTTATAATAATATATTAAAGCAAAAATTTAGCTCGGGAAAATATTATAGGCATTTCTAATCCTAGTGTGCTTCTAATAAGGGCTTAAGTTAAGTTAATAAGGCATTTCTAATCCTAGGGTGCTAGTGAGGGCCTAAGCTAAGTTAATAAGGCATTCCTAACCTAAGGGGAA
Source organism: Artemisia argyi (assembly GCA_030686995.1). Lineage (NCBI taxonomy): Eukaryota > Viridiplantae > Streptophyta > Magnoliopsida > Asterales > Asteraceae > Artemisia > Artemisia argyi. Next base: position 121,883,950 of record CM060698.1, on the reverse strand, counting down.
GTTAGTGGTTTGTGACAGTCTCCCATCCTGAAAGAAAATCTCGTCCCGAGATTTAACTATGGTTAGTATGTGATGGTGTGAATAGATGGGGATATTTAGCATGGATTTGATCCTCTCGTTCCCAAGTATACTCTGGTTCTCTTTGGGAGTCCCAGCGTACCTTAACGATAGGAATCTGGTGATGTTTTAGATTTTTGACCTCTCGGTCCATAATTTCCACTGGTTCTTCAGTGAAATTGAGCTTATCATCCAATTGAAGCTCGTTAATAGGAACAACTACTGACTCGTCCGATAAACACTTCTTAAGATTTGATACGTGAAACGTGTCGTGTATATTACTTAGTTCATCCGGTAATTCAAGTTGGTATGCCACCGGACCAATTCATTCAAAAACCTTAAAAGTTCCGATGTATCTCGGACTAAGCTTTCCTTGCTTTCCGAAACGAAAGACACCTTTCCTAGGTGAAACTTTCAACATAACCCTATCTCCGACTTGAAATTCTAAAGGCTTACGTCTTATATCGGCATAACTCTTTTGCCGGTCTCTTGCAGCTTGTAAGCGTTGTCGGATTTGAACTATTTTCTCATTTGTCTCATGGATTATTGTTAGCATTAGAAGTATTGATCATTTATGTAATCAAAGGGACATCTCAATGATCGTCCCTTAGGGGGAGATTGTTAGCATTAAAAGTGACGGTCATTATTGAGTCGACAAGTATTGTAATTGTTAATACAAATATCGCCTAAAACATTATTTATATTTTAACGATCTTTGCTAAGTTTTGTTAATGACAAAGTACAAAATTTAGATTGTAGTAAAACATCATTTTAGTTTTAAGTCTTGTATAACTAGTCTTTACATTTCTTTTTAAACTTAACATTGTTTTTATTTCCTTAATAAGAAAGTATTTCTTTAATAAAAAGTGTCACATCTCATCAATGTGCATTTACGGTAAGTTTATGTGTTTGACTATCCATGAAGTTCTCACACACTTTGGAAGTATTCCATGTTTGGTACAATGCATGTTGACTAGTATTTAGTAGATGTGACATTGCTTGTTTATGTGTTTGACTATCCATGAAGTTCTTACACACTTTTGAAGTATTTCATGTTTGGTGCAATGCATGTTGACTAGTATTTAGTAGATGTGACATTGTTTGTTTTGGAGTGATTTATTGTAAGTTATGTTGAACAGTTCTAACAGACCCCTGGAGGAACACGGGCGGACCCCTTCTGAGGGTGCCTCCGTGTCCGCCAGACTGCTGACTTCCTTTGGTATAAATACCAAAGCACTTGCAAGAAATCCCTCATCACTTAGAGTCATATTTTACACATATTCTCTCATTATACTCAGTAGCTACTAACTTGTGTGATTCTCTTATGTAGCAAAGGAGTTCACATATTCATCTAAGAAGTTTCAAGTTTCAACTCTAAGTTGCAAGACTTGTTAGCTTTGTCATGTATAAGCTTTGGTAGTTTATACTTCATTTGTATCATGTATGTAGAAGTGATCGGTTAGTATTTTATGCCTCAAAATACATAGTGTGTCGGGAGTTGTTGTACCTTTGTAAAAGAACTAACGGGAGTGGTTGTACCCTTGGTAAAGAACTCGACATCTAGCTTTGTGTCGGTAAAAGTATAAGCGACGAACGGGAGTGGTTGTACCCTTGTAAAAGAACTCGACATCTAGCTTAGTGTCGGTAAAAGTATAAGCGACGTTGTAAAGGTTTCTCCACCGGGAAAGGAGCTTGTTGATTAGTGCTTATAACTCTCGAGTTGGAAACTCGGGGCGTGGATGTAGGGCAAGGAAAAAGAGTCCTTGTAGCCGAACCACGATAAACAATCGTGTTGTGGTTTGATCGTTTCTTTCTTTATCTTTGCTTATTACATATTGTCTTTAGTTAGATTTGCTAATCACACGTAAAGCTTTTCAAAGAAGTAAACAAGTAAAGTTGTGTTTATATCCTTAAACAAACGTAAAGCTTTTCAAAGAACTAAAACAAGTAAAGTTAGGATTGCTATTTACTCATAAAGTTTTCTCAAGGAATTGAACATATAATGTTGTGTTTATATCTTTAAATAAACGTAAAGTTTTTTAAAAGATAATCAAGCTAAAAAGGATTTAAAAAGCGGTAAACTATTCAACCCCCCTTCTAGTTTTCCACAATTGGCATCAGGAGCTACGTTACTCAAGATCTTTAAAATAGAATGTATTTTAAAACTTGGATCGATCCATGGATTTTGAAAATCTCAAAGAAGGGCAACCTATTCAAAACCCACCGCTTTTTGTATAAGAAAACTTACTTGAATGAAAAAGTAATTTTGAAAACTATGTGAAATCAATTGATCAAGATCTTTGGCATATTATTTCTTTTGGTGATTTCAAACCAAAGAAAACAAGTTTTTGAAAACCATGATAACTATCTTAAACTTGATAAAAATACTAAAGCTAAAATAATGATTTATAAAGCTTTAGTACCGAATATGAAAGAATGTATTTTTGTCAAACGGCTAATGATATTTGGAAAAATATGTTAAACTTTCATCAAGAGATATGTCAAGTCAAAGATGATCAATTTGATCTCACATATGTATTAGAAGTCTTAGATATATTAATTGATTGACGTTTAGTTGAGATAAATACATGTACTACTAGTTTAAATGTTTTAAATGAAGGTGTAAGTGAAGATGATTACTCATGACGAGCTCTTAGTGGACTTGCTTACGATTCATGGAATAACACGGATGAAGATGAAGCCAACCATCCGGTTTGTGATTCTCAACTGGATAAAATATCAAGCAAGGTACATTTTGAAACCAAACAATTTTGCTTTGACAAATTTATCCTAGAGTTTTCTAAACTAGAAAATGGGTCTAAACGTTTATGCAACATGGACCTAAAAATTATCTTCAAGAACGAGTCTTCAAAATCTTTTAAGAATATCTTTGAAAAGGAAATCTTGTTAGAAGATAAAATGTCTAGAATTGAGAGTAATGTTGAAATTGATCTAGAATGTAAATTGTGTCTAGATTACAAACATAAGATTAAAATGCAAAATGAGAAAGGAAAAATATTAGTTAAATTTGATGAAAGCTCAAAATCTCTTGAAAGATTGTTGAGGAGTCAAAGGTTGTTTAAAGATAAAACCGGATTAGGATTTAACTCAAAAGCACCATTAACTAATAAAACAAAGCAAGTACAATTTGTCAAACCTAGAAGACAGATTTAGAGATAATTCAATCTCTAATAGAAACTCATGATAAAAGAATTAAGATTATCATGATCTATGCTTTTATATGATTGTCTAACCTTCTTGGATATATGAGTAATTGAGTTTCAAAGCGTGTCGTCAAACCAAGATTTTACGCGTTGTGTTTATCCTCTTGATAGCATCTCTATGCAATTTAAAAGGTACGCATTACTTCAACTTGACTTTGATTGTCTCTTGTTTCTAGCATTATGTGTTGGAATATGTGTTATTAGTAATACTCTAAAAGTGTTTACTTGCTATTAGTAGTAACTAAGATTAGATTCTATGCAACAAGGAATTTCGTCATTAGTACTAGTAGGAGATATAAGGTGCTTTGGTTCTTTAACCATCAAGAGATAAACACGAGAAACTCTTGAGTGAGTCTCACTCAACTCTTGCTTACAAGTAAGCTAACTAAGAATTTCGTTAGTGTTAAAATGTCTAACACTTTTGTGATGCTTGCAAAACAAATGTTTGATTAACAACATTCTCAAACACCATACTTTGAGTCTTAAATTGTGTTTTTCTTCAATCACACCTTTATGATAATCTCACATAAAACACACAAGTGAAATAAATTACATTAGCATACATTAGGATGTGTGGAAGAAAATGAGTTTTCAACATCTAGGATTTACACATCAAATGTGACACTTAGTCTCATGATGTTGTACCTCTTGGACTTTTTCAAAACAAATAGAATTCATAGTGTCTTAAGTAAGAAAACCCAAAGAGTCGAGGAGTCGTTGAATATAACATTTAACGAGTGATCTCCTCCTTATAAGATATTATCTTTGGTAGATGATAACTTAGTCGAAAGTCCAATGATGGCAAGACAAGTATAAGGATAAAGGTACAAAATAACATCTTCTCACCTTGAGTCAAACATTAAACCAAGTAAAATTGACATATGTTATAAAACTTGATTTATAGATCATAGTTGTGTCTAAACAAATTCAACAAAAACAGTTTTTGGAATTTAGAGTAAAACAACTAGTGAAACAAAATAGATTTTTCAAAAGTAATCAAGTGATTATAGTGTCAATATTTGAAAGACTTTTTCATAATAAAAGCAAGCCCCAAAAGCAAGGGATTTTAACTTAAAGACATTCCTAGTTACTCTTTCGTTTTCAATAGTTAAGTTATTGATGACTTGCCAAGAATGAGATTAGCAAATCCGTAGGTAAAACTAAACGTAGAGAAATGTTCGGAAGACTACTTGTTATCATAACAATTAGATCCAACATTATGTTTAGCATTTGTCTATGTGCTCGTGTTAAAGAAGATCCTCGAACAACTCTTTAGTTGAGCCTATTTGGATACATCATAAGATACTACACAACTAGGATTATGGTATCCCAAAAGAACGGGAATAGAAACCATAGTGTTTGACAAATGAAATCATGTCGGTAATAAGTTGATAAGAAAAACACAAGTGGTACTTGCACTTTTATACTTACCTACCAAATGATTCTCCAAAACGCGTAAGTTTCTCAAATTATTATCGGATGGAGAAGCACATCAACAAGCTCCACTTGAGTAAGCTAACTCATATCGACAACGGAATTCATCTCAAATACATTGTTATCCCTTCAACAAAGGAAGCATCGACTTCGGCGACAATTCTATCCATTATGTTTCTTAATAGACATATTGTGATCCATCATCATCGCCTTGGTAAGATTGTTCATTGAGGAACGTCTTAACTAAGAAAGTCTTCTACGTTAACTATTCCATCAACGCGTTCACAAAATCTCTTGAATGTGAAGCATTCATAATTCCTAGGCTTAGTCAAAGACTCATAAGACCTAAAACCTTAGTTTTGAACATTAGGATAAAACCACAAAAAATCAAGACAATTCCTTTTGAGTTTTTCCCTGCAGCTCCCACGGCACCCTCAGACCATACGGGCGGAACCCTCCCTTTGGTTCCGTCTGGTCCGCCAAATCTACAGGATGTTTTATTTTAATTTCAAAACCAAACACCTCTTTACTCACAACTCCAACTTACCATCAGCCCATAAGATTCACAAAATGAGCAAAACTTCAAGCATATTCCTCATAACCTTTCATCACTCAAACCTCAAACAACCAATGTGAAATGAGAAACTGAGTTATCTTTTGTCCTATCAATATCGAGTCATCCACCATTTCCATGCCCTCAAAGAAACAAAGAGTCAATATCATCTTCACCAATAACTCCACCTAGTCATCTTCACAAGAAGATTCCACAATGTAACCAAACAAGTGTGTCATCCCCACTATAACCTAACCTATTAAGATTAAACCACCTTTCATGATACATAAACCTATGTTCACCTTTGTGTCGCTCTTTGAAACAAAAGGCAATTGTCATATCCATACTCTCATTAACATATTTGTCTATGTCGTCAAAAGTCTAGTGAATTTCATTATGAAATGCGTCTCTTCCACTTTCTAGCAAGTGAAGAACACAAAGAAGATATCCAAGCTTTAAGTGTTGTCAAGCAATCACCAACTCATTTCACATATCCACTCTCGGTCGTCAACCATACTTTACCACCGTTCACCACATTGTTAAAACAAATGAAAAACGTCATTGAAACATCACTTGCATTATAAAACACTTTTAAGCATCAAAATGAGTCAAGTTAACCGCACCTCCACATTGTTTTTATATAGGCACACACTAGAACATACACATTACAATAGTCGTTTACTTAGACTAAAATGTGAAATTTTGATTTTCTAGGAATCATCGTGCCTCCTCTAACTCACTACAACCACAAGGACACCATCAAGTACCTACTCAAACACCACAAAACCAAAGGTCTTACTCAAACTCAAATCGTTGTCTTCAAAGCCTTAGAAAAACGATATGTCCATAAGGGTAGAACCATTGATCCATCCTTCTTAGAAGGTACAAACCTCTACACGAAACTTGCCACAATCAACTTTGAGTGTCTCTTAGAAATCGACGAGCCTATTTGTTCTAGGTTCATTTTAGAATTCTATGCAACCTTAACCCTTTACTTTGATGACGATGGCGAATTCTCACTAACCTTTAAAACCAATCAAATACCAAACATCATATCCTTGAAAGATTTTGCAACAATTCTTAGTGTCCCCAATATTGGTACATGTCTCTACACGAATAAGTGGCCTCTTTCTAGTCTTGACTCTATTGAGCGTTTTCATCTATATGACAATCTTCTTGTGAATAAGGAAGCAATTCGTGAGCATCTATTTGTTAGAACCTCAACAACTAGGAAGAATTGATCGGGTAAAGAGGTAGATAAGGACCCTTTTGGTATGAAAATCAATGAGCTTAAACCACAATTTAAGAAATGGAAAGAGATTCTTAGAGCCAACGCTATAAGTTCCATAGGAAATAGAGATCATGTCAACACATGTCTTAGCTACATGCTCTATAGCATTTCCACCGGTCAACCTTTTAACTTAGCCTATTACCTCGCCAAAAGAATGGCCGACATACCTTTGGTAGGAACAACCGCTTTTCCTTATGGAATGCTTCTCACCCGCCTCTTTAGAGCAATCTCACCCATTCCTCCTAGCGATAATAGAATGTGCCTTGAATATTCTCTCGTTCCCCACATCCTCGTCCCTCTAAGTGATAAACGAGTTTTCAAAGGTAAGGGCAAACGTACTCGCTCACCTACACCATCATCATCATCATCCAACATAAGCAAGGACAATAAACTTCCTAGCTCTAAGTTACCTCCTTTAGACTACCTTTAAGAACTCCCCTTCATTGACAATGCATCCGAAGAGTTTAAACAAACCAAAGGAATTTTCAAGTGCTTTGGAAGGTACTTAAGCAAGCTCTATAAGAAGATAGATCGGTTGTGAGAATCTTGATTAAAGAGTGTTTGGCTTATGAAGGTTTTAGAACCTTGTATGTGTTAAACTATGTGATTTGTATTGTTTTTCATGTTCATGCTTTATTACTTTTGTCGGATTATGTTTGTATGAGCCTTTATGCATAATGACAATGTTTGAGGTGTTTGTCATTTTTTTTTTATGCTTATGGCAATTCTTACTAAGTATAGTGAAATCCTCGACCTCAAGATCAAAGTCCTATGATCTGTGTGTTTACGTGTCTAATTTTTGCATTGCCAAACCAGAAATGCATTATCTTTTTGATTTTAGGAGTTTTCGAAAATTTTGAAAATCGTCTCGCGGGTCAAAATCGCGGACTGCCTAATTTTTCAGCCCTGGCGGATCTGACGGTACCCAAAATTGGGTTCCGCCAGCGTATTTTCTGGGAAACCCAAAATTGGCCCAACGGACCAGACGGTACCCTCAAATGGGTTCGCCTGTGTACCGCGAGGGTTCCGCCAGACACCTGCAGAAAATTTTTGTCATTTTTTTTAAGTTCAAAACTTGTAAAGTGTCAAACCATTTTCTTTAGTGAGAAACATCTTCCATTACCTCCAATAACCATATTAGGACAACTCTCACTCACTAAAACAATTAGGAAGTCACTTCCCTCCAAAAATTCAAATTCAAACATAACTAACCCAAGGAACCCTTTTAAAGGATCCTTCAAACCATTGAAACATTTTCAACCAAATCACATCCCATGATCACAAAGCATTGAGTGCTTTTGTTGATCTTTCACTCCACCTAATTCCATTGGATTGACATCAAATCATTTCAAACTTCAATCTTGGTATGGAACACATCAAATCCAAACACTCCTTCCCATAATTCTTTCTAAATTTGATCACTTTAGAATACCCCAAAACTCACACCAACACCATTACCTCTCTCAATCTCAAAACTCTTGCAAACCAAAGATTTGAGATGACTCAATCAAAACACCTCATCCGAATCATCAAGCTAAAACCACTAGGATTAGTGTTAAACCTTGTTGCTTCAACAAAATCATCAAATCAAGCTCATCACTTGACATTTCTTCACCTATCCAAGACTTCCTTAACCTTACTACCTCAACACCATATTCAATACCTTGCAACATCAACATGACCATTATTCAAGATTTCCTAAAATCTTGCTACTCCAACATCCTCTCCCAAACATGGCAATACAAACATATACACTTTTCAACCATCAAAAACTTTTTCAACCATCGATCACCAACATTTACACCAATGGAACTTTTTCCATACACCACCAACATCACCACATCCACTATTGGAAACTTTTGAAAACCTATCACCTAAACCATCAAGCCCTCCATCATTGTCACTCTTTGACACCATTGCCGAAACGGAAACCAAAGAACAACCAATATTTCAACCAAATGAGTCATTGGATGATGCACCTCATCCACCATCATTGCTTAAGAGTTTAGCTTACCTTTATGCTAGACCCTAAATTTTTCCAAATGATCAAGGTCATACATACCTACACAATCATTTGTGTTTCACCCCATTTACAAAAACCTTCATGGTAATCCATCCGGAAAACCAAGCCTTTGTCACTTTGTTCAACTACCACCACCACATGAACCTTCCCAACACTTGAATCTCTATTTTCTTCATATAAGAAAATAGAAGCATCTCAATGATCTTCCATCAAGACCAACAAAACCACCACCTTTCACGAATGAAAAACCACGGTCATTGCTTGACCAAAATGAGTCTTTTGACCGCAACCAAACACCACAACAAGAATATCACCACCCAAAACCATTGTTGTCTCACCTTATCTACAAAGACATCCATGATCCTCTAAACAATGAAATGAGGTTTATCCTAAACCACATTGTGGAACATCTCAAGTTTAGAGTCTCTAAAATGAAACAAAACTGTTTCTTTTAGAAAATGTTGCTCATTAAAACCAACAAACCAAGTTTAGAGCACCAACACCACCTCAAGTTTAGAGTCTCCAAAATGAAACAAAACCATTTCTTTTGGAAAATGTTTCACCATTTAAACAAACAAACCAAAACCGTGTCACCCCCACAACATTCAAAATGAAACCCGCTACATCCTCCACCACCTAATTTTATTCTCAAACAACCTTACCCTTGTTTTGGAGGAATGTTTCTCATTAAGGAAAGTGATGGTTTCCTTTTTATAGATGTAGGATTTTTATATTCTTAGTTTCTTTTTATTTGGTCATTTATTTTTAGAAGTAGGATGTTATTCACATCATTTCTCGTTTTCGACTTCCTAAAAGTCAAATTTTACATGAAATTAATTTTATCCTACTATGAGATATGCTTTGTTTGTTGACCATTTAAAGTATTGTGATTGCACTATACCTTGTTATGGTAACTTGTATATCTTGTGTTTTAGAAACTAACATTCTTTTTGTAGGATCATTTTCCATGTTTTCTTTCCTTGAAACTCCATTTAGGGGAGTAATATTCAAGGGGGAGCATGAGTATTGCATTATTCCGCTTCACAACTCTTAGTTGTGTTTTAGACATGAAATGCTTTCATGACTTGTCTTGTGCGGCAACTAACCTTTTTCTTGTAGGTTCAAAATCCATGTCTCTTCTCTTGGCACTCCATTTAGGGGGAGTATCGTCCAAGGGGGAGCAAGTACATACTTCCGCTTCGCTACTCTTCTTTTTTTTTGTTTCGACAAAAAGGGGGAGAATTTATATATAAATTTGTTTCAAAAAATTTTTTTTGCATATCACATCTTCTTAACAAAAACAAGTTTTTATATTAACTTTATAAGACTTGACACTAAAACTAGTGTTTAACTTATAAATAAAGTTTATGTTTTGTCATCAACAAAAAGGGGGAGATTGTTAATACAAATATCGCCTAAAACGTTATTTATATTTTAACGATCTTTGCTAAGTTTTGTTAATGACAAAGTACAAACTTTAGATTGTAGTAAAACATCATTTTAGTTTTAAGTCTTGTATAACTAGTCTTTACATTTCTTTTTAAACTTAACATTGTTTTTATTTCCTTAATAAGAAAGTATTTCTTTAATAAGAAAGTGTCACATCTCATCAATGTGCATTTATGGTAAGTTTATGTGTTTGACTATCCATGAAGTTCTTACACACTTTGGAAGTATTCCATGTTTGGTACAATGCATGTTGACTAGTATTTAGTAGATGTGACATTGCTTATTTATGTGTTTGACTATCCATGAAGTTCTTACACACTTTGGAAGTATTCCATGTTTGGTGCAATGCATGTTGACTAGTATTTAGTAGATGTGACATTGTTTGTTTTGGAGTGATTTATTGTAAGTTATGTTGAACAGTTCTGGCGGACCCCTGGAGGAACACGGGCGGACCCCTTCTGAGGGTGCCGCTGTGTCCGCCAGACTGCTGACTTCCTTTGGTATAAATACCAAAGCACTTGCAAGAAATCCCTCATCACTTAGAGTCATATTTTACACATATTCTCTCATTATACTCAGTAGCTACTAACTTGTGTGATTCTCTTATGTAGCAAAGGAGTTCACATATTCATCTAAGAAGTTACAAGTTTCAACTCTAAGTTGCAAGACTTGTTAGCTTTGTCATGTATAAGCTTTGGTAGTTTATACTTCATTTGTATCATGTATGTAGAAGTGATTGGTTAGTATTTTAGGCCTCAAAATACATAGTGTGTCGGGAGTTGTTGTACCCTTGTAAAAGAACTAACGGGAGTGGTTGTACCCTTGGCAAAGAACTCGACATCTAGCTTTGTGTCGGTAAAAGTGTAAGCGACGAACGGGAGTGGTTGTACCCTTGTAAAAGAACTCAACATCTAGCTTAGTATCAGTAAAAGTATAAGCGACGTTGTAAAGGTTTCTCCACCGGGAAAGGAGCTTGTTGATTAGTGCTTATAACTCTCGAGTTGGAAACTCGGGGCGTGGATGTAGGGCAAGGAAAAAGAGTCCTTGTAGCCGAACCACGATAAATAATCGTGTTGTGGTTTGATCGTTTCTTTCTTTATCTTTGCTTATTACATATTGTCTTTAGTTAGATTTGCTAATCACACGTAAAGCTTTTCAAAGAAGTAAACAAGTAAAGTTGTGTTTATATCCTTAAACAAACGTAAAACTTTTCCAAGAACTAAAACAAGTAAAGTTAGGATTGCTATTTACTCGTAAAGTTTTCTCAAGGAATTGAACATATAATGTTGTGTTTATATCTTTAAACAAACGTAAAGTTTTTTAAAAGATAATCAAGCTAAAAAGGATTTAAAAAGCGGTAAACTATTCAACCCCCCTTCTAGTTTTCCACAGTAATAGTTAAGTATATTGGGCTATGGAGTTGGTACTTATTAAGTATATCATGTAAGCCTTATTAGAAAATGTAAACCAAGCCCATTAGATAAAGCCCATGGAAAGCCTTTTAGGGCAATATGTAAGTTACTATATAAACACCTCAAAGGCTCATTTGAGGTGTGTGCTTGTGTGTGTATGTGTGTGTGTTTCTCTTAATAAAAGCTCTCATTTCCATCTCTCTCTATATATACATACGAAATACATATACATCTACAAGTCACCATCTTTCAATCTCTACTTCATCTTTGCTTCTATAGTGTTGTGATAAAGTTGTGATATTTAAGGTCCTACAAGTGGTATCAAGAGCCTAACAATGATTTAGGAGTGATTTGAGCTTGTGTTTTTTGAATTTTTTTAAGCTCCTACACGTTTTTTTAGGAAAAGATCCTTACTTTTCTTGTTTTTCTTGGTCTTTAACACTTTTTTGATTACAAACTAGTGTTATAAACCTTTTCTAGCAAGAAAGTTTTAATCTTTTTGAAGATTTATAGCTTAAAAATTCGAATTTTGATTTTGTACTTGTTTTTCTAGAACACAAAAATTTTTCATAAAAATCATCAAGTTTGCAACTTTCTTTAAGTTTTGGTGTTTTTATAACTAGAAGTACAAGAATCTTGAAATTCTAACTTCGTTTGGGTGAGCTTTTAGCAAAATCAAAATTCTAGCAAACTTTTTAGAACACACTTGTACCATCTTTCTAAATCACAAAGTTTATAAATCACAAAGTTTCTAAATCACAGAAGTTTCGAGAACACACTTGCTCCCGTTGCTTACTCGGTGTTTCCCTTGCTTGTATAAGTGAGAAAACATTTCGACTCGTGGTATACTCTCTAAATTGTATAATTTAGAAAGTTTTGGTGCAAAGTTTCTAGAACACTGAAAAGTTTCTAAAACACTGAAAAGTTTATAAAACACTGAAAAGTTTCTAGAACACTGAAAAGTTTCTAGAACACTGAAAATTTTTGAGAACACTGAAAAGTTTCGAGAACACTGAAAAGTTTCTAAAACACTGAAAAGTTTCTAGAACACTGAAAAGTTTCTAAAACACTGAAAAGTTTCTAGAACACTGAAAAGTTTCTAAATCACTGAAAATTTTTCTAGAACACCTTTTAGAAATTTTTTTCTAGAACACTTTTAGAAATGTTTTTTCTAGAACTCTTTTAGAAAATCTTTTGGTGGACAAAGTTTCGAAAATTGTTGGTGGATTAAAAGTTCGTTGACCAAGGAAAGTAACCTTCACCAAACCCAACTCCTATTTCGTTGAGCCGATCCAAGATCAACTTTATCACACATCATTACACAATGGAAATGAAAGTGCAAATCCAAGAGAGAGATTTTAAGAAAAAGTTTACAGTGTTCAAGTCACAGGTTGAGAAGGTTATAAACATATCAGGATATGAGTTATGGTTCGAACAAGCATTTGAATACTACGTCAGAGACCGATTTCATTATTTCAAAGAAAAACTCAATCAAAACCTGAATCAACTTGAAAAACTACTCAATCAAGAAGAACTTCAAACATTTAACTGCAGGGAAGCTCTTAAAGTGATCCAAACTCGATTTCAGAGTATCTTTAACCCTTGGATAATGAGATAGTCAGAGTTTATCGATGCATTTTACCAAAAGTTTCGGGTAAGCTATACGACCTTCCGAACTAAATGCATCAATCAAATGGATGAACTCGAAAAGATACTTGAAACTGAGGAAGCTAAGTTAAATGAGATTGAGAAGCTGAAACGGGAAACAGAGCAGAATGAAAGAGAGATGTAGTTAAAGGAAACTGAGGTGACTAAAAAAGAGACAGAGAAAGATGTTCAAAAAGAAGAGGAAACAGTCAATGAGGGTGATGCATCAGATGTTAGTTTGGTTTTCACGGGCAGTGATTCATCTTCAGAATAGCAGGTTGAAAGCAGCAGTCCTAGCTATGATTCGGATGCTGATGGTACACAAAGGAATGAAGCTGTTTGGGATATCGAAGATGATCATATCAGACCTTCATCAGACACAGAGATATTGGCTACGGCACAACATTCACATGCTCATGATAATGTTAATATCTTTGATAATGTGTTTGCTCATGATCAGACACATCCTGCGCATCCTGAGTCTATTAGTGACACATATGTGGTGGAACAAAATGATAGGAATATCACTTTTGCTACTCCAGATATGGATCCAAATAGAGGTGAGCCTGCCCAGGATGGATCTTCCTATGAACAAGATCGTGCCTTCTTTGCTTCATTAATTAATAATTTCAAACATGAACTTGACAAGTGCAAAAACGACAATCGTGAAGCTAAGCAAACGAATGTTTTTTTGAACAAAGAGATTGAGAGATTTAAGGAAATGGAAAAACGTTTTGAAAATGCAACAAAAAGAAATGCTAAACTTGAAATTGAAATCTCAAACCTTAAATCTCACGCTCAAAAGTTTGAAATGTATGGAGAGTCTGTCAAACCACTTTTAAAAAGAAATGGAGAACTTGAAGTTGGTTATAGAGAAGCTGTTCTTCGTGAAAACGTTCCATTCAAAATCTGGATGCTCAAATGGTTGTTAACAACAGAAAGGTTCAAGCGCTTTTAAAAGAGAACAATGATTTAAAAAGTGAAAATTCAAAGCTTCAGAAAACCACATCAAATTTTGAGATTGTAAACACAAAACTTGAGAATGAAAACCAAGAGTTTTTGAAACGAACAAACGATCTTGAAAACAAACTTCAAAAATTGGGACAGACTTCTCAGACTATCAACATGCTGCCTACTAAAGATGAGGAGGTTGAGAAACAAACATCTGGGATTGGTTTTGTGAATAATGCTAATGTGAAAAATGAAAAACCTTGTTTTTTAAACAAAGTGCAAAAGTTGACACCTATTTTGTATAACGCTAATGATATGGGAAAAGAATTGTCAGATGATCTTTTGTTTGAGTCTCAAGATATTTTAAAATCTGAAGAGGAAAAACGTTTGAAAGTAAAACAAACAAAAAACCCACTCTCGTACTACGGCGTTGTGTATGGTTGTACACAATTGACAGATATACAAAAACCACCTTTCAAAAGAAAAGACACAAATGTGAAAAGATTTTTCAAAGAAGCTCAACTTGCTACTTATGATGCTAAGTTATGGCAAAATAGAGCAAGGAAACAATTTTGTGATCTTAAACAGCACATTGAGCAAACGTTAAAGGCCATTTGGTTTAAGCAAGAAAACATCGAATACAACGTTTTCTCTAATCCTCTTTCATTAGAAGTACACCTTAAGTTAGAAGTCCAAAAGATTTTGAAAGATGAGATTGAACCTCGTGTGAAAGATATCAACTTATGTTTTGACTACTTTGAAAAACATCTTGTAACTGAAATGAGGGAAAATCTAAAGTACGTTCACTCTCTTGAAGACGAATTTGATGAAAAATGCTTAATTCTGGACATTCAAAAAGAATTTTTCACAAATCAAATAGAGTCGTTCAAGTTTGTATCTGTTAGCCATGAGTATGAGAATGTGCATTTTGAACAAACATCTTGTTTGAAATCTGAAAATCTTTGTCTCAAAAAAAAATCACCGAGCTTTCAAAAGAAGCAGCTGATGTTAAAGATGAATTGTCAAAAAGAACTGCTCAGTTTGAGAAACATCTTGCAAAACTCGAAGCTCAAAGTATTTCTTTCCAACTAAAACTGCAAGAGAACAATGAGAAAAAGTTTTCGGAAAACTCTTCGACATCGGTGCTTAAAGGAAAAGAAAAGATTTTTGAAGAAAACTATGATGATACGAAAATCAAGTTTGATCTTGATGAACTTGATACAAAAAATATTGAGTTGGAACACGCTGTGGCATCATTACAAAAAGAAAATGAGCATTTGAAACAGACTTACAAAAACTTGTTTGATTCAATCAAGCGGTGAAGAGTTCATAATCAAACTTCAAACAAATCTAACTCTCAGATCACACCAAATCATCTTTTTGAAAAAGAAAAGTCTGTGCTTCAAAAGAAAATTGTTGAATTGGAAAAAACGATTGCACAACAAACCAAGGATTTTGGTGATGCCAAAAATGATTTTTCAATCGAAACAGACAAATATGAAAAATATTTTGCACATCTTGAAAATCAAAATGCTTCTTTGCATGAAAACTGGCATCATCAGATCATCTTTCTCTTCAAAAAGAATACAATGATTTGAGAACCTCATACAATGCCTTAAAAGCAAAGTTTGATGTTCTTAACCGGTCAAAAGGAAAATCTCAAGTTTCAAACGAGTCTAAACCACAAGTAAGTGTTTTAGAAAAGGTTTACACGGGTGAATCCTCAAAACCATTTTCAAAAAGGGTTTCTCAGTTTAGCACCTATTCTTTGCAAAAAGGAAGAAAGTTTTCAAAGAGATCAAATTTCTCTGAAACATTTACTCCTCAAAAGGTTTCAAATGCAAGTGCTCATAAAGAAAAGAATCAAGGTTTTCAAACTCCATACTCTCGTTTTACTCCGGTAAAGCCAGTATGGAAACCAAAGCAAAGCCGTTCAAAACATTTGAAATATTCATACTCTGAAATGCTTCCGCTACAACAAAGGAATAGCTATGCTTGGAAAACTCCTAATTCTGGAAGGTTTCCATTCATCTCAAAAATGAATTTTCGAAATGAAACGCCGAGTTTCAACAATGGATGGAAAACTTCTTCTTCAAGTTTTAAAACTCCAAGAGAGACATCGAGTTTCTCAAACAACTTTCAAAAGCAAAATAGTTTTAAATCACCGTTGATTCCACGAGCTTTATTTCGAAATGAAACACCAGTTTTTAGTCCTCGTTGGAATTCAACTTCTTTGTCTCGGATTGACACAACTTTCAAATGGATTTCAAAATATGGTAAACCCGTTGGCGCCGTGCTTAAATGGGTTCCAAAAGTTGTTGTCTAATCCAAAAACATTATGACTTCTTAGTACTTTAGCTAAAGACTCGTTCTTTAAAGAAAGGAAAGTGCTTAAATCAAAACAAAGGTTTAAATATTTTTTGAGCACTTATCCTAAAAACATGATGGCTTATGCACACATAACAGTGTATAACCCGCGATTTTCAAAGAAAGGACCCTGTTGTACATTTATGTGCGACAATCCTAAAAGATAAGAAGACTTCTCACCAAAAAGCTTATCAAAGTCTTCTTAATTTTTTGAGCAAAATTTTGAAAAATGTTTCAAAAGGTTTTTAAAACTTTTTACGATGTAGCTCAAGATATTACTCCCTCATATCCTTAAATCGCTTAATTTAATCAAAATGTTCTGTTTTTTAGGGGGAGTAATAAAAAGAAGTTCCAAAAAGTCATGCTTAAGAGAAACTAATTCGGAATTATCAAACATCTGTTTCTCCCCATATGCTATCCAAAAAAGAAAAGGTTTAAATCAATTGGTATAAAAAATACCATGGATATGCTATTTTTGAGGGGGAGAAGACGTGATTAAAATGTGATCAATGTGTTTAAGATTGTGGTTGAATCTCATGCGAGCTCGACTCAGAAATGACCCAAGAATTGACGAAATAACAAAAGTTAGTAATCGAAAAGACTTATCCTCGACGGGTAATAACTTCAAGTTAGTTACTAGGGCTAGTTGTCACCTAAAAGCTGACAATGGAACTCTTTAACTAGCCACGTAAGCGTGTCTCGAAAAGGATTTGTCTTAGTAGAAATGTACCGTTTCGAGAAACTTTCTGTGGACTTGACCAGGCCGGGTAATAACTTCAAGCTAGTCTAACTAGTGATGTAAGCGTGTCTCGAATCGGTCATGTTCACTGAAAGTGGATCAATTCAAAAAGTGCAAACTCCTCACGCATGTGCCAATTTCATAATAAATCCATGAGCACATGTGAAGGGGGAGTCCTTCAAACGAAATGCAAAACTCTCGAAGTGTTAACAAAGTATGTTTTATGATCATAAACACTTTGAGAGATTTTCACAAATGGTTTAATGGCAACAATAGGATAGTCATGAAGTTATAAGGTGACTAAAGTTAAGAAAAAACGTCCTATGATCCGCCAGAGCCAGAGGGATCTACCCAAGGACAAATCCAATAGATTAGAATTAGAAGTCCTTATGTATGATTGAAAAAAGGAGAAAATGAGAAAGGAGAAAGAAGAGGTTGAAGAATTAAAAAGAAAAGCAAATGAAAGGGTGAAAAGAAATAGCTCTCCATATGTTCAACCTTAGGGCAGACACCGGGTTCAACTCATATGCTACTGGTTGTTACTAAGGTGACACCGGTATTGAAGACAAGACGTCATGGACCCAGTGACGCATTGCACTAAACCTTCTAGCCACTCAGGTATCTCTTAAAAGATATTTGTTTCATTCTCACGGGGAACCGGTGTAAACTATCAACGTATCTCTTAGAGATGGTTGATATTGAAGCAGGAGACCCATCCCTAGTCTCCGCATAGGAAACCAAATTATGCACTTATCGAGTCTAGAGCCATGAGATTCATCAAAAGATCTCTTAGGTACACTTTCCTATGATTACACTTGTGTTCGCCAAAAAGGACACAAGTTGTAAGAGTCTTTTATGAGATCTACGGATCTTGCTTTATCTATCATGATGGTTACTATGTCTCAAACGGTCTACAGTTGTGAGGTGATCTCCAGCGACTCACCTGAATCATTGATGTACTTAGGTAGATCTAGTAAGCCCTATCGGGGGTATCTGGTTCAGGAACGGCCTTGGCAAGGGTTAGAGAGAGTTTTCACACTATGTTGTTAACGATCTCTAATTCCGAACCTATAAGTACCGGATGCTTTATTGCTAGCTATTTTATGCAGGTACTGATGAATGTTCCTTGGAGAAAGACCGTTACCATCACTCAAAGATCCACATGCTCCCTGCAAAGCTCTCTTCAAAGATCAAAGCAAAGCAAAAGTTCAGAACGTTTCTAAGTCAAAGTCAAAGAATCTACAAACTAAAGAAACAAAGATTAAAGTCAAAGAAAAGAGAACTTCACAAAGATTCAATGTCAAATAAAGTATGAGCATGCTGGAAAAGACGTAAAGACAACAGTGTAAAGATGTTGATCAAAGGCAAGAACGACCAATCGACATTATTCAGAGATCACAAAGCATGATTGGAACATAGGAACTATCAAAGCTATTACACAAAGACTCAAAGTTCAAAAAGAACAAGCTTCAAAGATCAAAGATCAAGGTCACAAAAGAGAGATCTCAATGATCACCCTTAGGGGGAGATTGTTAGCATTAGAAGTGTTGATCATTTATGTAATCAAAGGGAGATCTCAATGATCGTCCCTTAGGGGGAGATTGTTAGCATTAAAAGTGACGATCATTATTGAGTCGACAAGTATTGTAATAGTTAAGTATATTGGGCTATGGACTTGGTACTTATTAAGTATATCATGTAAGCCTTATTAGAAAATGTAAACCAAGCCCATTAGATAAAGCCCATGGAAAGCTTTTTAGGGCAATATGTAAGTTACTATATAAACACCTCAAAGGCTCATTTGAGGTGTGTGCTTGTGTGTGTATGTGTGTGTGTTTATCTTAATAAAAGCTCTCATTTCCATCTCTCTCTCTATATACATACGAAATACATATACATCTACAAGTCACCATCTTTCAATCTCTACTTCATCTTTGCTTCTATAGTGTTGTGATAAAGTTGTGATATTTAAGGTCCTACAATTATCTCCGGACCCGTGAGTTGTACTTCTCCAACTTCAGCCCAGCAGACCGGAGATCTACACTTTATCCCATAAAGTGCCTCATACGGTGCTGCTTTAATGCTAGCGTGATAACTATTGTTATACGAGAATTCTACCAATGGTAAGTGTTTCTCCTATCCTTTTCCAAAATCTATCACACACGCTCGAAGCATATCCTCGAGTGTTTGGATAGTTCTTTCACTTTGACCATCTGTTTACGGATGATATGCCGTACTCATGTCTATCTGAGTACCCAAGGCCTTTTGCATAGATTGCCAAAATCTTGACGTGAAACGAGAATCACGATCCGATATAATAGATATTGGCATCCCATGTCGGGAAACTATTTCCTTGAGGTACAACCTAGCAAGGGTTTCCATATCATCTATTTCTCGTATAGGAATGAAGTGTGCTGATTTTGTAAGGTGATCAACTATTACCCAAATAGCATCATGCCCGTTGAATGTTCTAGGTAGTTTAGTGATAAAATCCATCGTAATTCTTTCCCACCTCCAAATGGGAATCTCAGGCTGTTCCAATAAACTAGACGGCTTTTGACATTCAGCCTTTACTCTAGAACATGTTAAACACCTGCCCACATATCTGGCAATGGATGCCTTCATGTCGGGCCACCAATAGTGTTTCTTCAGATCCTGATACTTCTTGTCAGAACCTGGGTGAATGGAGTACTTAGATTTATGGGACTCGTGCATTATTACGTTCCTTAAGTTACCATGGTAAGGTAACCATTTTCGGCCCTTAATACAACGAGTTTCGTCTGAACTTATCTCAAAAGCCTTATCCATCCCTCGTAAATTCTCAAGTTTACGATCCTTCATTTCAAGGGCTTCATTCTGGGCTTTGAGTATTTGAGAAGGTAGATTCGAATGAAGAGTCATTACTAACGACCTAACTCTAAGTGGTTTGATTCGTTCCTTTTGGCTCAAAGCATCTGCTACTACATTAGCTTGGCCAGGATGATAACAAATCTCACAATCGTAATCAGCAAGCAGTTCTACCCATCGACGTTGTCTCATGTTCAACTCTTTTTGATCAAGAATATGCTGTAGGCTTTTGTGATCAGTGAAAACCGTACACTTAGTGCCATACAGATAATGTCTCCATATTCTTAGAGCGAACACTACTGCTCCTAATTCTAGATCATGTGTAGTGTAGTTTTCTTCATGTGTCGTGAGTTGTCGTGATGCATAAGCGATTACTTTATCCTTTTGCATTAACACAGCTCCAAGACCTCTTCAAAAAGCATCACAGTAAACGACAAAATTATCATTTCCCTCTGGTAATGCTAAGATCGGAGCTTCACACAACTTTCTCTTCAAAAGTTGAAAAGCTATCTCTTGATCTTTTCCCCAGTCAAACTTCCTGTTTTTCTGGGTTAGCTCTGTCAAAGGTTTATCTATTTTTGAAAATCCCTCAATAAACCTTCGATAGTAGCCCACAAGTCCTAAGAATTGTCGTATCTCAGTAGGATTCTTAGGTTGCCACCAATCCTTAACGGCTTTGATTTTTGTTGGATCGACACGAAGTCCTTGTTTATCTATCATGTGTCCGAGAAATTGCACAACACTAATCCAAAGTTCACACTTAGAGAACTTTGCATAAAGTTTCTCTGTCTTAAGCAGTTCTAGGATTATTCTCAAGTGTTTAGGGTACTCTTCCTCATTACGTGAATAGATAAAGATATAATCTATGAACACTGTAACAAATTTATCCAAGTATGGTTTACACACCCGATTCATGAGGTCCATGAAAACCGCTGGTGCGTTTGTCAAACCAAATGGCATAACTTGAAATTCATAGTGCCCATATCTTGTTCTGAAAGCGGTCCTAGGGATATCTTCTTCCCTCACTCCCAGTAGATGATAGCCTGATCGTAAGACAATTTTTGAGTATACGCTCGAACCTTGTAGCTGATCAAATAGGTCATCAATCTGGGGTAATGGGTATCGATTTTTTATAGTAAGTTTGTTTATTCCACGATAATCTATACACATCCTCATAGACCCGTCTTTCTTCTTTACGAATAGGACAGGAGCTCCCCACGGTGATGTACTTGGACGTATAAAACTTCGATCAGTTAATTCTTGGAGTTGTTCAGAGAGTTCCTTCATCTCTGAAGGGGCTAACCTATAGGGTGCTTGGGCTATAGGTGTTGCTCCGGGAATTAAGTCGATTTGAAATTCAATTTGACGAATCGGAGGTAAGCCAGGTAAATCCTTGGGAAAAACTTATGGGTATTCCCTGACTACAGGGATCTCCTCCAGTCGTTTTTCATCTGGCTTAGTCTCCGTTACTTGAACCACAAAAACTTGACAACCTCGTGACATGCATTGTTTTGCTTTGATATATGAAATGAAGTTAAGTCTAGTTCTACTTTGATCTCCTCGGATAGTTAAAGTCTCACCGTTGATAGGTACATGGATGAGTTTCTTGTCACAAAGAATCTTTGCTTGATTCTTGGACAACCAATCCATTCCCACAACAACGTCAAAACTACCGAGTCTAATAGGTATGAGATCAATCTCAAAGTGGTGGTTAAGTAAGGTTAGGGTACAACACTTAATGACCGTGTTAGTACTAACGAAGTTTCCGTCGGCCATTTCTATCTCATAATAATTATCTAAAGCTATGGGTTTAATCCTAAGTCTAGAGGCTAAGGATATGGATACGAAACTTCTATCTGCTCCAGAATCAAATAATATTTTAACTAAATGATTATTTAAAAGAAACTTACCCGTGACTACGCTTGGATCTTGTGGATCATTCCTATCCCTCAACATATATGCTCTACCCTGGGCACCATCAGTATTTTTCTTTGGTCATTTATTCATATAATGACCCTTTTCCCCGCAAATATGACAAATGACTGTTGCTGGTGGTGGATTTCCTCCAGCAACTGGTCTTTTGTTCCTGCAATCCTTTGGGTAATGGCCCACCTTGTTACATATGTTACATTTAATGACACAAGGCCATGTGTGATGCCAGCTGCATCTCCTACACAGAGGGGCACTTCCAGCATACCCACTTTTCTCATTTAAAGTGGTGGCATAAGCTCTTGCATTATCTTGCCTTGGTTGAGGATAGGGATTTGTATGATTACCACTGGTGTTATTACGGTTGTTACCGAAAGCTCTCCCATCGTGGAACTTTCGTTTATTATCGTAGGGCACTGGCACAGAGTTATGCTTTGTTACTTGGTCGATTAACCTTAAGGTTATGTTAATGGCCTCCTCTAATGTTTGAGGTTTAGAGGCTGGGCAAACCTCCGATGAAAACTTGGTCCCTTCGATACTCCGGGGCAAACCTCCGATGAAAAATTCTATCGACTTTTCAACAGTTGGTACCATTGTAGGACACAAAGTAGCCAACTCTTGAAATCTCCTAATATAAGTTTTAACATCGTTCCCCTTTAGAGTCAAGTTATAAAATTCATTCTCCATTTTCTTGACTTTCTGTCCGAGGGCAGTATTTCTTAATCATAAGTTTCTTAAACTCAAACCAAGATAACTTATATGCCTCTTCTATTCCTATTGGTTGGGCATACGAATTCCACCAAGATAACACTTCCTCGGTAAGCGTTCCCGTTGCAAACTTAACTCTACAATCCTCTATACAATTACTACGGGAAAATACCGATTCACATCTCTCAAACCAATGAATTAATCCTATGGCCCCTTCTGTCCCCTTGAAATTGGAGGGCTGACAGCTTATAAATTCCTTATAGTTACTCTTCTTCACTACAGGGATTTCAGGGTTTCTAGCCATGTTTGCATCCCTAGCTCCTAGTGCTACAGTTACACTGTCAGTCACTAGTCGCTGGATATCTTCCTGAGTCATGGCGGGCGTAGTGGGAGTGACAGGTGTGGTAGTTCTTGTACGTGTCGTTCTAAAGGTAAGATGTGGTAAGAATTTTGTTATAGTTAATGTTTTAAGTGCTGAAGGCACTTTTCTGATATCGGATGGGTATTAAAAAGGGCAAATTCCTAGCAAGAATCGTTACGGTTCTCCGAAATAGTTTCCCCCTCCGTCTAAGGCATAGTGATTCTAAGGGATCCTAAGTTTTTACTATTCCTAGGTATGTCTACTTGTTTTAATTTTTCTTATTTGTTTTAGTTTTTAAGTCCTAAGGCAATCTATAGTGTGTCTTAAGGTAATGGGGAATCCTAATACGGAATACGAGTTTTATGAAAAACTTTTTTTTTTCTTTTTTTTTTTAAGTGAAAACCTAGCAAGTACCCGTTTAACTAAGTTATCTACCTATAACCTATATTATCTAAACCTATAACCTTATTTTTGCTCTAGGTTACTTTTAAGATCCTGAATGGCCTCCAAGAGTTCATCTATGTCAGACCTATGATTATCCCTAAGATCCTCGATAATCATTTCGATGGTGGAAAGTCTAACATGTGCGGTGCTTACTTTGTCAGAGTGTCGTTCATATTTTGTTTGTAACCTAAAGACTTGATTGCGAGTTTTCTCTAATTCATTTTCTAACCTATTTTTACCTAATCCTAATTTCTACTTCTTCCATTCTTTCTAAAGATAATTTATCTAGATGACTAAGTATTTCATCTATTTGTTCATTATGCCTTTCTAAAGGTGTTTTATATGAACTACTACCTATGTTAAACCTAGGGGAGGTGATGGTGGTATAAAACGTATTTTCTTAAGGGGAGGTGAATCTATTTCGAGAACATAACAATCTTGACTAGTATAGTGGGGTTTAGGTGGGGTAGGGGTTATAGTAGGTACAGTAGGAATGTTTCCACCATATTCCTGCATATACCCATTATATACTTGCATATAGGGATCATTCGGGGAAAGTTCTAATCCTAGGTTAGTTAAGATATTCTGGGCTAATTCTTCTGGAGAATTAGAACCAGTAGATGAGTGAGTAGGAGTAGCTGGAGCATAATCATAACCATCGGATGAAGTATCCGTCTCATCGGTATCCAACACGATGATAGGATTGTTAAAGGATGACATATCTAACTGTAATTCCCGAAGGAATATCTTAGCATAATTCTAACCTAAATAAGCATTTTAAAGGCAATTCTAATAGTGGGGATTCTATCCTAAGGGCAATAGTGAGATATCTAATCCTAAAGGCAATTCGGGGGTTCTAATCCAAAGGTAAGTTAGTCTAGAGGCAAGTTAGTTCTAAAGGTAAGTTACGGATTCTAACCTAAAGGCAGTTGGAGATTCTAATCTAAAGGCAGTTAGGGATTCTAACCTAAAGGTAGTTGGGGATTCTACTAGCACGGATGACCTTTTTGAAAAAGTGGTTATAGTTTTAGGAAAATCCTTTTGTTCTCTATAACCAAGGCTCTGATGTCAATCTGTAACACCCCCATTTTTCACTAATCGCAGTGGATAAAGTGTTTGGGGTATTACTCATGGAAACAAAGACAAGATAATAGAAAACGACTCGAAAAGAGACGTTTTTGAAAAACGTGTTATCATTCAATTATTTATCAGAGTTTTTACAGTAAAAGATGTACTTTTACCAAAAGAGAAGTGCCTAAGATATGTTTTACGACACAAAACTAATGAATGATAACTATTTTGGACGTCCTCATGTCCAATGGTTCTCCGTGCCAGGGTTCCTATAGTGCCTAATTACCTAAGATAACATGCTTAAAAGTCAACATGTATGTTGAGTGAGAGTCATAGGTTTAAAAAGTTAAAGTATAAATACAAGTTCCACAGGGTTTAGCTTAAACCCTATGTGTGGAAAAATGTTAGTGTTAGAAGGTATATTGCACTAAGCTCATGAACCACACGTTAACAATCCGGGTCATGGGGTCTGCAGACCAAACCATGAGGGGATGGGAAGGATAACTTGCCAAAGTTAAACCTTCAGTGGGTTCAAATATAGTACTTATTGGTACCACCTAGTGGGGTGTTAATACCAACGGGAGTTGTCAAACTCCAATAGATCTATCAACTATATTCGCGTTCGCGTGGGTAAAATATCCCAAACGATTAGATTCATGAATTTTAGTTATGTAGTGATGGCAGTTAGTTTACTCGTGCAATAACCAGAGCAAAGACTTGTATTTGGTTTTAAAGCATGTATCCCCCTCACAGGGTTTGTAAAACATTTAGAAAGCATTTAAAAGGGTGTGAGGCTATGAAAACTCACCTGAGTCTCTAGCTAATTAAAGTAGGAGTTTAAACAATTCACTCACGTATCCTGGGGTAGTGCGGGTGTGCGTATGTCAAGTCTTAGTCTAGGTTTTTCTTAACTAATTACTATTAGGGTTTTATATATAACATAACACCGTTCGGGCCATTGTAATTCAGAAGTATATGACTCCTCACATGAAGCTCCCTACTATTGTATTATGTGATTAACATAATACCGTTCGGACCATCATAATTCAGAAGTTAATACCCCTCACACAAAGCTCCCTATTATTGAGTTATGTTGTTATTAGGGTTTAGTTATAACATAACACCATTCAGGCCATCATATCTCAGAAGTATATGCAATAATCGTTCGAGGAGTCATGGCACTTTAATTCGTAAACCCAACAAACTCATCAAAACGAAATATCCACATAGTACTCCTCGCATGAAGCTCCCTGGTATTGTGTTATGCTTCTAACTTAAATAGGTTTTTATTTTTATGAAAATAGTCCGTTTTTACCCCTTATATATATATATATATATATATATATATATATATATATATATATATATATATATATATATATATATATATATATATATATATATATATATATATATATATACGTTTTCTACCCTAAACTTATAAACTTATAACAAATAGGCACATAACTTTCTAACTATTGCATATTTAGTCCCTAAACTATTATATTTTAAAGAAATGATATATAGTTCCTAAATTATACTAGTCTTTAGTATTTACTCTATTTACCCTTATATTTATAATATTTGCAGTTTTAGTTCTTTTAGTTTTACATTTGTTTTAATAGTTTATTTTAAGGTTTAATATATTGCAAATCTAGTCCTTACACTATTATCTTCTAGAAAATGTCAAAAACAGTCCCTAGACTTTATAGTTTCAAGTATTTACAATATATACCCCTATGCATGTAACATTTTGCAAAACTAGTCCTAAGTGTGTATAATTCATAATTTAGCATGGCAATCTAGTTTCTAGGCTTATAACTAACTCATATAAGTTCAAATAAGCCACATAATGCAAATTATATCAAGTAGATAAGCTATATAACATCTAAGCATGCAATTCGACTTAAAACTAGGGCTACGAAAGAAAACATGCATGCAATGGCTATCCTAGGGTTTCCAAGGCATCTAAAGTCTATCTAAGTTTTATTCTAAGTATACTAGACGTAAATTAAAGGTTACCTAGGTCAGGTGATGAGGAGGGGCTATAATAGCTAGGGGCGGAGCTATGGCCGGTTGTGATGGGGAGAAGCCGAAAAAGGCGGTTAGGGTGAAAGGGGTAACAAGGAGGTGATGCACCTCCTAGCTTGGGTGCTTGGAGGTGCTAGGGTGCTAGCTTAGTTATATTAAGGTGCTAGGTTGGTTGCTTGGTGATTTTAAGGTGTTTAAGTAGCATAGTTTAGGTGTTTAATTCTAATTTTAATCTAGTTTTGTTTAATAAGTTTTTAGGGTTTTATCTATGTTTTAGTGTCTTATTTAAGGTCATAATGATGTTTAGTAACTATTAGTAGCTTGTACTAAGTGATGGTAGCTTATGGTAAAGATTTAACCTAGTTTAGACCTAGTTTCGGGAAGTTATGACCTAATTAGGGTTTTGTGCTTATATGACTTGTACCTGAGTTTCTAGGGGTTGTACTATATCCTAAGGGTTCAAATATATCTTAAGGTAACTATTATAACTTATATCTAAGTCCTAGGCACTTTACATGTAAGTTCAGATAAGCAGTTAGGGTTTTAAAACTAACTGGAAACACATAGGTGCATTTAGGGTTTTCTAGCAAGTATGGGGTATCATAGATGGATACGTGAGCTTATCTGAGGGTTGGTTAGGTTATAATAATATATCAAAGCAAAAATTTAGCTCGGGAAAATCCTATAGGCATTTCTAATCCTAGTGTGCTTCTAATAAGGGCTTAAGTTAAGTTAATAAGGCATTTCTAATCCTAGGGTGCTAGTGAGGGCCTAAGCTAAGTTAATAAGGCATTCCTAACCTAAGGGGAAGTTAGTGGTTTGTGACAATATACTTTATGTGGATAAATAATATAAATAATGCTCATGTTTATGAGGTCACATGTTGCAAGACCCCTTGGATATACAAAGATGATGATCACAATGTTAGTTTATAAGTGCCAAATTTAAGCGTGTAAGAAACAATGATGGTTCTTGGTCGTCATATATGATATGATTTATCATTCAGTTTGATTTTGTTTCAAAGTACAAGAATGTAGAATGAATGTTGAGCCCTCATATTGGATGTGTCAATCACAACTAGTGAAAATAGTATTTAACAAATTCAATCATGCGAGACTTGACCAAATTTATCTATAAAAGACACTGGCCATGACAATAATTTAGATATTGGTTGGTGATGTTCGGTTGTGCCAACTCAAGGAATTCAAGTGTTTTGATCATTAGGGGGAGATAATATACGCGTTGTACTCTTTTTCCCTTGGCCTTGGTTTTTTTCCCTACAGGTGTTCCGGCAAAGTTTTTTTATGAGGCAACATCTCCAAGCGTATGAAGAAGTTATGTATTGTGTTTCTAGTACTGACATTTCAATGGCATTGCGTAAAGCAAATAATGAGCTCCACTTCTGCAAAGATCTTGGCCTTCCATGAAGCGAGTACGGAATGCATATAATTTAGAAGTGTGATACAAGATATTCGTGAATTATGTGGTATTTCTTCAGGCCAGGAAGCTCCAACAGTCGTACATGAAAATAGTGCAGCATGCATTGCTCAACTTAAGGACGGATACATCAAAGGTGACAGAACCAAGTATATTCTACCAAAGTTCCTTTTCACCCATGACTTGCAGAAAGGTGGTGATACTATTGTTGATAAGGTTTATTCAAGCGAGAACCTAGCAGGCTTATTTACTAAGGCACTTCCTACTGCAACATTTAAGAAGTTGGTTCAGGCATTGGAATGCAGAGACTGAGTGAACTTAAGTGATCTAATCATCAGAGAGAGAATATACGCGTTGCATTTTTTTTTTCTTAGCTATGGTTTTCTCCCACAAGGTTTTTCAAGTAAGACTTTTAACGAGGCAACATATCTAAGTGTATGAGAGCTAACGATGGATAGCCAAGAGGGAGCATTATGAATAATTATGATTGTGACTATCCATATACCTCAACCTCTAAAACCTTTCATCTTTGGTATTCCCACATTATAATTGTATATTATGAGAGCCCTATAAAATGTGGTTCGTTTGTAGTTTGTGTTATCAATCTCAATGAAATACAGATGTCTCGATTCTCTCTACTTTCTTATTTTATGCATCGGTTATATGTGTTGCTATTAGGCTGTTCTTTTTACAACATGATATATGTACGTGTTCTAGCAATTGCAAAACTTTAAATGTGGTCTTTATACCACGTACGTACATGCATGCATGTTTATTAATCTTAAATTAATACGAATAATTCAATGAAAATGCTCGTTCAACTAAGTTACTTTAGTAATTGATTATTCAAAGTAACCCAAAAGCATGACATTCGAATCATAAATTTATTTGCTAATAGAGTCTGGTCATAGTGTATTCGACAAGTAGAAGGTAGCTAGATAAATGATATTGGGTGCAGGATGAGTATAAATTGGGGTAAAATGATTGGCTTTTGGCAGCTTTAAAACAGATACAACGGTGAAAAGAAGCAATTTTCATGAGTTAGCAATCTCCATATGTGGAAACATTTTCATTTTTAGAGAGTGAGAATGAAGCTAGGAAGCATGCATCATATCATACCCACATGTATGGTGGTGGTCATCTCCAGCTAGCTAAATAAAAAAGTTGTTCTTGGCATACATATACGCAAATAATTTTGCACTTCAGATTACATGGACCAATATCTGAAAACACATGCGTTCAAACTTCTAAATCAAGACTAAATGTCTGCACATTTGAGTAGCAACACTTAAAAGACTGAAAAATAAATACCACATGCTTACTTCTTAAGTAGTAAACTTTTTTTTAAAGTTACATTGAAGTTTTCTGGAGATCATGAGGACAACAAACTTGTTATCGACGATAATAATAACAAAGGATATTTCCGTCTTAGTCTGTTGATGATGCTTTTAGTAAGAATTAAATTTTGATCTTGGTATTCATTTAGATTGTTGAGAGACAAACACATTTATATGATTGATCTTCTACTAATGCCAATGAACAGTATTGCCGATTTGGCAGTTAACACCTGGTTAAGATCGATATACACCAAATTCAAACTCGATCAGCGCGAAAAAAAATAAAAAAATAAGTAAACCAAGACTACCAAAACAACATGCATGAAAAATGTGGACCTAGACTCTGAACCAAAACCAACACTGTGAAACAACTTGGCTAATGTGACGTTTGAAATTCAATGCAAATCCTAACATAGTTTCTACCATTACAAAAAGAATGAAGCGATTTTTTTTTTTTTTTTTTTCTTTTTTTTTATGTTGTAACGGAATTTCTGAGCGAAAAAATTACGTTGGAATTAGCAACCAGTTTTTTATGGGGATTTTTCCTGACCGCTTTTGCAAATATTCAGAAGTCTGCAACAAATACATTTGCAAATTTTCTTTGCATTCGCAGTGTGTTGCTACTCACAACTCGCTGCATCTTAAGCAACAAATGTGTCGAGTTGGTATTAGATAACATTATGGGGTACTGTTTGGGTCTGTGATTTCAAATTTATTACTTATCATGATGTGGCTGATTAAAATAAAATAAAAGCTACCAATATTTATACCGAGTATGTTGCAGGACAGTCACTGCAACAAGTACGTGAGATCATCAAGGTAATTTTATCAATTTTCTTAAATCACTGACTTTCTATCACGTGTGTTTTAAGAACGTTTTCCGAACTTTTGAGCGATTAATCTACCGCGTTTGAACCCATCATCACACATACTCAAACAGGTAAAACACTTTTTTAAGAGGTTGCCGTGGCCACTTGGCCACTCATTTTAATGTGTTAACCACAAGTCTTTTTACAAGTAGACCAACTGAGTTGTTGCTTTCTATCACGTTTGCTAACGTAAAATATCTTTCTAAATTTGTAAGTACTTGAGAATAATATGTTTTTATTTTTTAATAATCATACATAAAATAATAAGAAAAGTTTGCACTTGAACAAACTACTGCAAAAATGACGTTTTAGACCTTTGTAACATACACATCTAGCGGAGATCACTTGCATATCAAAAAATATGTTTCATATCAATAGATCAATCTTAGCAATATATTTTTTATCAATTAACGAACTCATTTTAATATCTCATTTTAAAAAATTAATATCTTTTAAACCGTTAATCGTTATATGAAAAATATTACACTATCACGATGAACATTTTTATTATCATTAAATAGATGAGTATTTTGATATACCTTCGACCAACATTTTTTTTTTTTTTGTTTCTTTCTTCACGTATTTATTTTTGTCTTTTACTTTTTATTTGTTGTTATAAAAACTTGCACCGGAAAATATGTGCGACTGAACACTAATTTTAATGTTCGGACATATAAAACGTATAGTAAAATAAAAATAACTTTTTCTACAAAATTTCAAAAGTTTCACCGGTTTTCTAATGAAGACTAGACATTAATACCTTTCCAACCATATAACACATTATATTTCAACTTATATATTAGAGGAGTTGATTCGGAAAAGTTGAACAAAACACATAAAATCACATGTGATATTTTTCAGATGTGATATCTATTTGTGATTTATACCACATGTGACCTTTATAAAATGTAATAATATAAGTTTTATAAATAAATTGCTTTAATCTATATGTTTAAATATAATGTGTCATATTGGTTGAAAGGTGTTTTTCATTGCAAAAAGCGGGAATTGATTTGATACATACACAAATAGTATGCCAATTTTACTACAATTTTTTTGTGTTCGAACCTTTATATTAAATTAAAGGTAATCGTCACGCCATCTCACCTTTCACATCAACGCCGCCTTAACTTTCACTCTTCTTTTAGTTCCCGTCACTCCTTCAACCCTAATGGTTACACCACTCTCACCTTTCATTAAAATACCCAACTTAATAAGCATACACCACTAAATACCTCACATACTTACAAACTAAATAAACAATAATAAAACGCATACACTTTGCACACGAACCAAGAAGCATGCAACTCACCTCTATGGGGCTTTTTTTGCCATTTCATGTGTGACCAAATGAAGAGGTAATGGTGTTTGGTGTAAGAGGTGGTGTGAGGGTGATGGGGTCACACCCGTTACCTTTAGTTTTAGTGTTAAACCACATGAGATACGTCATCCGCATTTCAATATTGACAAAAAACATGAAAAAGGTTTAGAAAGATTTCGTTGAAAGTATATGAAAATGCACGTCTATTGAAAAATAATAAATTACTTGTCACGATGCTAGTATTTGTTTTGATTAATGATTAAAGGTTCATAAGATATCTAAATTAAAAAAAATGGTGTATTGGATTTGTATCAAAATATTAATAAATCTTCTTTTTTCTCAATAGAAAATTATAGTATGCAAAATCTTTTTGGTATTTAAATGACCTCTCTTCATATATATAACTCCTACCCGCCCAAACACTGTTTACACTTGAATAAACTGTTTTTGGGAAGTTACTTCAATGCTTATGAATTTTCCTTTGCATTTGCATATATATTGTTGATCAGAAAATTTTGGAGTCGATAAGCAGTTCCAAACAGTCCTTCTTAACGGCAGTTTCAATAAGCAATCTCAAACAACTTTTGTTATAAGCAGTTTTAATAAGCAATCCTTTATATTACAGGTATTTTCAGTAAGCAGTAAAGATGCTTATAAGGAGGACTATTTTAGATTGCTTATTGAAACTGCCTATAAGAGGGGTCGTTTAGGATTGCCAATATTTTTCTAGAAAAATAGACCGGTAAATTGAAATCAACCGGTTTTTGTAAACCTCCCGCAAGCTTTGTGTGCGCGCTTTTATCTTTCAGACCTCTCCTTATTTGTACTTGTCCAACTGTCCAAGAACCAATATCTAAATGGCCTGAGAACCGGTCTAAAAACACTCTTTAGTAGTTATGACATATACTATAAGCCTAAAACAAGTATGGATATTAAAAAATGAATCGTTGCATGACTGTTAACCAGCGATTAGATTTTAAGGAAGATTTTAAAATTTAATATATCTATTTGAACAGAAGATTTAATGCATCAAAGAAGTGAAGAACACATTTCCACACATCTTCAAGATAGACACTTTTTCATTTTATGAGTAACATCTGTTGCGTTGAATCGAGTGGTTTTATTTACAATAGTAAGTGCTAAATCTATTCTTTTATAAGTTGTAACAGTTGATGATTTATATAAAGGTGTTTCAATAGTTATGTTAATAGTTGGTCTTTTTCAGCTGATTCAATAGTTTCGGATTACTTAAAACACATAAGACGACGGTAGGATCGGAAAAGAAAGAAAAATGTCACACAAGACGACGGTAGGATCGGAGGATGTTGGGATTTAATAATTCTAGGTAACCAATTTAGCTACGAGTACGCAGCGGATGGATCTAGTTTTGACAAATAGGTTAACACAATACGAATAATAAAAATGTACTCTTCGTGTCTTAACGTGTGTGCCCCCAATAGGCTCACGTATTTCTAATCGTATAACATGCCCGACTCACATATTCCAACAAAGGAGGTTGTGAGCCTGTGAATCTATGATACTATGCTGAAAAATGTTATCCCCATCCTCTTAAGTTATTAATACCATTATTAACAATAAAGAAGTATACAATATCTCATAAATGGTGTATATGTATGTCGTTGTTATGTAGTTCACCATTTGGCTATCAGCATTTGTGATATTATGTGATTTATCTTTTTCACTAACTATGTAATCTTTTTTACGTATACACCCTTTTATTAGACGAAGGAAAAAATAAACAATTTGGACATATATATGTTCCAAAGATTCTATAATAATTTGATAATAGTTTCGGTATATGAAATTGTTGATGGGTCAAATACAATTCCACTTGTTCTGATGCACTCTACACATTTTACCAATGGTAAAAATTGAAAACAAGCTATTACCAGGGCAGAACAACTTAATAACTTGCACCCTTTGTACAAAAAAGTGTAAGAAACTCTGAAAATTATCAAATATAAGGTGTGGATAAGTAGACTTAACTG
Source organism: Artemisia argyi (assembly GCA_030686995.1). Lineage (NCBI taxonomy): Eukaryota > Viridiplantae > Streptophyta > Magnoliopsida > Asterales > Asteraceae > Artemisia > Artemisia argyi. Next base: position 121,850,439 of record CM060698.1, on the reverse strand, counting down.
ATGGCTGATAGTGCAAGCAAAGCAATGAGAGCTTTTCCCTTTTTATTTATATAATCTCATATCTCTATTTGTATTCATTTCTCACATAAACTCATGTTTAGTCCTTCACCCACCTCCAAAACTCTCCATTTTCCTCTTCATCTCATTTAGTTTCACTTGAAGCAAAAAAACACACTCAAGCTAACTAAGGGTAGAAATGGAATTTCATCACCAAGAACAAGAACATGAAGATGAAGAAGACATGCCTCTACCTATCAGCAGCACATATGGACACAATCACAACATTGTCCCATTGTCACTACATCATCACCACCACAAAACACCTCACACTGATGTTTCCAACACCATAGTACCATCACCACAACCACAACCACCACCACTACCTTCCATAGATGACTTAAGCAAGAAGATGATGGTGGTTGTAAGGTACAAAGAGTGCCTTAAGAACCATGCAGCTTCAATGGGAGGCAAAGCAACTGATGGGTGTGGTGAGTTTTTGCCTTCTGGTGAAGAGGGTACTCCTAAGTCACTCATTTGCTCAGTTTGCAACTGCCATAGAAACTTTCATAGAAAAGAAGTTGAAGGTGACACTCACCATAGCAACTACCACCCTCCTACTACCTATGATTGCAACTACCATACTGTCCCTGCACATCTTAAAAGATTTGATCTAGGAAATGGTAGAAACCTCATCTTACAAGGTCACCATGCTAAGGGTATTATGGGAACAGAATCTTTAGGGTACAACCATAATAATAATAATGTAGGAACACTTGTACCTTCTAGAGGACCACCACCAATGATAATGTCATACAATATGGGAATGGGAATGGGGTCTTATCCATCAGAATCTGATGAGCAAGAAGATGGTGCTGGTTATGGTGGGTATCTGAGCAGATATCCACCAGCGCAACCAGCACCACTACAACAAGTTGTGAAAAAGAGGTTTAGAACCAAATTTACACAAGAACAAAAGGAAAAGATGGTCAGTTTTGCTGAGAAAGTTGGGTGGAAGTTACAAAGGCAAGAGGAAGCAGTGATTCAAGAATTTTGTCAAGAAATTGGGATCAAAAGGAGAGTGCTTAAGGTTTGGATGCATAACAACAAGCAACATCTTGCTAAAAATAATGTCAGCCCTATCTCCATTAACCCACCTCAAGAACCAAATTAATCATATAAAATAATTAGGGTTATTACTATTTTTTTAACTTCTGTTTTTCTATTTTTGTTGATGGGCTATTAAGCTCTTCATTTTCTTATTATGGTCAGCTTATTACTACTATGATAAAAATGGTAGGAAATTATTAATCATGGGATTTGGTTGCATGATTAGTTAATGAGGATTGGATTACTGAATGTAGATGCTAATCATGATGTTATTCCATTTGTATGGAATATTATTGATGTCAAAACTTTTTATTATTCTGAATTCGTTGTTTCTTGTTTTCTTTTGATACTTTATTACTACTTTCTACTAAAGTAATACTAGTATTTGATTTTTTGATTTTTTTTTTTTTTTTTTTTTTTTTTTTTTTTTTTTTTTTTTGATTCTATTCTTCTAAAGCTCTTCTATAAATATCTAGTAGAATTATACTCAAAATATAATGAATTTGCGGAGTTCTGAAGGGGTGTTTCTTTAAGTTTATATGTGGCTTATAGTTATGAGATTATTTTTGTTTCGGCTAATATTTCATAAGCCACAATTCTACGGCTTATTTTGAGGCTTATATAAGTTTATCACAATTCGATAAGTTTATATAAACCCTAAAATCTTAAAGCTGGATAATTGTGGCTTATGAAGACGAAATCAAATAAGCTCGTAAGCCCACATATAAGCTTAAACAAACACCCCCGAGTATTGTGAAGATATATGTATCAAGTTCTTTTATGAAAGGATTTTTCAGGCCAATTCCTCACGCAATGTGACGTTACTATGTAAAAGAAATATAATGTTCTAACTAGTTCAAAAAGGTGAAACATGTTCTGTTGTTGTAGTTTTTTAGGCATGTTTTTATTTCTTTTAGACAATTTTTATTTTACTTTATTTATATGTGTTTTTTTAATTTATCCACGAGAATATATTATTAAAATATGTGCAACGAGGAAACGTTTTATTTGTAGATGTTATTTCATATTTGACCTTTTTTGTCGACCAACTATGTTGGAAAATCAGATAACAACATTATCAATGTTTACTAACACAAGTCTGGTAAGATTAGCATACTCAAACTTTTGGGTGCTTTTTTCTTTGTACCTAAAAGAATTATCGTATATTCGTGGGTACTAAAAAAATGGAAATAAGAGTGTGTATGGATATCTAATCCTAATCCTTCAGGTGGATATGGACTATATAGTTTTAAATTTATAATATGTCAAATGTACATGTTAATAGTTTTTCGAATATTATTATACAGGAAAAATGATCAAAAAAAAAGTTTGTTCTTCTTTAAAAAAACAGTCTAAAAAGTTACCGGTTGTTTGACATATGTCCTTTTTTGTTAGTTTTGGGTGAAGTATTAATAAACAACTGAAATATTGACAAACATTTGGTTGTTAATGAAAATTTCGTGCTGATGAACATTTGCTGCTAATAAACATTTCGTGTTGATGAAAATTCTTGCAGAGTAAAAAAAAAAAAAAAAAAAAAAAAAAAAAAAAAAAAAAAAAAAAAAAAAGCTTATGAACATTTTGTATTGAGGAACATTTACTTGATTAACAATTTTTTTAACATTTGGTATTGATGAATATCTTATACGTATGAATATTTTTTATTGATGAACATTTTGGTAAATTATTGATGAACATTTTGTATTGATTTACATAAATTGATGAACTCAAAAAAAAAATGCGACGAGCATTTACTTGATTGACAATTTTGTTCCTCGACATTATTTGATGAACAACTTTCTTCCTCAATGTTTTTTTGATAAACATTTACTCGATAAACAATTTTGCTTCGTTTACATTATTTGATGAACTTCTTTGATAAACACTTGATGAACGTTCTACGATGAACAATTATAGATTCAAAGAATTGTTTCGCCACAATTTTGATTTTTTTTTTCCATCAAATACCTAAGATTTTATGGATTACTAAAACATTTATATTCTAATTAACACATTCAGACTCAAAAATCATAAAATTACTTCACTGAGACATTTCATTGAACACCTTACGGGTGTATTCATGAACACTTATTATGTTGAAAAGTTAGAAGTAAAAACCTAGAAAACAAAAAAGATAAAGAATTGATATTAATTTAAGGTTTGTTGATCAAGAATTGTTATAGTAATTTTGTTTTGACTCATATTAATCGAAACCCTAACTTTCTTAATAAATCAATGAACTTCGACTTCATAAAGAAGGTTGCATTTTGTAGCAATTGAACGAATATATGATAAAATTGAACATAATCGAAACCTAATTTTATGATTTTTGAATGATTTAAAAGTGAATATAGGGATAGAGATGTTCATTACTAAGAGTGGTCCCTTTCCTTTCCACAAGATCGCTACTCAGAATAAGTTAACGTGAAAAGGAACACCATCAAGTTAACATTTATTAGATTAAACCAACTCAGTTTTGATGCAAACATAACTTTTACAGTTAGGTTTTTCACCCTTCCTTGCCACAAGATCGCTACTTAGAATAAGTTAACGTGAAAAAGAACACTAACAAGTTAACATTTACTAGATTATACTAATCGATACAAACATATTTTAAGCTTTAATATATGCAACCTACATGACTAACTATAGTTGTCATGTATTTATACATAAATAAAGTATATAAGACACAACAAAGTTCAACATATATCACAACTAGCTAAAAGATCCGTGAAATTCATGGATATTTAATAAAGACGTCAAAAAATATTTAACAACTTGCTTATTAAAAAGTTAGATGTTTCACACTGCAGAGATAGGTTCTCATAATGTACTTTGATTCTAAAGAACAACAAAAGTAACCCACTTTAGTCATATTTACCTTTATATATATATATATATATATATATATATATATATATATATATATATATATATATATATATATATATATATATATATTTGCTAGTAAAGTGTGTTAGTCAGTAAAAAGGTCGGAAATCATAGTTACCAAAAAAAATGTATTAGTACAGGATTAATTTTAAAATGACATAATGCGTGTACACGTGTAAATAATTATGCATTTTTTTTTAATTTACAAATTATTTAAAAGAAGTTATTCATCTCGACCCATCCCGACTCGTATTGAAAAGATACCCATTTGACATGTTATATAACCTATACCTGAAATAATCATTTTACCATATCTTGAATTCTTCATGAAATAATAAGAGCAAGAGAAAAATGGCAAGGTTTACCATAATTTATGCACTAAGAGATATCGTGCTAAAAGTGATTTAAAAGAAGAAGCTGTCTTTTGCGTAGGTTTTATCTTCTCGGTAAGAGGTCCATATCTCAACCACAAAGAGTGACCCAGCGGTAAGAATACCAGCCTTCCAAAGAGGAGATGTCAAGGGTTCGAATCCAATGGGGAGAAAATTAATCCCCTTGTGGCCACGGAGGTTCACCTGCACCGACTCCGGGCTATCCAAAAGGATAGTCGTCGTGGGATTAGTCGGCTCGCAATGTCGAGTAGGAAACTCATGATTAACAAAAACAAAAAAAAAAAAAAAAAAAAAAAAAAAAAAAAAAAAAAAAAGTCCATATCTCTGTCGTCCGCCATATGCACGAACAACGCATGAATGGCACGTTGTGTTGTACCGTGCATCGTGTTGTTGGTCCCCCATTCGGCTTTAACCATCCCACTCACATACGCCGTTTGTATTATTTTATTTTATTTATTTTTTTGTTGAGTGAATGGGTATTTTTTGTGAGACCTATATGAGACGAATAACGTATTATTGAGTTCTTGCTGGGAAGGTATTTTACTGGTTGGTGTGGTATTGGTACTTTAATGATGTGACGCTAAAGTAACAGACGAATAATGTGTTATTCGCCTTCACCGCATGAAGCACTCTTACTCCTATATTTGGATTGTCTTGTTGCTTTGGTTGATGAGTTGATATTGGCTAGGAAATATTTCCCGATGACATACTTGTCACCTAAAACTTGCATATATGAAAATTTATCAAAAATAGTATGCACGTCTCTGAATACTTTGTTGGTTGGTTGGCTCTGATCAATGAGAAAGGAAATGAAACATGGTGCTTGGTTTGCTTTAATGCAATGACCCATTACTAAATAATGGGTAATGGGTCATTACCCAATAAATTGGGGGAAATGATTTCTTTAACATTCATTTTGTCTTTTCCTTTCTCATTCTTTATTTTGAACCAAGCGCACACTAACTTCTTAAGGCTACAACAAAAGTCAAATGATTCTACTCATATAAATAAAAATATGTTTAAAAGAAAAAAATTATTAAATAAAATCGCCTCCATACACTTTATTCTTTACATTTATGTGTATGAAAAATACTCATAGCATTCCAAGTAAACATAGAAGATCCATTACATTTTTCACTATATGTGGAAAAAAACTGTTGAATTTTGTAGGGAGTAGATTGCATTAAAGAATAGCATACAATATTGGCCGCTTGAATGTAATGTCGTTAACATAAAAAATTGTAAATATAATTAAAAAATATATATATATTGAACATCAAGATACATTCATGCTTATGGATTCTAAAAGTAATTGGTCTAAATTGTTAGTTTATTGTAAAAATATGACCATACTAAGATACATTCACGTTTATGGGAAATCCGTAATCATGTATTTTGCTAATTTGTGAACCTTTTATACTGCAAAAAAAATTAGTAGATTCTTGCAAAAAGTAAAACGCAAATGAAGAAACTAACAATTGATTATGCAAATCTATAACTATCTAAAAATAATTATTTTCTTGCAAAATGTTACTCCAAACATATTCAAAGAAGCATTTACTATAACTGTTTGTTATGAAAACACCTTAAATGCCATTAACAAAGATTGAAGTACTTCATGTAATTATGACTTTCTTCATTAACAAAACTTAATAAATGACATTAACAACATACCAAATGCTTAGGTGTTGAAACATGGTTGATCAATGAAGAATTCAAAAAATCAGCAAAAGGACAAGTATCACAGGGAGAGGTCCAGGCTTTTTTGGGAAAAATTTGATAATGGTGTCTCCGAAAAGTGTAGTTTATGTAGCTAGAATAGATTTAAAAGGTTTTTCTAAACAATGCTCATTGGTATTGCTTAAGACACAATAAATAACCTGTTATTTTTATATTTAAACTAGTTATACATTTAATGTATAATAAATGAACATAAAAATTAACTTAAATATATGTCATTTTTATTTAATAAAGTTCAAGTTTTCTTTTATATTTACTAGAAAGGTGCCCGCGCGATGCGGGGGCGGATTGTTGGGGTGAAGAGGAGGGAGGTGGGGTGGTGGAAAGTGGTTGTTGGGGTGGTTGTTGAGGTGGTTATAAATTGTTGGGGGTGGTTGTTGAGTTGGTTATAAATTGTTGGGGGTGGTTGTTGAAATGGTTATAAATTGTTGGGGTGATTGTTAGGGGTGGTTGTTTCCATAATTAGTAAGTAAAAGTCTGAATTTTTAAGCCTTTCTAATTATAGAATAGTCTCAAATACATTATATAGTAGTATAGATATTAATTGTGTCTTAAACATTGTCCATTGGGTATTGTTTAGCAAAACCTTTAAAATAAATGGATAAATTGTGGCTATCTATTTTCAATTAAAAAAAAAAAAAAAAAAAAAAAAAAAAAAAAAAAAAAAAACTTATTTTCATATTTTTTCTTAAAATTAAATATGTTATAAACTGTTAATTATTACGTGAAACGATTTACTACCATAATGACGAAAATTTAATCATCTTTTTATAAAGAGACATTTTCATATATTTTCGACGAGCTTTTTTATTAATTTCTTTTTGTAAGTGTTGAAATTCACACTCGAAAAAATCACTATTTGTAAGTTCATTGTTGATTTGTTATTTGAAAAACTACACCTGATTTATAAAATCACATGTGATTTGTGAAATCACACGTAATTCTTTAAATAATCAATCACATGTGATTTTTTCAGGGCGTAAATTTTAACACTAAAGTAAAAACTCGAAAAAAAGTTTTTCTTAAGTATATCGAAGTGCCCGTCTATGAAAAGTTAAAAAAATTATCATCGCAATGATGTATTTTTGTCGATTAATGGTTTATCAAGTAGTTTCTATTGTTTAGATGAAAAGACGAATAATCCAGACTTGTCCATTTGATCTTTATTGTGATCTCATCTCACAAAAAGTAAACACACACTAGGCTATTTAGTCAGCTTTTCATCTTTGGTCTAACACACGTTGATCATAATCGAGAACAAGCCCTTGGTCGGTCTACCTCCCCTCCCCCCCCCCCCCCCCCCCGGTGATTTTTTGGTTGGTTGGATCGGCAAAGCGACCAAATGGAATACATGAAAAAATAGCCATTTAGCTATTATATGACCGTTGGGGGTTGTTTGTAATTTTTTTTTTTTCAAATAATACACTTTCTCTTTTATAAATACTACCTTTTCTTCTTCATTTTTTTCACATTTTCTCTTCTATACACACTTTCAACTTCTCAACTCAAACAAGTGAATTTCGATCAATTCTTTTTTACGGATACAAATGAAGAAGACGAAGTTAATAGTTTAACTTTAGAGTTTTTAAAAGACGCCACTTTTCTTGTTCGGACTTCCACTTCTTTAATCCCCAAAATCCCACAAGTTCCGGTAGATAGAGATCGTTACGGTGCTCATGATCATATAGTGGTGGCTTACTTCGGTGAAAAACAAATGTATGACGCACGTACATTCCGTAAACACAACTGAATGACTCGATCACTTTTCACACGAATTGTTCAGGAATTGACTGTTAATGTGTCGTATTTTCAACAACGTATTGATTGTACGGGAAAAGTTGGCATTTCCCCATTGATGAAGTGTACCTTTGCAATTCGTCAATTTGCATACGACATTGTTCTTGATGCACTAGACGAATATATGCAAACTAGTGATAAAACTTCCCGTGATTGTCTCAATGCTTTCTGTAATGGGGTTATGGACTTATATGGAAAGGAGTTTTTGCAAAGGCCTACTATGACCGATGTCAAAAAACTATATGTTTTTCATGAGCAGAAACGTGGGTTTCTTGGGATGGTAGGAAGCATTGACTGTACGAATTGGACATGGGCTCAATGCCCATAGGCATATCGTGCTCAATTCTGTAGGGGTGATCTCGAGTCAGATCCATTCATTATATTGGAAGCGGTTGCCTCATAAGACTTATGTATTTGGCATGCGTTCTTTAATGTTGTCGGGTCGAACAGCGACATCAAATTTATACATCAATCGCCTATATTCAACGATCTCAAAGACGGGAAAGTACGAGATGTTTCTTTTGTGGCTAATGACGTAACTTATATATGGGGATATTATCTCGTTGATAGTATATATCCGGAATTGTCCATTCTTATGAAGTCCATTTCACAACCGGGGTCGAATGATGCAAAGTTAATAAGTCATAAGCAAGCGCATGAATAAGCAGGAACAAATATGAAACGAGCGTTTGACATGCTAAAAGAAAGTGAGCTCGAATAAATACTTTCGCACGGTTGCAAAGTTTTAAGAAAATAATTGATATAATGTACACATGCATCATATTACATAATATGATTTTAAAAGACAAATGGAAGACCATCTCTCCGACTTTATCCGGAGGAACAACATCATGAAGATGATCCCGTACGAGCACAAGAATAAGTGTTCCTAGTTATTAGAGATATGCACTGCCAACTACCAAATTATTAAATCCGATTTAGTGAAACATATTTGACGTCAAACAAATGAACACTAATTTTATTGTAGTATTTTTTATTTTATTTAAATTATTATGTAATATTTTTTCATTATTAATGAAATTTTAATTAAAAAAAAAAAAAAAAAAAAAAAAAAAAAAAAAAAAAAACCTGGTTGTTGGGTCACCCGTAGAATTATCGTTACGGGCATTTGATTATCTATTTGGTCTTAGAAAGAAAAGCTGAGATAGCGCTGAAATGATAAAACGGTCTGATGACCTAAAAATCACCGTTAGAGCATACGGTACCTTAACCCAAGGCTTACGTTAAGACCTACATGGACTATCTTTAACGCACGTTAGGCTTGAGTTACCACACCGCTGTCTCGCGTTAAGGTGAAAGTTTAACCCTTACGTTAACCCCTTAAAGTTGCGTTAAGGGCATTTTTTTTAAATGGGTTTTGGGGTGTGTGTGTGTTTGTATAACGTGTGTGTTTACGTGTGTGTTTTGGTGTTGTAGGTGTGTATATGTGTGTTTTCAGTGTGTGTTATAGGGAAGAAGAAACTAGTTTTGTAAATTAACATTTTCAGTCCTTGTTTTTTTTTTTTTTTTTTTAAAGTAAAAAAATAAATATTGTGAATTTTAGTTAACTTAAAAAAATGTTATTTTGTATTTTATAAATGGAAAAGAAGAAAAAAAAAATGGGGCACAAAATGTGGTGTTTTTTTTTTAGTTAAGGTTGAGTTATGATAAGGAGTGTTTTTTTTATAGTTAAGATGAAAATGTTAAAACTGATGTGCTAATGAGTGAAAGTTTAACCCGAGTTATGATACCTAATGCTCTTATTACTAGTGTAAGCTATATCTGAATGATCGTCAAGTTGGTTAGACTAAAAGTGTAGATACAAGAAAACAAAAAGGAATCTAAACCTCATCTTTTGAGTATGGAGATAGTTAATAATAATATGTCGGCTGTAACAGCACTTTTTAATATTCTTGTGAATGTTGGTAAGCCATTTAATGTATGTTGTCACTCATATTTTGTGATACATATTAATCAAAGCATAATGGACCTGTTGGGCCCCGGTATCCTATGTGTATCATGGTTTAGATCAGTGGTTTTAAAGTGGAGTGGTTCAGTTCTTGTTTCAGTTCGATGGTGTTCAAACTAAGTAATCGTGGTTCTGATGGGTGTTTCGTAAGCCGATGGCGTCGTAGCTCACATTAGTGGAGAGAGAGAATACCATTCACACAAATCACATTATAGAAAACGCATGGGTCATCTTTGAGGGTGGGCGAAGTGAAGGATCGCCCATGGCCTCTAATATTTTAGGGACTCTAAATTTGTGTTTGATGTATAAACTTATAAGTGGTGTTATTTATTATGAATAAAAACAAATACATTTTCTATAAGTATACTTGAAGAATAACATTATTTATGTAAATAATTTTCATCATGTCTTAAAATGAATGAATTATATAAAAATGTATGTAACTTGTCATTTTTTTCAGTTTTCTATAAAGAATAAAAAATTTTGCAAATTCATGTATTAAACTTTTAAATCTTGTCACTTTGGTGTATTTTACCCCACAAACAGTTTTGCCAAATGAAACTAGTTACCATCAATGTCATCAACTTTTTTGGCCAATTTTTCCATATATATATATATATATATATATATATATATATAGGGGTGCGTTATATGCAGTACCAATATTAGCTACAGTACTTTACAGTACTATTTAGACCAATAGGAATTTAGTATTAATAACTATTTTTATTTAATTGAAAAGGGTATAATAGTCAAACACAATTTCACTTTCTTTTTGAATTTTCTTAATTAAAAAACTTTTCTTAAATCCCTCAATTTTCGGATTTTTTCTTTTTTTTAAATTGTTTTTTCAGCATGCATGTTTTTTAGAAAATTGAGGTGCATATGTGTTTTTTTAATATTATAAATTTACAAACTTTTATTTTTTATTTTATTTTATTTATTATTTTATTTATTATTTTTTTTGTAAAATTGTTTAGAAATCAAACTTGTTTTGCTTAAAATGGTAATTGCACGTATATTTTTATTGTACATTCTCTAAACTTCGAAATTTACAAACAAAAAAAATAAATAAATAAACATTTACATGTAACCTCTAAATTTATAATAAAACAAAAACATAAATACTATACACAAAATTTGATATTAAATGAAATACAATCTAAATACAAAATGTATCTTGTTAAATATACATGTAGCACGTCATTAAAGAACATGTGTGCACTATTCTAAGAACATTTGCGCACTCTTCCAAGAACATATGGGCACTCTTCAAAGAACATATGTGCACTCTTCAAAGAACATACGTTTACGCTTCACTTTTTCATCAAATTCATTAGAACATATGAGTAACCTTCCAAGACACATGTGCATTCTTTATATTGGTCATAGTCTCCATTCTTACCAAAGATGTTCGATACCTACAACACGATTGTTATTTATTTTATTGGAAACAATCGGCAAACATATTCATAATTAAAACATATATGCATACTTCTTTAGTTGCTTTTATTAGCTTCAAAACACATATGCACACCATTTCACTGATTTATACCAACTATAAAACACATATGCATATTTTCTCTAATTTTATGTTAACATATATGCACACTTACGAAACACCTTACATAAATAGTGAAGCCAAAGTATTTAACATTAATTAAACATAACATATCTTAGTAAAAAACATATATGACAAAAAATGAAACCAATAGTGAAGACAATGAAGAAGCGTGATATCGATCCAAATCTTAACCTCTATACGCATATATAAATAAATATTTGTCTATTGAACATCATATTGTTAGTACCTACAAAGATATAAATGATAGACAATTATTTTTTAAATAAAGGCTAAATTCATGACAAAAAAAAAAAAAAAAAAAAAAAAAAAAAAAAAAAAAAAGAAAAAAAGACCCCACCAAACCGTAACCCAAGTGAATATGAGAAAAACATAACCTGTTCCTTTTTATAAAGGTGTACATAACGTTTGACTATAAATCTATGTGTTTTAATAATCCAAAAAAGTTATTTTATTACATATCAATTAGATCCATCATTCGTGACATATATATGATCTTTGGTTGCATAAAAAAAATCAATTAGATCCATCATTCGTGTCAATATTACCTTTTGATTCTTCACTCTTGGTTATTGCGTCGGTTAATTTCTCCAGCGACTTTGAGATCCAAAATAGAGAGGCCTGAATATTTATTCTTGCTCGATCGAAAGAATCTGGTGATGTTTAATTTATTTTAATTTTTTTTTGTTGTGGCCGAATGATGGATCTAGAGAGGAGAGGAGAGGCTGCAACTGGTTTTTTAGGTGAGATCCAAGTTTATTGGGAAGACCCGTAGATAGGAGGAAGTGGAATAATCAGATTTTAGCATTTTTTTAGGAATGAATACAAAATACCTAGATTGCCCTTTTAGATTTACAAATAATAGCCTAATCTTTTTATTAATTACATTAATGTCACAAGTGATCTCATCCATTGATAAAGTGATCTAATGGTTTAAATTGGTACTGTAAAGTACTGTATCTAATATTGGTACTGCATAGAATACAACACTATATATATATATATAACTTGTCACATTTTTTATTTATAAATATAATTAACTTGTCACACTTTTTATTTATATGTAGCGAATAATTATCCTAAGCGGATGCCATGTAGGAAATAAAAAAATTTGAAAAAAAAATGAGATAACCTGGTACCAGTTGTGGAGTAAAAACTATACAAAAATGATGAAATTTAAAAGTTGTTTACTTGAACTTGCAAAAAAATGTATTCACTATATAGAACTAGAAAATATGACAAGTTAGATACTCTACATTAATAAATAAATAACTATCCCTGAAAAGAATACATTTCTATTTGATCTTTACTTTTGGGATGTTTTATTTATTTATTTATTTTTAGTGCCTCCAACACACACCTATAGCAAAAACAATAATCGTTTATAAGTATGTTTGGTGAACAGGGCTAGAGCTGGGACTGGAGTTGGGGCTCAAACTGGAGCTGAAGCTGGAGCTGAGGCTGGGGCTGGGTCTGGGTCTGGGGCTTATATTATAAGCCGAAAGATGGAGTTTATATTTTTATAAAGTTGTTTGGCGAATTAGTTGGAGCTAAAACTTATTAACGGAAAATCATATAAAAATATATCAAAGGAAGTTCAGATATATAATCGGCTTTTGAGTGATAATCCATTATATTTTTAAGGGTATTTAAGTAAATTAACTAGTTATAATCCCCCATAATCCCTCATAAACCGGTTTATTTCAAAAGTTTAAGCCCCCATAAGCCCCCTCTCAAACACAACCTATGTGTGATGAACGTAACTTTTTGTCCTACTGGGCGTGTTTGGCACTAGAAGGAGCTGGAGCAGGTTGCTGGAGGTTTTTTTTTTTTTTTTTTTTTTTTTTTTTTTTTTTTTTTTTAACTAGCATACCATTTAGTAGCTTATTTTTTTTTACATGCTCCTTCAAGCTATGTCAACCAAACAAGACTTATTTTTAATAGTAGCTTATTTTTTGAGAGAATTGCAAAAATCGTCCCTAAAGTATGGCCAAATTGCACGTTTCGTCCCGGAAGTTTTGAAAGTGCAAGGATCGTCCCTGTGGGAAACTTTTGGGGCAAAAATCGTCCCTGGCCTCTAACGTTGTTAACTCCGTCCACTTTAAGAGGCACGTGCGTTGCACACGAGGTCTTTTTGATCTTTTTACACCCTTTCTCTATTAAACCTCCCACCCACCCATTTTATAATCAAAAAACGCACCCCACCCACACAAAATCCCATCCCAAACCGTATACACACACAACCCTAACCCTAATTTTTTGGGAAACCCAAAATCAATAAAAATGGTGCTTTGCTTTTTGTGGGAACCAATGTATGGTTCGTTGTTCATGGACTCCGCGTAACCCAGGTCGTAGGTTTTATTGTTGCTCCCAAATTGTAAGTTATAAAAGCATTAATCTTTAACAATTATTTGAAGTTAATATGCTTTGATTTAAGTTAACAATGAGGTTTTGCAGAATGGTACTGATTGTGGATTTTTTGATTGGTACGATCCACCAATGTGTCCACGTTCAATTCAGATCATACCCGGATTGCTACACTCAAGGAATGTGCTTCAAGAGTCAATGAATGTGCTCCAAGCTGCAAATCGAAGATTGAAGATGTTTCTAGTTGTCTGTTGGGTTTTTTTCTTTGTTTTTATGATGATGTAGTACTTCAGGTCTGTGGTTGTTTATTAGTTGAACCTGTACATTGACCAATATGTATGATGGTCAATGAATTTTGGATGTAAGGTTATTAATGTTTAATGAAATCATGTTATTAAAGTATTTAAAGTGTGTAAGTTTTACTACTCTTTTTTCTGTGAAGATACAAAAGACAGAATTGTAGTAAACTTGTATGTGCCAAACATCAAAAGCATTCACAAAATGGTTGTATCTATGTGCAAATGGTCACATTTTTTGTAGTTTGACAATAACAGTCAAACATCAAAAGCATTTACAAAATGGTAATTTGACTTTAACAGTCAAACATCAAAAGCAAACACAAAATGGTTGTTTCAATGTGTAAATGGTAATTTGACTTTAAACAGTCAAACATCAGAAGCAAACATCAAACATCAAATGGTCAAATACCAAATATCAATAAGAGGTGAAACTGCAAATAGAGTTGACAAAATTGTCACATTATGTGACTATATCATACTTGATAAATGTCTTAAACTGAATACATCAGTTTCAAGTTTTCAAACAAAGAGTAAACATGAAATAGTGTGCATCAAACAAAGTCTTAAACATGAAACATAGATAATCATAATAATACATTAAACAAATGAAACTGCAAGCTACTTGGTTGGGCTGAGGTATTTGTTTGCAGTTCTCTTTGTTCTTTTGATAGGACTTGCACTTCCAATTGGTTGGCTGGTTTGGGTGACCCTGGCAGGCTGACTTCCACTTGGTTCGGTGGTTTGGGTGGCCCTGTTGGGTTGGCTTCCACTTGCAGCAGCATTTCCAAAGCATTTCCTTATAACCTCCACCTCTCCACTGCAAATTCAGATTCTCACATATGTGTCTCACACAATACCTATGCTCAGCAGATGGAAATAACTTCTTGATTGCAGGTAACAGACCCTGAAACATATAAGATGAAACATATAAGTGTTGAATTTGATTCAATGTGATAGTATGAAACAAATAATTGGAAATAACTACTTGTACCTTTTGTCTATCTGTGATGAAGGTGAAATGTGATTCAATGTTTAGTTCAAGATCATCTCTAAGATTATTGAGAAACCATAACCATGACTGCATGTTTTCTGACTCCACAATCCCATAAGCTACAAGGTAGATCCCATTGTTTGCATCCATAGACACAGCAGTTAGAAGTTGTCCTTCATATGGTGCTTTCATAAGGCACCATCTAAACCTAAAAGTTCTCTCCCACCATCTCTAAAACCTTCTTTCAGTGCACCTATACAAGAATAAATCCTCCTAAACCTCTTTGTGTTAGAGTCTAGATCTTCATCCCTGCACACATCTATCTTAACAGTTGTGTTTGGATTTGCTTTCTTTAATTCCATAGCATAATCCCTCAATCTTCCATACTGCAACACAGCATCACCTTTCAAACTTTCCTCTGCCTTTGATTTAGCCCTAAAAGCTTTATGCCTAGAAATACCAACCTGGAAATGTTTCTGCATCTGGTGTTTAAGTGCTTCAACTGGGATCTGAGGGTTTTTGGGTAACAGGTCTATCACATGCTTTGCAAGAAAAGTAGATGTACAATGTTTTACCTGTCTTGATTGTAGACAAATGTGTTCTGGCTCAAAAGTTTTTACTTGCCATTTATCATTGACTGTCTTGGATACATACACACTCCACTTACATTTATATTTGTCACCTACCTCTTCTTCTGAAATGACATTCTTACCCTTATCTCCCTTTTTGACCTTATCTCCCTTCTGTACCTTATCTTTAACTTTATCCATCCGATTCACTGTTAAAGATTCCTTGTCTCCTTTTTCTTTAGTGATAACAATTCCTAGATAGTTAGCCCTCACTCCAACCAAATCATTTTTCACAATTGATATGTTTCTCCTTGTCTCCACTGAATAAGCCTTTATCCTTTCCTTTACTTCATCCCTATTAGCAAATTCTTGTCCTAGAAAGAAAAAGTTCACAATTCCACCCTCATTAGAAGCAATTTCCTTTTTTCTTAGTTTCCTAAGTGCAGCTCTCCTAACACTTCCACTGTCTTCATCATCTAGTTCACTTTCATACATATCATAGTCAATAGCATCTATGTCATCTTCATTGATATTAACTTCATTTCTATGAGGATCACCATCTTCATTGATATTCATTTCAGTTCTATGAGGATCACCATCTGTTTCCCCTTCATCATCAGAATTGCATGTAAACCCAAACCCTTCCATGCTGACATCTATTTGGTCTATAATGTGCTCATCATCCACAAGTTCCAAATCATTTTGATCATCACTCACATGATTATCATCACCCCCTACATTAGGCTCATCTACACCTAAGCCACTAGCATCAACACCTTCATAAGTCTCATCACCACCTACATTAGGCTCATCTCCACCTAAGCCACTAGCATCAACACCTTCATAAGTCTCATCACCACCTACGTTACTCTCATCACCACCTAAACCACTAGGCTGCCCAACTTCATTATCTGCCAACCACTCTAGAGCTAAAGTCTTTCTGCACTTAGGCATCCCTAGAAACTTCCTCTTTCTAGTGGTCTGTGGTACAATAGGCAACTCATCATCCAATTCCACAACATCAACATTGTTATTTAACTCCTTAAGTTGAACCTTTTCTTTAAATGTAGGCATGTAATAACTTTCAATTGTGGTTTCACCATGTTCAATGAAAACTTCAATAACCTTATTATCTTTCACATATTGTACAAGGTTAACAATATCATCATCACAAGCCAAAGCCCTAAGTCCCCAGTCTAAAGTCTTATCAGGTATCTTAAAGTGATAATATATTATTTCCCTTGGATCATACTTCAACATCTTCACCATTGAATGTATTATGTCAATGGTAAATTGTTCAATATCTAACAAATCAATGTACTGCACATTACCCCCAAAATACCTACGATTTGGACTTGGTGTGAAAGTTCCACCATGAAAAAGCTTCATCGAAAACACTTCTGGATGGTCAGCTGTTTTATAAAAAACAAAAACCACTAATTAGGATACACAAATTTATGTATACCAAGCATATTCATTTCATTCACATTTTCTTACCATATTTTTCGAGTGGATTAAATTTACTCCCAGCTTCACGAAAGTACCAGACCTGTAATCCAGTAACCATAATTGATGTTTTTTTTATTTCAAGTTCCGGGACTCAATTTTAATTATCTCAAACTTTTGAGGATATAGAAAGATTTGGTGTTTAGGGTTTATAAGTAGAATAAATTAAGGTGGGTGGGGTGCGTTTTTTGATTATAAAATGGGTGGGTGGGAGGTTTAATAGAGAAAGGGTGTAAAAAGACCAAAAAGACCTCGAGTGCAACGCACATGCCTCTTAAAGTGGACGGAGTTAACACCGTTAGAGGCCAAGGACGATTTTTGCCCTAAAAGTTTTCCACAGGGACGATCCTTGCACTTTCAAAACTTCCGGGACGAAACGTGCAATTTGGCCACACTTTAGGGACGATTTTTGCAATTCTCTCTTATTTTTTTTTTTACAAAAAATAAGCTAATGGTATGATAAGCTTTGATAAATTCACGCGCCAAACATGCCATTAATATGAAACATTTAACTATTCCTTTTATATGTACCATTATATAGCCAAGTGGTGAAAAGGAATTCATTGCATACGGAAAATAATAGTGTCAAATTCAAAACATTTTGAAATGATTATCGCTTTATCTAATTCACTTTTTATTTCAACTAGACTAGTACTCATGCATAGCAACATGATATTCTGACGACAGATAGTTATAGTGAGATTTAGATTAAGTGTTTTGCGTAATATTTTGTGTATTCATAAATTATATCTTTGATTTCGGGTAGTTTGTTACAAATATAAAAATTCATAAGTCATTGCCTTATATATGGTACGTGTTCATCTTCATTTGAATACAATTTGGTTGTCTGTTTATTTGTTCATGCTATGTATCTTCTGGTCACGGAGGTTTACTTGCGCCGACTCTGGGCTATGCAAAAAGGGTAGTCGCTGTGGATTAGTCAGCTCGCAATGTCGAGTCGGAAACCCATGTTTAAAAAAAAAAAAAAAAAAAAAAAAAAAAAAAGTTTGTTGTTCGAAAATGTTCATGTTTACAACCCGAATTGAATATGTAGGTAGCTGATCGACTTCGTATATGAAAGTGTGTTTACTCATGATACATGTTGGTCTATGTTTTCATCAATTTACATGAATATTTATATCGTTATAAATATAATGTTAATTTGTTCCATGTTACGACTGTAAATGTTAATGTTATGGCTTTTTATGCGTTATATTAATGGTAACTTTCAATTCATGTTATATAGATGTTAGTTCTTATTAAATGTGTCACTTGTTATGACTATAAATGTTAATATTATGGCTTTTTATGCGTTATATTAATGGTAACTTTCAATTCATGTTATATGGATGTTAGTTCTTATTAAATGTGTCGCTTGTTATGACTATAAATGTTAATATTATGGCTTTTTATGCGTTAGATTAATCGTAACTTTCAATTCATGTTATATGGATATTAGTTCTTATTAAATGTGTCGCTTGTTATGACTATAAATGTTAATATTATGGCTTTTTATGTGTTAGATTAATCGTAACTTTCAATTCATGTTATATGGATATTAGTTCTTATTAAATGTGTCGCCTATATTAAATGTGTTGCCTATAATAAGTTTTTAACTCTTTCAAATTTTAAAGTTATAACGTGCATGTGTTTTTAATTGTCAAACTTGCTTATATTAGTTTATGGATTAAGGAATTAAACGAAAGTACTTACATGCTTTATATATAGTTAAGATACTAGCTTTAAGCTTTTATCTATACTAAGTGGAAAAGTGAAAAAATTAAGTAAACTATTTATAGAAATCATAAACTTTTATTATTATTTTCGTTTATAACCCATCTTATTGTCATTCACTTTAATTAGTGTTAGTGTTTAATCAATGTTTTGAAAACCAGGTCTCTAATCGACCCGGTCGAGTCACATGGTAACCGGTTCGACCATCGGGTCAACCCGGTCTTCCACAAAAATTTAATTTATATATATTTGGAATGATACAAAAAAGAAGTGTGTATATATCTCGAAAACCGGATTGATCCGGGTCACTTCACACCCTGCGGGTCTAACCGGGTTTCGAAAATATAAAAATCGGTTTAATTTGACCCGTTTTTTCGACCGAAACTGGTTCAACCGGTGGAACCGGCCGAGTCAAACCTAGTTATTTTTCGTTTATAACCAATAAACTTTTTTACTACAACTATCTGCCGCTATAAAATCCCGTTACTATACACGGTTACTCGTACAGTACAATTATATGTGTCAATAAGTTAGTTTCTTCAACGTAAAAAGTAGTCTGTTACTTTGTTCTATGTAAAAAAGGGTTCCTATATAATTCGGGTATATGATAACGATGGTTTCAAACTTCATTAATCTAGTTAGTCAATTTGCAGTGTAACAAATTTTTGAGTCAAGGATGTCACCAACTCATTTAATTAGGGGTTCACATGGACAACGTTTGTGACATCGAATTATTAGTGTCTACCTATTTTCCTAGCCTGAATTTATGCATAGAATTGAAGTATACAACAAATCAGGTTTAAAGCTGAGTATTGTAAATATCTTTAAATTTCTTGTCGCTAAACCAGCTAAATTTCATCTACGAGCATGTGGTTATATCAACATCACATGCTAGCGGTATTTTTTTTTTTTTTTTTTTTTTTTTTTACCTCAAGTGACTATTTCACGGTTTACACTTACAAACATTAACTAGTAACTGATCACTGACCACTGACCACTCTTAGTACGTATATGCATATGATTTATCTATAATCCACGGATAATCAATGAGTATGACTGTATGAGCTGCAAACGTTACCTGTTGCAAGTACCCTGCTAAACAATTTGCATGTAAAACAATAAAAGCAAAGCCATGAAATCTGCCTGTTGGCTGTAAATGCCATCTCTTTATTATGTTCTAACAACAAAACCTTAATTTGTAACAACTGAGCGTCTGAGCATATTAATGATCTTATCTTTCCACTTACAGCTAGAGCACGGTCTGGAGACCAGTTACCTGCCATTCGCCTTTCAAATTAATCGATGGCGCCGCCGTTGCTACACCGCCGACGGCGCCGTTGGTGCTCCATCCGTCCCTCAGCCATTGAACCAACGAGCCGTTATTCATTTTTTTGTTTTGTGAGTGAGTAAGGTATTTTTTGTTGGTTTTTTGTGGGACACACATGCATTAATAAGTGTGTTTTATTGGTAGAGAGAGTGTTTTAGTAATTTGTGTGTTATTGGGGAAGTGCTGAGGTGGCACACCAACAAGTGTTATCCGTCTTCGCCTACACTCTTAAAAAGGTGTGATAGTATAAAAATATGCGGACGACACTATTTTTTTTTATTTAAAAAAAAAAAAAAAAAAAAAAAAAAAAAAAAAAAAAAAAAAACTTTGGTCCATTATAACCTTGTTTATATGATCACATCACTTATATTGTATATTTATGTAACTGTGGACATGTATGCGTATATAGAATCAAATGGATCAGACCTAAACAATTACCAGTGAAATTGACATCCTAACAAATTTAGACCCACCTTGTTCTGATATATATGAAACAACGATGTTCGGAATTGTCTTAATTTCTGGGTACGTAACGGGAAACAAGCAATCTTTGATGACTATTGCAGGTAAATTCCGGACTTCATAGACTACCCAGAAAACCCATGAAGCATGGTAAATCACTAGCCTGCTAAAATCGATCACATTTCCACTTAAAAATAGCATAGACCAATTTGGTTCAATTTTCTCTACCTTTAGGACCTAACCAAACAAAACACATATTTCTTAAAAGAATCTAAAACAGAAAAGTTTTGCACACCCCACGAGCGGAGCTGGGAGGTTCCTGGGATGCACGTGAGCAAAAGGGCAGAACTATGTAGGGGCAGGAGAGGTCCCCGCCCCCGAAAAAAATAATAATAATAATAAAATAAAATTTGCGGCACCTAGTGTAAATATTATATGTTTTAGGGGTAATTTAGTTGTGGTTACAAACAAATCTCCGATTCGCCCAAAAAAAAATAATAAATAAAAAAAATTCAAGTTCCGCCACTGCACATGAGACAAATGAATTTATCTTACGTAATGTAACTACTACCTGAATCACTAACAACTAACAAGCCGTTACAAAATAAATAAATAAAATAAAATAAAATAAAAATAAAAAATAAAGAATCTTGTCCTGCATAATAATGTACATTGTCCCATATATTTGTGTAACAAATCTTGTTTGGCTTTTATAAAAATAAAACTTACACTTCCGTGCTAATTAGAGATGTGATGTGTTATACATACCTTCCTTCCGTTATCACATCAAAAAAGTTTGATCAAACCATACAACCCGCGATGCATACCGTACAAATCAGCGATGCACCCAATCATTGAATACCTTCCTTATAAGAAGGTGTGGATAATTTGTCTCATTAGAGATTTAATGACTGTGAAACCTTTAATGAAAGTTAATGAAATTGGGATTAAAGAGAAAAAGAATGAATGTTGGAAAACAGGAAGATGGATTGGATCTAGAAAGTGCATGTACCATCAACATGAGTGTCAGACAGTGGATGGATGACATAAGAGTCTTGCGTACCTTATTGGCTTTCTTATAGTAGTACACTGTTGCAAGCACCAATTTTTGTATATATGGCCTATGGATATCTCATATCTCAATCATATCCAGCTGTAACATGCATAATAAATAAGGAATAATTGTCACACACTTTTTTTTTTTGAACGGTTACTTTTTTTCAAGGGAAATCCATGTCCAATTTGAAACCCGATGGGGGGAAAACTTTCAACTTAAGCCGCCTGAAGGCACGACACTTAAATTGAAGTAAACCCTGCCTTCTCCAGATTCGAACCCTGGTGGGTTGAAACCTTCATTGAAGGACTTTGAAATCGTACCGACAGGGCAATGGTCCACAAGGGAGGACTTCCCGGTTTGGTCACCCAAACCGGTACTACTCTCCACTAGGCACACTTAACTGAATAAGACATGCCCAGTGAACCACAAGCCCACACACTTGCCACCCTTGAATCCTTGATTTAGGACGATTCAAATAAGAAAAAACATTATTATTATTATTGTTTTTTTCCTTTTATTTTTTTTTATAATGATAGTTTATTTTTAATTAATTGATTAATGTCTTTGTAGTAGTAATAAAATAAATTAAGAGTAAATATAGTAAACTCGATCAAATTTCTCTATCCATATTTAACACTGAATAATTAAAATAAAACATACTGAAAATAAAACATGAATTATTAAGGGTTATTGCCCTTAAGGGTTATTGTACTTTTTAAAAATGTTCAATTAGTTCATTGTACAACTTTTTTGTTTGTTAAGATCATCATACTAAAGCTTTTATACTTTTGAGTCAATATACTTTAAAAAGAATATTTACTTGAGTTATTATAATATTTTTCTGCTTATTTAAGTCAATAAACATTTCAAAATATGTTATAAGTCATCAAAATTGTCAAAATATAGTATTCAAAAGTAATTTACATGCTTTTTGCATTTATTTATTCATTTTTTGCTTGTTTTTAGATTTTTAATGTATTTTGTTTTAAATTATGTATTTTTATTTATTAGACCCATATTTCAATATGATGTGTGCGTGTATCAACTCGAAATAGTTTTTAAGCTAAATAGGTTATCAAATTTTAATATTTATAAATGTACACTTTTGATTTCAATTCGTTCGAATGAGATTACTAGCCTTTTACATCCCTTAGTATGAAATTTAATTTAGCAAAGTTAAATGATGTTATTTGAATGGTGATTGACATGTTTAACTTTGCTAAACTAAATTTCATACCAAGGGACGTAAAAGGCGAGTCACATTTGAACGACATCAAAAGTGTACATTTATAAATATAAAAATTTGATAGACCTATTTAGCTTAAAAACTATTTTGATATGACATACCCACACATTATGTTGAAATATGTGTCCATTGTAATTAATAAAGATACATACTTTAAAACAAAATACATTAAACATCTAAAAACAAGTAGAAAAATGAATATATAAATGCAAAAAGTATGTAAATTACTTTTGAATACTACATTTTAACAATTTTGATTACTTGAATAACATATTTTGAAATGTTTACTGACCTAAATAAGCATAAACATATTATAATAACTTAAATAAATATTTTTTTAAAGTATAATGACTCAAAAGTATAAAAACTTTAATATAATGACCTTAACAAACAAAAAAAATTGTATAATGACCTAATTGAACATTTTTCAAAATTACAATAACCCACAAGTGAAATAACCCTTTTGTTTTTTCAAATTTGTTTTGAGGAATTTTTAATTCAAAAAATGTAATGATTGTAATTTGGTGTTAACAAGGTTATGGCGCCCGCCGCGTTGCGGCGGGTCTTTTAGGCATTAATTCTGATTTAGATCGTGTGCCGTTTATCCATAAACGGATTAACAATATCTGAAAAGTAACTTTTCAAACATGCAATTTGTACATACAAAAATTGGTTTATCAATCCTCCCTTTGTAATAACATTGTCGTACAGAAAAACTTTTGGACAAAATGTTTAGATCTTGTGCATTTACAAATATAAAACCACTACATGATCTTTGTGCAATACAAAGATGAATAAGAACCAATAACACAACATATGCCCATGTTCTTCACTTGTGCAATACACTCTTTTTTGGGGCCTTTTTTTTCTGTAAGTATGTTCCTGCAAACCAAAGACACAACAATACCATAGCATAGTTAGTAACCAATAATATCACAGTGAAGCTTGTATCTTAGAGATTGAAATTAATTTATTGCAAATATGAAGTAGATGCAAAAGTTAAAATGAAATTCAATTGAGATTTTATGGCAACAATGTTGCTCATGGCATGTTTAATTTATCTGCATTAATATCTTAGAAGACACCAACCAAAGTACGAACATTCATCCTCTCATCTATAACAAAAGGAGCAAAAACATAAATTATATGCAACATACCCGTTCATCATATGAAGTTTGCAACCTTTGTTTTTCGTATTAGCATATACATTCCTGTATTTGCTACTTGTGATACTGCTACCCGAAAGAGTTGAGTTGGCAATAATTTCCCATCGTTTATACCCTATTCTCCTGACAGACCGATTTTAATCTTTCAAAATACAATGCAATAACACGGTTTCTTTCAGCCTTAGTAATTGTTACTGTGACAAAACTAAGTTCTTAAAATTCTATAACTTTTGACCTGTCCCCGTCAACGTCCTCAACCATGTTCTGCTTCTTCAAAACCGAATTGGAAACCACAGCGACTATCTACAACACGGACATCTATTTGACATATAAGAATGAACGATTTTTAAATGAAATTTAACTATCCTAATGTACTGGCCTATCGCCACATATAAGCGTAAACAAACACCCCCAAGCTGAACCAATTCAACTGAGATTAAACAACCATGAAACTTTTTTGAAGAATTACAAAAGTAATCAGTAATTGTCTACGGTCCATAACATGATACCTCTATCCGCCCATAAAGATTCATTGTCTTCAGTTCTTTGTAATGTGCTTGTCATAAAACCCATGACCCCATTGATTAAAAACTTTATAAATCAGTTTGCAGTTGTACCTACCTTGAAGATAAGATATCCTGAAGTTACGTTGGTTAGCAGGATCACCAAGTTCAGTAGCACATTCATACATCTTTACACCTTCATCCTTCTTCCAAATCTCCAGATACACCAACCCTGCATACACATGCTAAAATTAATCAATTAAACATATACCGGTAACACAATTCAACTAAACATGAAAAAATAAACACGGCTTGATTCCAAAATTTCACATAATACAAAACACACAATAGTATCAATTCACAAACAAAAAATACCTTGAACCTAGCCCATCTCCTTCGCAACTTTTGTTTCAACACAAAGCCCATGGAACTCCTGACCTCCCCTGTTATAAAACGGCGTAAAAAAATGATGATGAATTATTGAACCCTACAATTAAATATAAAACTGAAACCTTCAAATGGATTTCCGGCCACTTACCAACGTCGCTATAATGTGTCCTTTCTATTAAGTCAGATTTTAGTTTATTTGTTAGTAAAAAGAATGGATTGAGTTAAAAATTAATACATACCAATTATCAGAATCACTTCTAGTGAGATGTCAAGTGCGCCTGAGAATGCTTGTCACCAAGAGTCTGCTCCCTTGAAACCAAACATTAAGAGTGCAGGAAACTGTGGTTACTTCATAAACTGTGAACTAAGTAGCATCATCGTAATCACCTTACCGCAACAGGCTCGCGCTCGGTAAGTCGTAGACCAACGGGACCATCTACCTTAGCATACTCTTCCGAGAACACAACAGCACCCACCCCAGCATCCTCATTCACCAATCATACAATTTAACACCACGAATGGTTACAACCCCTAAAATCATCAACAAATGAAAACCCAATACAATATTCTAAAAATTCACCCAAAAAATTATGATGTATAAAATATGGAACAACATATGTGCAACTTGAACTCCTAAAAAGGCCTTGCAGTCAATTTCACCGACCCATAATCAAAACCTATAAATAAAAACACATCAGCTAATCAGTTAAAGACAACCCAAATCATAAAAACCATAAACCGATTAAAGTAATGAAAGGGTATTTAAAAGTAACGATTTTTATTACTCATCTGTCTTCCCTCCTTCCCATGGATTTGTTTACTTTCTTCTTTGTATCTTCCACTTGCACAACTAACTAACAAAACAGGTTGAAGAAGATGTTAACTGCTGCTGGAAAGCGGCGGTCAAAGTTGATCGAAAGCTTTGAGAAACAAAAAAGTCGTCAAAAGTTTATGCAAATTCGTTGAAAGAAACGAAACATTATCTTACAAACGTTAAAACAAAAAATAAAACCAATTTAGTATTTGCCAACGGGCCTGGAAAATGGAGCAAAATAAGCCCACTGCAAGGCCCAGAAAATAACAGTTTTTTAATCACAAAGTTGGTCGGTGTCAACGCAAATAGTATACATAGAGAATGTGTTTATTTGTTGTAGTGGAATGGATTGGGCCTGCAACAACACTATTACATGATTTTTATGTCAAGAACATATTTGATTGGGTTGAATTAAACGATGTTAATAATAAAAACTATTGGGCTGGATAAATTGTTTTAACTTTATGTGTTAACAACATAATGAAGTATTAACATAAATGTATCAAAAAATTGATGCATAACACTAACGAAAGAAAGATTAAATAGACGTCAAACATAAACATTTTCCACTAATATTTGAAACAAAGAGTGTGACATCAAAAGGAATTAAAAATACATCATTATAATTATTTAAAAAAAAAAAAAAAAAAAAAAAAAAAAAAAAAAAAAAAAAAAAAAACCACCTCATATAATAAATACAAGCATGCATACATTAAAAAGAATGCATAAGTGTTTTAAATGTACCATTAACTGATTGTTTGCCGGTTGAAGATCCTTCTCCAATTCGTGTTTTCCTAAAATTGAATACATATTGTTAATTCGTATATATAAACTGTTGCAGCAAAACTAATTCGAATGTATAAATATTTGAACGGTTACATACTTTGTTTGTTTTTCCTCGTCGTCAACCATGCGTGCAACACTCCTGCTTCTCTTGCCGATTGAATCCATTGCATATGAATGAGTTGCGGTTTTTTTTTTTTTTTTTTTTTTTTTTTTTTTTTTTTTTTTTTTTTTTTTTTTTCTTGTTAAAATGTTTTAGAAAAAAAGAAACAAAAGAAAAACTTTATGACTTTGGATTGATGGAAATGGATATAAAAAGGGATGTTGGAAAACATAAAGTCACATGTTTAAACGAAATAATAATGAGGGAACTTTGAAAAGCTAAGTAGAATTTAATAAAATTTGTTTTAAAATATAAATGTTTAACATGAGGTTTAATGGTTTTAATAATTTTTAGATAAAATAAATAGACAAACGAATAAATACTGAATACATGTGTTTGTAAATTTGTACAAAAAAAAACACATGCTATAGAGACTATGGTAATTTGCAAATTTGGTTTTAACATGCTGTGAATATGTTTATTTGTTGGCATTGATATGGATTGGGCCTTGCGAAAACAGTCATATTTCCTTTTTATGTCAACAACATATTTATTCGGGCCGGATTAAATGTTTATACAAATAAAAAGTATTGGGCCAGATTAATATATTTTAAATTTATGTGTTATTATTATACCAATATACTAACAACCGGGATTGCTAACCCATTATGTTTTGGCAACCCGGCCCATAAAAGACCCAAAAGGAATTTGGTACCTTACCTTATGACCCGAACTGTAGACACCTACTCACACACTCTCTATCTTTTTGTGATCCGCCTCCGATGAACCATGCACCGGCGACTGGCTCCGACCCGACTAACATTCGGGGATCTACAGTGTTTTGTGAGGAGGTTTACTGTCGAATGAACAGTAGAGGAAATATTTTATTCCTTTTGTGGTCTTGGATTAGCCATTTGTTCCTCCAACAGTTGTGGAAACATTCCTAGCCACATTTTTTGAGGTTAGTTGGTTTATATCATCTACCCTTTGGTTAGATCTGCCGATTTATCATAAAAAAAAAAGGCTTTACGTTTCTTTCAGATCGTCTATTGTAGGTGTGAATTTTTTTATCGCCTTTTATGCCTTTTTTTTAATTGTGTAACTGATTTGTAGTCGATACATGTTGCAAATACCCTTCTTATTGTGTTTTCCCCTTATTTTTTTAGTGTTCGTTAATTTCTGCTGTTAGGTTTAACTTTTGCCTTTGTTGAATTCTAATTATGGTTATTGTGGTGGTTTATGCAAGTAACTTAGGATTGTTGTTTTAGGATTGCGACCTTAGACAACTGTAGATAACAAATGTCTGAAGTAGGACCACAAA
Source organism: Artemisia argyi (assembly GCA_030686995.1). Taxonomy (NCBI): domain Eukaryota; kingdom Viridiplantae; phylum Streptophyta; class Magnoliopsida; order Asterales; family Asteraceae; genus Artemisia; species Artemisia argyi. Next base: position 121,822,322 of record CM060698.1, on the reverse strand, counting down.
AAAAAATGATTGTCGGTTTTGTGATTCCTGTGTGATCTTTTGTGTTTTTGATAATGGGTATGACTAAAATTAGGGTTATGTTTTAATTTATGTTCTTTGTTAATTTTAGGGGTTTTTTCCAGCTTTATGCATATGGATTTTTTTTAATTTTTCTATATGGATTTGTTAAATTTTTTTTTTCCAGCTTTATGTGGATTTTATACTTTTATAACTAAAAAGTTTTTATACTTTTTCAAAGTGTGTATGATAATGGGTATAACTAAAAAGTTTTTATACTTTTTTTTTTTTAGTTCCTAATTTATTGAAATCCTGTGAAGATGATACGGTGTGTATTTTATTTGCAGCCATAGGACGGCAACACATTTCATATTTGTGTTTGCAACCATGGTGACCTAGGCTTAGCTGTTTTCGTTCGCACCACATATGTGTGCAAACATGGTTACCTAAGCATTGTTTGTCTTGGTAAGTGTAATTTGCCGAAAAAGCGTAGCTTGGCGGGTTGACCATATGGTTGCAGCCATGGCGTTTTACGGGTACCGCTTCCATTGTCACTGATATGAGCCTGCTTAAAATTGACGAGTTTTTCGAGTTGGTTCTTCTTTATATTTATGATATCTGATCAAAATTGATTATGCATGATCATGCCTGAAGCATCATGTAAAACCTCGCAAAAATTCATATAGTTAACAATCGTTTAATTATATATTAATCTCTATCATTATTTTAATCACCATTTTTACGGGAAAATTTGAAATTTTCTTATTACAGAATTCACCAAACGACGAAACAAATTCTCGACACGTTTAACAAAATATTAAAAAGTTACTAATCCTAATTAAAATTAATTATAACCAAACGGGCCCTTAATAATAACTCAGCCCAACTCCTTTTTTTTTTTTTTTTTTTTCTGCGCACTGTTCACCAGCCCACTCCAAGGGCCCAACTTCCCTTTTATTTTCATTTCCAGTCGAGCAGACCCCCTCCAAAACGCCCCGTTTTCTTTCAAATTCTAAACACAACATATATGTATTTTTGTACCTCCTAATTGTCTACTCGCCAAAGAATTAGTATGCCAAGTTTGAGCTTCTAAGACGAACGTTTGATACGTTTATTAGAGGCAAAGTGTTTGGCCAAAATCCAACCCAATCGATATATAATTAATCCAAAACTAAACCGTTTTAAATCCCGTTTGTTTCTTTGAGTTTCTAATAATATTTCTAGCATGATTTCATGTTTCTAATCAAGTTTCATCACCTATATACCAAGGTTACACGATTTTTCCAATTTGTGTACATATATATGTAGTTGTCGACATATATTAATTCCAAAGACAAGTTTCCTTATTTCATGCTTTCACACATTCTTATTATATTCGTAAATATCTAATATGTCTCTCATTTCACTGACATTGGCTAGTAGCTAGTTTTGTGAATTAATGAAAACAATACGTATACAAAATAACTTCCTATATCTACTTCATCTTCATCACCTTTCTTCTTGCACTTAAAACACTCATAGTAATTCCCTTATACTCTCAAAACCATCTCTGAAAGACCAGGAATAATTCATTCGCAAGTTTGAAAGCAAATGAATAGGATCGAATTTATCATATAATTCGTTACTTGGGTTATAAGCTAAATGAGGGATTTTCTTGTGTTTTTCTTCATCATTCTCGACTCTCTACCACCCTAGAGGTGTTGTAAGTCATTTCATATCATTTCGAGTTCATTTTATACGTATATAATTCACCATGCATCACATATTTATTGTTTTCGAACGTATATAGTTTCTATTTATTTTACGTATCACATGTTAACAAATAGAACACAAAAACGTGATTGCCTCCCTTGTGGAAGGCCTAGGAATCACGATACACACTCACTTCACATTTATATTATTGTTTCATGCATCGTTCAACACTATTTTTAACCTTGTATCAATCAAATACAAAAACTCTAAATACTTAGAAATATTTCTAAGTCTTTTCATATATAAAAACGTTCCATAAAACAATCGTGTATCTTGAAATTTTACTTAACGAGCATGATATATTTTTACACCATCTAATAGACGTCATGACTAGCTACAACTTTCATATACATAACTTGTAAAAATAATCACATCTCGACCTTCTAAAATGACCAAAGTAAATCGACCAACTCGTATATACCATCAACACTTAGAATTTTTCTAAGTCTTTTTACCCAGAAAATAGTCCCAGATCGTGACTAAAATGGCCATGTAAAACTCAAATTCGCTTAACAACATATCTATATTTTTGCACAACCTAATTCTCCTTGCTACAAACTAAGAGTTTCATGTTTATGCTTTGTAATGATAAGCTCGTTTAGACCCTTTAAATTGGCCAAAGTAAAGTGATTAAATCCATTTTCAAAACTAGTTATAAAAAGCTTAATGGACTGAAAAGCCCAATAAGTTGAAAATAAGCACTCCATATAAGGTGGACCAAAAAGCTCTTTTGATATGATTTTATAACTTTAAAAATGAGTCTAGGGATAAGCCCAACTTGTCTCAACGCTCACGGATCGTTAAACATTAACGGGGCCTTTAATTTAGCTCGTTAAAGCCCATTTATTGAAAAATAAGCTATTTTTGCCAATAATCAGTTGAAACAAGTTTTAACAAGCTTCAATAAGCTCCAGAAAATTTAATATAATTTTTCCCATAATTTTTGAACGTTTGGACTAAAAATGTAACGCGACAACGCCTAGAAGGACTAAAACTGCCAAACTATTAAAACTAAGGACTGGAACAGTAAAAACAGAAACTATAGATTATAAAATGACATATTATTAATTTCCAAGCTTAGATTGTAATATCGGACATGTAGTGGACTATAATTATAAAATATATATAAAAATGACTAACGGTGTAATGCTAACGCCGTTAGTATAAAAAGTGTAAAAACTGGAAAAGGACAAGGATCAACATATTATATTTGACATTCTTATTTTATTTTCTGTTTTACGTCACCAATCACGTCACATGCATTTTTATTACATTATATATATATATATATATATATATATATATATATATATATATATATATATATATATATATATATATATATATATATTAGTTATTTTACGTTAATAATATATATAACGATATTTTAGCTAATTATCTTTACGTACTATTTTCGTCATGTTTAAGAAAGGAAAACTTTAGAAATAATAGCATATCTCATCATATTATTATAAACATAATAATTCCATTCGCATATCATCTTTTCATCTTAACGATTTATCGTTATTCGTTTACCAAATAGTATTTGGTTAGATTCTCAGATAAATTTATTTATCAGGTTCCGTATCAAAGACGTTTCCATAATCATTCTCATAATCTCATCCTACTTTACTCTTCATCATCCCAACATCAATCAAGATGAGTCACAGCCCCATTTCCAATACTTGTTTTTAACTCATTGGGGGAGATACATGCTTACATATACTTTGATAACTTTATAAGTATATGAATAAATTACATGATTCGAATCAATTTCTTTATTAATAATTACCTGATGAAATTTATGAATTATGATGTGATATATATATATATGTTATTGGCGAATTACTTAACTGAAATACTGATACTCAGATGATAATGTTTCCAATTTGATTATTGTGGCATGTGATATATGTATGTTACTGGCGAAATACTTAACTGAAATACTGATAGTCAGATGATAATGTTCTCAAATTGATTACTGTGGCATGATACTTGACTATACTATAGTATCCTGAATGATTCCATTATTACCTTGATATTGCCTAAGTTACCTTCATCACCATAAAGTCCCTCAATCATGCGCCATTAATCACTGTTATGTGAGGGCGAATATAGTGAACAGCTTCGAAACCTGTTAAGGATTGACCTCCTATATATCCTACTAATACTTGACGGAATGCCATATGCATATGGTTAGTCGTATTAGTCGTGATACACTATATTTGAACAAAAATAGGAATTGGCAAATCACCTCTTATAAGAGGGCAAAATTTATCATTGACTTGATAAGTCACCTCTTATGTTAACGTTTTGCGTGTCATGAGGCTTGGTGCAATATCTATAAGGAAATGTATGTTTTCAACATATATTTAGATACAACTGTATAGATTTTGACCATATTTGAATGATAGATCTCACTACATTAGTATCATGAGCTTCCACCTCATTTTAAGATTTTGATCCAATACTTGATTTTGATTGAATACTTATATGATTTATCTTTGATTATAATCAACATTACTCATTACTTGTTCTATCACTGTTAGTAATTATTATTATCAAATATTCCTGAAATCTATTGAAATAAATGGTTTTCCATAAAACTCTATGAACTCACCAACCTTTGTGTTGACACTTTTAAGCATGTGTATCTCAGGTAATTTAACGGAGCAGGACAAGACACGGAGCGGGCATTTATTACTCTGATAAATTAAAATGGTGTAAAAATCAAATATGTCATTCTTTCAAGCCTTTATATCTTTTAATAAGATTCTAAATCAAATGGTTCATCTTTTATCAAAAATATTATTTGAATGACAAATAATTTTCAAAACGCTTCTTTTAAGCCGTTTTATGTGATTATAACTTCGATCCTCCCCGTAACACCCAAATTACTTTTCCGCTGCTACAAACTTAAATTTAGGGGTGTTACACATCAGGCTTGGGGCGTCTCATTAACATTACATTTCCAGGGCGATGATGAATGTTTTCGCAAATGAACTCTTCCATGAGTGTCTCCCTTGCGATCCAATGTGTCTCCCTTGCGATCCGATACCATCCGGTTGGTGCAAAGCGGATGTGCATTCCATGGACTTCATTCCGAAGATCCTAATCAAAATCTCAAGGATTTCCTAAAAATAGTAGATTCCATAGACCTTGATGTTGCAACTAGAGAGACAACCCGATTACGCCTATTCCAATTCTCTCTACGTGACCAAGCTAATCAATGGCTTGAACGTTTACCCGCAGGATCCATCACCTCTTGAGATGATCTCACATCTCGTTTCCTTGCTCAATTTTTCCCACCGGGTAGAACTACCAAGCTTAGAAATGATATCTTGATATTCCAACAACGTCAAGGTGAAACTCTATATGAAGCATGGACTCGTTTCAAGGACTTACTCCAAAAAGTCCCTCATCATGGCATAGATCTTTGGCTCCAAGTCCAAATCTTCTATGACCATATCGATCTCTCCACAAGGCGAACCATTGACTAATCGGCCGGTGGCAAGCTACATGATCTAAGTGCGAAAGAATCATGGGAACTCATAGAAGATCTTGCTCTATATGACAACGAAAGTTGGAATGATCCCCGTGATTTGAACAAAACGGTCAAGGCAATATCTTTGTCTTCGAACAATTCTAGCACTCCCGACCGTAGGATCATAGAACTTGAGGACCAAGTCAAGTTTCTCATGAAATCCTAAGAAGCTCCTAAGCCTTCAAGCCAAGTGAACAAAATCACTTCTTCATGCGAATTATGTAGTGGTCCCCATGACACTCGTGATTGCGTGGAACTCCCCGGACAAGCTTTGTGGATTACGCATCCTCGTGTACCGACGAAGCGGGAGACAAGTGGTACACTTTCAAACCCGAGCCAAACCCTTACGCATCCTCGCGTACCGACGAAGCGGGAGACAAGTTGAACGATCAATCCCCCGGTACTTGTCACTATACTATACTACAACGGTCAGGTACACTGCCTGATGGGGATTGCAAGCTTCTCAAGATCCATTGAGAGGTAAAACCTTTTGCGAGGGCGCAATTCCACGCATCATATACTACATGGTAAGTTTTAGAGTTTAACAAGTCTCTTAAATATATCGTCAAGCTTATCAAATTCGTCAATTCGATCAACCCCAAGAAATATTTATTAACTTATCATCCCGAACTCCTACCATAACCTAAGGCGTCGTAGGATACTTTATTCGATAATAAACCCCTTCGATATAACTAAATAGTTCTTATTTAATCCGTCGACAAAATAAGTTAAATAGTTATATTAGAACGGGTATATTAACATTAAATATCCGTGACTAGCACGATTAGTCAACAATAATGAAATGGTCAAACTTGGATTTAAGTGCCCTCGAATATTTTATAACTCGCAAGGTCTCATTTTATTTTCAAAAACTCGTTATGATTCGTAAAACGATTCACTTTTACCTTTATTCTTTCATTTATAAAATTATAATTATAATAAGGTTTTCGACGATATTATACTATATTAATAGTCTAATATATGTCGTTAACGTTATTATTTTTATTACTCGTGATTTCTTATTTATTATATATGCATTCACACAAATATATATACGTTTTCACGTTTATGTATTTATATGAACGTTTATATCGATATATAAGTTATTACGAGTTTTTATTATTTGTTTTCGAGTTATAAAATATGAGTCACATGTCCGAGTCATCACTTCTCGGCTCATTGTCCAAATCCAAATGTTAAGGCGGTTGTCGAAATCAACCATTGACTAGAAATTCAAGGTGACCCCGACTCGCAAGTCCAATATCAAAATATATATCATTATGTATCAAGTAACCCCGTCAACAAGTCCAAATCAACCCTTTAACAACTACAACAATAAGGTCCGACTACGACACCTTTCTAACCTATCTCCGTCATTCTAGTTTGACCGTCTCACAATCGGTCCCCATTTTATTCCCATTTTCGACAACACTTCAACAATAATCACATGGGTCCATTGCCGAGACCAAAAAGGGTCTCGGCCCTTCTACTCCTTCTCGGCACAAAGCAACAACAACAACAACAACAAAAGTTACAACAACAAGAACATCAAGTATACCACTCAATGGTTGTTGCCGAACCCTTGTGGGTCTCAGCTCACCATTGTCGAACCACAACCAAGCCAAGAGACAACCCCGAGACCTATGTGGTCTCGGCTCGGCTCCAACGAGCTACAACAAACCAAACAGACCCCTTAGGCCTTCAGCATCACAACAACAACAAATACATCAAATTTTATACCAAAATTCAATCAAAACCATAAAATACAACCAAACACTCTTGACGAGATTACCATGAGACCAAAGATTATCAAGAAACCACATAAGCTCACAAATCTCATAAGCCGAGAGCCTAAGCTCTCGGTTTCATCTCGACACCCACAAGAAAATCACAAACCCAGATACCAAACTCGTTTTAATCAAATATTTATTATCAAAATCATTTCCCCATTGTTTTTAGATAAGATTAGATCAAAACCCCTTCAAAACAATCTGTGTTTCCACGGATTTAGGACTACATTGAGGCACTCAAGGTGCCAAAACGATGCTACTCACCTTCTTGAACCTCAAGACTCACTGATCTAACAAAATAACTTATAATGGTGGCGGATTGATGATGAAACGTGATGTTATGGGGGGTTTTAGGGCGCGTGCTATATACCAAAAGAAAGAGGACGAGATGGGGATTAAAGTGGTGTGAGGTGAACGGCGGCGGTTTAGCGGCGGTAGGCCGGAATTTAGGGGCGGCTAGGGTTAGGTTTAAGAGAGAGAGAGAGAGATGGTGAGGGTGATGTTGTGTTTGTTTGTGTTCGTGTGTTTACTAGGTTATCACAAGGACCATTTGTAGTTACTCTTTTTATTTTTAAAACAAATACAACAATAATAATAAAGGGGAAAGGGCGGCTAAGGTATAAACCACAAGGACCAATCTTTTAAATTTCCAAAGTATCCCGACCCTCGCTTCCCGAGTCCATATTCATTATTTTTAAATTCACAATACGTTCGTTTAAACACACCATCGTTTTCAAAACCGTCTCTCCACAAAATTTGACTACAAATACGTTCGTTTAATATATAAACGCGACCGTTATTCAAAATTTTCTATTTGTTAGGTTATCCTAGTGCCGGAGTCAACGTAGTGCGTAACAAACGCAACAACAATAATCCACGACACATATTTCATATAAAATCAATAATACAAATAAAACTCCACATATAATTCATAGATTCAAAATCACACGTTTAAATTCGACATAATTCACTGGAAATAAATTACAAACATTTTGTATCGTTAAATTCTAAAGTAATGCGGATTTTAAAATAGATCCCTAATTTTCCAATTGTCACATATCCTGAGGGCACCCTATATATTAGTTTACATCATACATTGATGCCTGTCAAATCGTTGCGTGTCATGAGCTTAATGCAACAATAAACTTGATTTTAAATTTGTTAATTGGTTATCGATACAATTAACACCTTTACTTGTGTTCAACCTTTAAACTTAAACCTATGCACATCACTCAACTTTTGTTGACTTTTAGCATGTTATCTCAGGTAATTAAGGCATGGAAATTCAAGGCACGGAGAAGGGTATAAACCCGGGCACGAGTTTTTAAATAAACGTTTTCTTTATCATTCCTTTTAATAAAACATATCTATGAAGATATGACTAGTGATGCGTGGAATTGCGGCCTCGCAAAAGGTTTACCTCTCAAGGGATCTTGAGAAGCTTGCAATCCCCACCAGGCAGTGTACCTGTTCGTTGTAGTATAGTATAGTGACAAGTACCGGGGGATTGATCGTTCAACTCAAAGAAAACTGTTCGCTAGGGTTAAAACTTACTAAAACTAGGTCTAGAGATGAGGGATGATTCTTTTTGTATTTTTACATTTTAAAGGAATCAAGTAAAAATCTCGGTTTGGGAAGGAGTAGGCGGAATTAGTTGCTAATCAACTAACCCAAATAACTAAAGATGTAATCAAAATAAAATAAACTAAACTCAAACTAAGTTGTGGTGTAAACAATAATGAGAGAAAATATGTTTACTTAGATTTCACTACTCCCTAGCTATCTTTTACAGGTTGATTAGTTTGTTACAATTGCATGGATGACGGGTTATATTCCTTAATTCCATTCGTAGGGCCGTGTACGATCTTCCCTAACTCTATAAGCTTCTACCTCTTCCTATGTCGAGCCGACTACTAGCTCCTGACATGGCCTCATTAGTAGTTGCCTACGCATTAAATTCAACCAAAATATCGTAGTACACCTCCGATCATGTTTCTTAAAACGTTCAAGCAAGTTACCAATTGGAAGTCTGCCAGTTTTCTTAAGCCTAACATCGATTTCATTCATCCACAACAACTATAAACAAACAACCAACCCATAATCAATATCTACGTTTCATTACATCTAAGCAAACACAAAGGAAACCTAGCCTAGCATGTTAAAGAGAAGACAAGCGTAAGATATAATCAAACAACACATAGACATATTGAATGATTTGATAAAGGACTTATCTTCAATTATGCATGGAAGAAACAAAGGGTTGAAACCCTTAAAAAAGCTGTAAAATTCGTCTAGGGTTTTCTCCCTTCAAAGTTGCACACAATGAATGAAAACTAGAAAACTATATATAGATTTTGTATCCTGACGGCGTCAAGAGTAATGTATGACGCCGTCACGATCCCTTCACAAAACATTCTGGCGCGTCACGTGTAATTGATTTATCCACCATTTTGTCAAGTCATGACGCCGTCACTAGCACCATGTGACGCCGTCAAGTGCAATTTCCAGCATGATTTTGAGACTTCATCGTTTTCTTCAATTTTTCGCTCCAAAAACATCCAAAATGCTTCCTTTTGTGAAATTCCTCTCAAAAGTACCTAAAATGACAAAAGGAACGATTTAGGGCAATATTTGATCAAATAACCTCGACTTTGGCCTTAAATGACCCCCCAAAAGCGGTACACTTTTCGCTTCATCAAATACCCTTACACTTGAGATTTGCTTGTCCTCAAGCAAATGCGCTTTTATTCTAATCAAAATACAAGTTAGGGGTCATTTAACACTAAGATAAAAGTAATTGCAACAAATAATCGTTCCCCTTCAACCAAAAACAAGCACGAAAATTATACACTAGCACGTCATAAATAGTGTTTAGATACTTACATCTCTCGGGTGTAACAAAGTATATATCACAATATGGAAATGGAAAACATCTCTCACTACCTGTCATAGCAAATAGATTACCATAGGCTTTGGAAAGGATCAAACCTCCAGCACTTGGCGTAAGCACATAGGATAAACTATCAAATAGGACTTTTAAAGGGTTATAACGTGAGGTGTAGGGATATGATAAACATGGTTTTGTTGGATAAAGGCAATATTTACTGGTAGCGAGTTAATCATCTTGGTTAATTACATGTACAATGTAGCATTGCTAAGCCAAGACTCGACTCGACATAAGCTAATCATAAACTAATCAAAACATAAAGTAAACATAGAATGAAACGGGATGGTAGTCCGTATGTTTTTTCTTTTTTTCTTTTTCAATTTTTTTTCTTCTTTTTCTTGATTTTTTCCTTTTTTTTTTTTTTTTTTTTTTTTTTTTTTTATTTTTTGCATACATTCTTACCCTACCATCCAAAATAATACATCATAGGGAATTTGCATTCCCCTTACACTTGAACTTTACATACTTTACAATAAACTATTCTAATGACTCGAATCAAGATAATCAAAACACTTGGAGTACTTTTTAAGATCAACGCACATATTGGGGTAATATATAATGTTCTTCCCCATTACTCCATAACACAAGTATTTTACCCTTGAGTCCCAATCGTCTCAAAACAATATGTGCAAGATATGACTCGACTTAGCAACCATGTAATCAATTAGACAATTAACAAAGGGTTTAAAGAAATAACAATAATGCACTAAAGATGAGTGCATACAAGGAAGGCTAAGGCGATTTGGGTGTACATTTGGGATGGATTGTAAACAAATTCTTCCTTTAAGTAAAATGCTTAAAGTTAGAAACGAAAAAGATAGGCTCGGAGGGGTGTACTAGGGGTATCGTGTACTAAAAATGAGTACAACGCAAAGGTGTAGGAAAAATTAATTGACTTTATTAGTCAAGTAATTATGACTTTATTGGTCAAGTAATTATGATACGGGTTTAACACAAGGGGTGATCCTAATGCCTCTTATCATGTAGTAAATCCTAACTACACGAATGTAGTCTCACTAGCGGTCTCGGGATGCATCACTAACGCAAGTTCTAGAATCTAAGTACTACCGGTACACTCATAAGCACTAATAATGAATGCTTTTCCTAACAAATCTAAAGGTGAACCTCACATATTTGGGTGGAAAATTTTTTTGAGTGGTACGGTTTTTGTGCTAGTCATACAACTCCTATCCATGAGACGCTCATTAAGGCTAAAGCTTCACTCCTAAATGTTGTAAAAAAATTTAAATTTGGCGCTAAAATTGCCCTAACAAGTATTTCTCTTAGTTTTATTACACACATATTATTAAACAAACTCAAGTGCAATTGTATTCTCTAAGATATCATCATTTACCCTCCCTTTACACTTAGGCTGAACATTGTCCCCAATGTTCAATAAAAAGATGTAAAAGTAAATAAGGTAAAAGAATGAAAACAAATACTCCCCTGATACGTTCGGTGTGGATAAATGGATAACAAGGTTAAATCCTCCTCCAAGAAAATGAACGTTGAAAGCTTTCCTCCCAAAATAATAAATCATCTTCTTATCCAATATAACCTGTTAAACCTGAGAAAACAATCATGGCAACCTCGCGTAAAATCAGCGGCAATCTATATATATAAGTATATAATGCTTGTTGAATGAATGTTTGCAGATTTCCTGGAATTTATAAAACTAAAAAATTAACAAAAACTTTAAGACTCTGTTAGAAAAACAAAACTTGCAAAATTTCCAGAATTTTACACTTGACGCCGTCAGGTTATGATCCTGACATCGTCAGAGTGTTCTGACAGAAATATCATGTTAAGTTTCCGGAAAATTTCTGGAAAAACTCATGCCTTAATGTCTGGAAAATCCTGCAAAACATCATTATGACTCGATACAAGCATTTGACTTAAACAAATACTAATATACATGTTCATTTAATATTGTTGTGGTTCATGTTCAATTCCGTTCTTAAAAACAAATTTAGGTTTCCCCAACACTTATCTTTTGCGAAATACCTTTTTATGAAGTTAAGACAAACAACAAGGTAAAGCATTTTCACAATTTATTATGAAACATGACCCACAAATAATAAAAACAAAGCATGCATACGAAAATAAATAAAATCAAACAAACAAACAATCAAACAAACAAAACAAATAAAACATGGGTTGCCTCCCAAGAAGCGCTTTTCTTTATTTACGAGTCTTGTAGCTAGACTCAAAGTCACGGGCTATTACGTGACCTCGTCATTGTAATATTATGTAACCATTATCAACAGAATCTACGTCATTCGGGTGGTAATGTCTCAATCGTTCGATATTCACAGTTATTTCCCCACCCCTTTCGTTGTTCAAGAGTGCTACTCCATTGTGACCAAAGTTTTTGATCGTGAATGGTCCATACCACCAGGAATTTGATTTATCGGGAGGCGCCTTCATCCCTAAATGCTTTAGGAGTACTATGTCTCCTTCGATGAATGGGGTATGATTCTCTATCGGCTGTTTGTGCTCGAATCCGACATGAACTTTATCGCTACTTTTGCATCTCTTAAGCGTAGTTTCTTTGTAGCTTTTAATCCTTGTTTCCCATGCAAGGATTTTTTTTTTGAACATGATTATGCGGTGTGCCAACGTTATTTTTTAGCCTCTTTTCCATCATGCTTTCTCGCACATATCTTGGGGGCATGGGGAAGTGAATGTTCCTTTTTCCTGACTTAAGTTCAATTTCCCCTTTTTCATACTTGATAACAGCTCTTGCTGTGGTAAGGAATGGTGCTCCAAGGATTATTGGCATACACCCATTTTCTTTATCATCGATAATCATGAAATCGACGAGATACATGAAACCTGCTACATTGACCAGCACATCCTCTGCAATTCCTAAAGGATACACATACGAGTGACTAGCGAAGGATAGCCTAACGCGGGTGGTGGCAGTCATTTCATTGGTGAGTTGGGTATAGATAGTTAAAGGCATCAGGTTCATCTCTTATCCGTGATCGGCGAAAGCATCCAAATATTGCAATTTCCCAATGCTAGCTGGTATTTCAAAGTTCCCATAAGCTATCTGCTTCGTAGCCACTTTTTGCTTAAGTAACTTTTCGTATACCGGTCCCCCAGGCATGGTGTCATAATCATCCTCCCCTACTTCCTCTCCTTCAGAGTCCTTTTTGAAAGATCGATTACGTCCGTCATCCTCTATCCAGTTGGTTATTGTTTTCTCATTTATCTCATGCTTTAGATAGTACCTTAGTGATTGGGATCTTGTGCAATGGGGGTCTCCTTTTCTTCATTGCCCTCATGGACAATGGATATAGAGTTAACAAACTTGGTAGTGGGGGTGACGTCTTCCTTTCTTAACAACACCTTTTTCGGAGTCTTTATGTTTGAGTATTCCTCTAATAAGCTCATCATCTCCGTCATTTTCTCTTGCATCTCCTCCTTTTGTTTATAGACTGCCTCCTCGAATTTTGCTAATCGCTTAGAATGAGTGGACATATATTCTCTCATTCGAGTTTTGAATTCTGGACTGAGGTTTTGAGGAGGGGAATAGGGCCGAGCATATTTTTGAAAGGTTTCGGCATTCTCTCTTAGGGGTGATTCAGACAACGGTGTTGGGTTTACGTTTGAGATAGAGTTGACCGACGCATGTCTAGGACTTAAAGAATTTTTTCATTTTTCCATGAGATAGTCAACTTTTTCCTCAAGTTCGCAGAGGTTTTCTTCGGAAAGTTGAGTGGTCCCTCCTGATAATGAGATTGCATTGACGACAGAGTCTACGACATGGGCAACCTCCCATAACTCATTATCATCGAATGCAAGTTCATCAATGATTTCCCACGACTCTTTGGCGTCTTTGTCACGCAATATACCGCCGCCGGCTTGATCAATGGTACGTTTGGTATGGAAGTCGACATGGTCGTAAAAAATTTGTATTTGGAGCCAAAGATCTATGCCATGATGAGGGACTTTTTGGAGTAAGTCCTTGAAATGAGTCCATGCTTCATAGAGAGTTTCACCTTGACGTTGTTGGAACATCAAGATGTCATTTCTAAGCTTAGTGGTTCTCCACTATGGGAAAAATTGAGTATGGAAACGAGTGGTGAGATTATCCCAAGAGGTGATGGATCCCGCGGGTAAACGCTCAAGCCATTGACTAGCTTGGTCACGTAGAGAGAATTGAAAGAGACGCAATCGGGTCGTCTCTCGAGTTCCAACATCCAGGTATATGGAATCTACGATTTTGAGGAAATCCTTGAGATGTTGATTAGGATCTTCAGAACGAAGTCCATGGAATGCACATCCACTTTGCACCAACCGGATGGTGTCGGATCGCAAGGGAGACACATTGGCTCCTTGAGTGAGCTCAATGATGTTTCGATAGCCTTGGTGGCTAGGACGGGAGTACTCTCCTAAAGTTCGGGGTCTAGGAGGTTGGTTTGGTTATGGTGGGTTTTGTGGATGGTTTTGTTGTGGTGGGTTAATGGGATCAAAGAGATTACCACCTTCCATGATGGCGGATGGCAAAGGTTACGAACAAAGGAACGAAGAAAAAGATACACTAAAGAAACCTATAAAAATAAAATAAAAATCTTACTAGAAAGGAATCTAGCAAGTAGACTTAATAAAAAGAAATTTTAACCTAGACAATAACTATTCCCCGGCAGCGGTGCTAAAAACTTGATGTGTGGAATTGCACCCTCGCAAAAGGTTTTACCTCTCAAGTGGGGGTGTAAACGAGCCGAGTACTGCCAAGCTTGAGCTCGACTCGATTAGTAAAACTCAAGCTCAAAACTCGACTCGAGCTCGTTCGAGCTTTGGATTTCAAGCTAGAGCTCTGCTCGTCATCTGAAACTCGAGCTCGAAACTCAACTCGAGCTCGACTGTTGCCACATTTAATTCTCGAACTCGATGAAAAATAAGCTCGACTCGACTCGATTTTATGAAAATTACGTAAATACATGTATATAAAAGGGTAAAAGTGTAATATCATTGAAGCTCGATAAGGGCTCGCGAGCCTCACGAGCTGAGTATATTCGAGCTTGAACTCGACTCGAAAGTGTACTCGACTCGTTTATATCGAGTCGTTTCGAGTAGTTTACGAGTCGATCTCGAATAGCTCTCGAGCTGTCTCAGCTCGTTTACACCCCTACTCTCAAGGGATCTTGAGAAGCTTGCAATCCCCACCAGGCAGTGTACCTGTTCGTCGTAGTATAGTATAGTGACAAGTACCGGGGGATTGATCGTTCAACTCAAAGAAAACTGTTCGCTAGGGTTAAAACTTACTAAAACTAGGTCTAGAGATGAGGGATGATTCTTTTTGTATTTTTATATTTCAAGGGAAGCAAGTAAAAATCTCGGTTTTGGAAGGAGTTGGCAGAATTAGTTGCTAATCAACTAGCCCAAATAACTAAAGATGTAATCAAAATAAAATAAGCTAAACTTAAACTAAATTGTGGTGTAAACAATAATGAGAGAAAATGTGTTTACTTAGATTTCACTACTCCCTAGCTATCTTTTACAGGTTGATTAGTTTGTTACAATTGCATGGATGACGGGTTATATTCCTTAATACCATTCGTAGGGCCGTGTACGATCTTCCCTAACTCTGTATGCTTCTACCTCTTCCTATGTCGAGCCGACTACTAGCTCCTAACATGACCTCATTAGTAGTTACCTACGCATTAAATACAACCAAAATATCGTAGTACACCTCCGATCATGTTTCTTAAGACGTTCAAGCAAGTTACCAATTGGAAGTCTGCCAGTTTTCTTAAGCCTAACATCGGTTTCATTCATCCACAACAATTATAAATAAGCAACCAACCCATAATCAATATCTACATTTCATTACATCTAAGCAAACACAAAGAAAACCTAGCCTAGCATGTTAAAGAGAAGACAAGCATAAGATATAATCAAACAACACATAGACGTATTGGATGATTTGATAAAGGACTTATCTTCAATTAAGCATGGAAGAAACAAAGGGTTGAAACCTTTAAAAAATCTGTAAAATTTGTCTAGGGTTTTCTCCCTTCAAAGTTGCACACAATGAATGAAAACTAGAAAACTATATATAGATTTTGTATCCTGACGGCGTCAAGAGTAATGTGTGATGCTGTCAACTCACCGCCAAAATAAACTCGTATTGCCTAGATCCACTTCTGACGCCGTCACTCTTTATGGACTCTGGTCCGTCACTCTTTGCAATTACTCTTGATGGCCTTGACAACTCAATACGTGACGCCGTCACGATCCCTCCACAAAACATTGTGGCGCGTCACGTGTAATTGATTTATCCAACCTTTTGTCAAGTCATGACGCCGTCACTAGCACCATGCGACGTCGTCAAGTGCAATTTCCAGCATGATTTTGAGACTTTGTCGTTTTCTTCACTTTTTCGCTCAAAAAACGTCCAAAATGCTTCCTTTTGTAAAATTCCTCTCAAAAGTACCTAAAATGACAAAAGGAACGATTTAGTGTAATATTAGATCAAATAATCTCGACTTTGGCCTTAAATGACCCCCCAAAAGCGGTACACTTCTCGCTTCATCAACTAGTTTTCCAAAACGGTTTCTGTACTCAGAATATTTTAAATGAATGACAAAATGTGTTTTCAATACGTTTCCTAGCTATGATTATGACGAAGATCCACTACGTAATACCCCGTTAAGTCTTTCGCTGTCGTTAACCGAATTTAGGGGGTGTTACACATGGCGTCCCTCTTTATAGTAGCTTGAATTCTGTTACCCTGAAATTATTGTTAACAACACATTGTAAATCATATATTCATTATAGAAATCATTTGATATAATAAACATAATAACGAATATATTAAAACCTGTGGATCCATAAAAACAGCATCCAAACTCCATGGATCATTAGTTCTTCCTTTAGCATGAGAATGCCATGTGCTGATGCATCTGGCAACGACAGTAATGTCGTCAAGCATAGGGTCGACATCGCACAACTCAGTGTACGGCACTTGACTCATCTTGAAACCTGATAATAATCATAAATATAAACATTAAAATGAATGGTTTATAACATATCATACATTTTGCTTTGAGTAAACATATAACTTTAGTAAAGAAACCCTAAAATTAACGATTACTGATGAATGATACGAAAAGCGTGGTTGGTGATTAAGATTGTATCAGTATTTATAGGATACAAAATTATGGTTCCTCATATTCAAAATGGCAGAACTTTCGGTATTATATGATCAAATTTCATTTGAATTTCGTTTTGATATGAAACAAACTATGAAATATTGAATGGAATTAGAGTAGCTATCCATGGAATGTTTGGTGTATTTTGCATTTTTATAGGGATATTTTTTCAAATTTTGACATTCATTATATCATTAATTTAGCATATAAAAAACTTCCAAATTTTTTCAAATTTTGCTGTATATTATCTTGAACATGTTGTACAAAATTCATTATACCTGACGTATATTAGATCGAAGAAACATGCATGCAGTAGTGCAATATTATTCATCTTGTGCATATAAGACTAAAAGTTATTTCATTTACATAAAAACAATACAAAAAATGATAATTTACAAATGTGTTGCTGTTTTATAAGATTATAAAAAATGGATGATTAACAGCATGCATGCAGTGGTTCATTATCTTGAAATTTCAAAACATTCCTTATATCAAACATTATGCAGATAAAAAATTTGATTTTTGATTTTTTGATTTTTTTTTTAAATTTTGCTTTATATTATCTTGAACATGTTGTACATAAAAAAACATAAAAAATACAACAAAAGTACAAAACACTTGTTACACATATTTGCTATACACATTCTCTATATAATAAGATTGAACAAATTATGTTGCATATTCATCATCCATACCTGCAACAACAATTGTTACACATATTTACTATACACATTTGTTTGATTTTAATTCACATATAATATGAAAAGATCATATTTGGTAAGTTGATTAAATAATAAATTAAATACATTGCCTCCCTATTTGTTCTCCCGCTTTTATTTTTATTTAATTAAATTCAAAATGAAGCTCTTTAATTATCTCCCAAATCCGGTTTGAAAAAATTTCAAAAACTTAGGTGGTGTTTGTTTTTGATAAAGATGCTCTTAACATGCTCTTAATCTGAACCGTTTAGACGCGGTTAGACATTTTTGTCATTCAGACTATTTTTTTTTTTTTTTTTTTTTTTTTTTTTTTTTTTTTTTCAGAGGCAGTAAGATCTTAATGGTCTAGACTTGAGAGGTGTGTCTGAATGCCTCTTGCTGACAAAATAATAATAATAATAATAATAATAATAATAATAATAATAATAATAATAAATAGTAATAATAATAATAAAATAGTACAAGCAAGCAAATGTGCGGTTCAAACATGAGTTTTTTTTTTCCGTTCAGATGCCGTCAGATTCAGAAATTTACGCCTCAGATTCAGATTCTGATGTGCGGTTCAGATTCAGATTCAGAGCCTCTTAAAAAACAAACACCAACTTACTAATAGTTTTGAGGTTTACACTTGTAGTTTTTATATAATTTTGAGCTGATTTATTGCCTCTAAAAATAGCAATCACACTTGTGTTTTATATAGGTTGGGATTTAAAAAAAAAAAAAAAAAAAAAAAAAAAAAAAAAAAAAACTTATTTAGGTCAAACAGGTCGACCCGAACCCGAGTTAGCCAAATATTTTCAACCTGATACCCGACACTATTTAGTATTTAGGTTACTCAGGTTGACCTGAATAACCCGAATTCAAATTTTGACCCAAGTAACCCGACTCGAATAAACTTAGTCAGGTTCGGGTCGGAATTTTTGACACCCTTGACTGCAGCCTTAAGCTCTTCTCTTACCAAAGATTTACCTATAAACTTGAAAATAAAAAAAGTACTCCGTAAAAAACACACAAAAAGACATAGTAGAAACAAGAGAAGGTGTAGTTTGTAACCTTTGGAATATCTATCTCCGTACACATCTTATTCACCAACCAAAACCCCAAACCAAATCATCAATTTTTCTTAAACAAAAAGCCAATGATTCACAATTTCCAACATCACTTTTATACACCTGCAATTTAAATTACAACACCAATTAAAAATAAGGATTCAGAAATTAACCTTGCTAATTAACGATCTATGTTCAAGTAAGTGATTTTTATTTTTATTTCTAATGTATTTATAAAATTACTTAGTTTAGGAGTAGGTGATTTAATCTGATTATTATGTTATAGGGTATAAATTCATGGGATTAAATGTTTGCCTAATATTAGGATTTTAATTTTTAGGCTTTAGCTTTAGAAAACTATGCTGCTATGTTCCTTTGGTTTTAGGCAAAACTTGTAATAAAGATATATATGGGTTTGGAGCTTTAATTTTTAATGTTGGAATCTTAAATCATCTTGTTGCGATTCCGGTCTCTCGTGTTTGGAAATTTGTTACACTTTCGTTGAATCTGCCAAGGTAATGAGTGTTGGTTGAAGTTGTATTTGGATGTGAAGATTTGCCATGTACGTAGGACTTCTAGATAATGTGATCGCTAATAGCGTAACTGGCGCAAAGGTAACGAGTTAAAACATATTTTAGCTTGGTACAAAAGATGGGTGAGTGTCGTTTTTGGTTATTTGACTGGCTTTATTTTTTTAACAAGTATGTTACTGGTCATGTGTGTCTGTTTATTTCGTCATAGGCAATGCGTCCCTTCTTACTATTTGCACGTTATAATGCCGGATGTTTTGAATGCCGGATGTGAATTTGTTACTTCAGTTTTTCTTCTTCATCATCTTTTTTCCCATTGAGTTCTAATAGTATTAGCCCGTTTTGCATATACACTTGTCTTCTAATTGTTACAGTCACAAAGTGAAGATAATATAATGCGTATAATTTTCAAAAGTAATAAGTAATGAAACTTATTGGCTTGTAAATGTTAGTATGTCAGTGTTACCATGTATTGAATATATTATAACTATTTTTGTAACCAGTGATGATGAGGTACGATCTGCTCTCTCTAAAATGTATGAATGCTCCCCAGTAGACGGCTTTGTAGAGATCTCAGAAGGGTTGGGAAGCATGATAAAATCCTTAGCAAATGAACCCTCGGTGGGTCTTTTCTACGTTCAACAACACACTCACAAAGCAGTACCAAACCTCGTGAATCTCAGAAACAACATCGTCACTAAAAGCCGTGAAATCAGCTTACATACAGAAGATACAGAGGATTCAATCACAATGCTGAGATCAATGAAGGAATGTGGCTTCCCTATTGTCGATGATATGATTTCAGACATCACAAGATCACTAGCTATCATCTCAACAAAACAACCGAAAAAAGGGGTAATTAGTAGCAAACCGAGTTCAGCATTTCAAACGGCGTGGGGTCCATCCAGTTGGGGAAGTACTAACGACGTTGAAAAGTCAACTAGTTACTTATCATCCGTTTTCAAGTCAGCAAAACAAAAGGCAACTAATATAAAATGGGCCCAAATTGATACTTCGGAACCAAGTGAAGAGTTGCCTATATCTAGCCCTGTTTCCATTGGTGATCAAGACAAAGATGGTCGAGTTGATGATCTGATATCGAATTTGTCACTTGCTGAAAATTTTGATGAGTTTAAAGCTAATAAAGAAGCAAAACTGGAGGAATGGTTAGGAGGTAATGATACTAATGATGGTCATCATAACGGAGGGACTGTTGAATAAAGGTTTATACTTTGAGATCTCGATTGATTTTGAAAGAATCGAGTCTGTAAGTAAAGTCACTGTAATAAATTGTATAACCAGGTTTGGAGCCTTTTAAGGAAAAATTATGTAGAGAAAAGCTAGAAATTGTGCTTGAAGCCGGTTGTGATGTAACTTGTATGATCATTGATAACTTTAACTGAAACCTTACAAAAACCCTGATGTTTCCTTGTAAAATTGGAATGATATGAGTCAAATATATTTGAGAATTTGAACAATTTCAGTTGGGATTCTCTTCTCGTTGTAGTTGGAAGTTTTCGTCCCATTTTATTTGAACGGGTCAATTCTGATGTATTGTACTGTGAAATTGATGGAAGGTAAAACAATTGAAGATAGTTATGAAGAAATGGGTTTAATGTACATTGGCTGATTTGGTAAGAAATTGTTAAAATGTGTTACATACATCTTTTATTGTTTTATGTGATAACTGTTATCGAGTAATGAGCGTTTATCAATTTACTAACTTATTAGAGCATCCACGATGCGTAACTTTTCCGATAGCTTTTACCATCTTCATATCATCAATTTTATTAATTTTTAGGATAAATTGCAAAAATTGTCCATCTGCCAAATTATGTCATTACTGTTTACTATTTGTAACAAGTTACGTTCCTTGCGCTAACAATCGTTATTTTTTTCCGTTGGTCAAGGTCAAACGCCTTGCGAAATGACTAATTTGCCCTTGTCTTCAACCCACTTCTCATTTTCTTCTGAATATGCAACTTTACCACCACCATCAAATCCCCATCCATTATATACACACACATTAAGAAAACGGGTTAAATAGGCGAAACTACCCATTTTGACCCGTTGCCTGACGTACTTATTTTTCAACCTCAGTGAACAATTTATACATGGGTATTAATTACGTGGCTATGAAATTGAAAATAAGAACTCAGACTAAGGAAAAAAAATACCTTTTGGTGGCAGGAACAAATTCAACTTTGACTTCCCACTCACATTTTGCATGTTTAAATATGTTGTTCATGCCATGTCTTGCTACAGGTCCACTCATGTATGAGTGTCCTACACACTGCACAGAATTGCGGGTTATCAATGGTCACTATTGTTGGCATAATTCTTTCGAAGACAATACTGATATATAACATTTTTAGCCCATTTAAGCAAATATGGAACCGGAATACAAAGCATATATAATGCACTTTTTATTATCACGGCACAATACGCGTTATTTTAGTTCAATCTATTTACATGTCATCACACGTTATTAAGCTTGACATGTATTATCATCAGAGATAATATGCTACATCAATATTGTTGAAGTTTTGACATGTATTATCATCAAAGATTATATCATAAAAGTTACTTTCTACATGTTGATGCATGTATTTCATGTGCAGAGGATCCACAGAATCAGCAAAACTATAGCTTGATCCTTCTTGAATGTCATTCATAACTGTTGTTTGAGAGCCAAAAGCGTAATGACATGCACCAGTTGAAACTAGTGAATGGCTGGAAGTGCCAAAATTGTGAAATTGATTGTGTGATAGCCAATCAGCAAATAAAATCTTGGGCAACTTTCTACACCCATATGCTTCTGAAGATTCAAGACTTGAATCTGTTTGTATGTCGACTTTCTTCTTCAGATAAGAATGCCAGTGGTTCTTTATCTCGTTATCTGTCCTTCCAGGCAAATGTTGCGATATCTGAGACCACCTGTGCAAATTGAGTGTAACTAAATCAATATCATATTCACTTGTTACGGTGAAAATGGAAACATAAATAAAAAGTGGTGTATAATTTTTGCATACTTATTGCCTAGCATGCCATGAAGAGTCAGGATGATGTAATCCTCGTGTAAGGTGAATGTATCTCGCTTTAATCCCGGCCTTAGATAATTGATCCATCTTAGCCTGCAACTCTTCCCACTCCTCTGCAAGCCTGCAAGTCAAGGACGCATACATAATTACCAACGGACATATATGGATGTTAATATTGATCGTGTAGCACTGATATTGATTTACCTGCATGAATGGGGACCAAACTCCAGCAGCCAAGACCATGGTTCATGATGTAATCTCTCAGCTTTTGATCTTCGTCGGGTGACCATAAGCCCCTCTTGTGCTTTAGCTTGGGCTTTTCTGATGGACTGAATCTCATTATGAAAAGGGAAACTGATATATCAACCTTATGACTTTATGCGGGTGTAATATAAAGGAAAGCTATTCTTAAAATAATAGTCTTTATTAAATGATGAAGTTGGCCAACTCTGTTCACATTAGGTTTTATTTTGAAGATACTAAATTATATGTGTTTATTCAACTAAAGTTCGTTTTCTTGCTGATGCATAAGTATGTAGGTAACCATGACACAAACATGACTGTTTGTTTTTACTAGAAAGGGCTAAAAAAACTGCAGCAATTATTAGGTCTTAATCTGTTATGTGCTTTATTAAGCTTAAGATGTAAAAGGTCATTAGTCTACTAGTGACATTATAAGGTGGTTTGATTCCAAATCCATCATATTCATCCTTCTGAAACAGGTGCAGCCTGTCCAATGGGAACTTAGATAATGAATATATATAAAAGGGAGTAGAAAGTGCATTTTTGACCGGTTCTTACTTTACGTTAAATAAGCATACAAGTGTGATAATTTATAATCTTACACCAACTCTCTCAAGTTAGTCTAGAGCTACAGTAATTAACAAATACCTTGTGTTACCAACTACAATCATAGTTGGTATTACATTAACTTCAACCATCACACCTCCACTAGTTAGTTGTTTATCTTGGTTCTCACTCTCTGGTCCAATCAACGTAAGCAGCATGTATCCTGCTTATGTTTTGTTCCAAGCCCATAAGTTGTCTCTATTTACCAATCATTTTGTTTTCCCACATGTTATTAGAGTATTACCTACAAGTGACTTATATGTGTGATGGCTCATGAGACCAATAATAAAAGCGATCGTGTGATTAAAGTTGGCGTGAAATTGCAGAATATGATGTTTTCTGTATTATTTACACAAGTTTATTGTGCAGCAACTGATCAGAAGGGTAATTAAATAGATCGCTGAAATTTGAAGGGCTGCAAATGCAATAGAAATGAGAAATACGCGGGCGGGGACTTCATTTTTGTAATACCTCAAAATAATGACGATTTCTGTTACATCGTAACAGTGAAAACATTGGTATTAAAACCATCACATCCCAACAAGTATACCAATCCTTAACACCTGGAACATCTAAAGTATCAAAATATGTTTGATGCTCAAACAGGAACATCTAAAATGGTCAATCCTCTAGTAAAACACTTCTTACACAGAGTACATATGTTAACTTGGTTAAGCTACTAAGACTGGTTAATGAACAATAAAAGACACCAACTTTGATCATCAGCAATGCAGAAAACCATAATTCTGCATAAAAACATCCTTCTAGCTATATCATCCAAAAATATCGACCCATAGAGTTTATGCTTAAATCATTTTGAACTCAGTAGAAAACGGAGACTTGACTCATGAAATGCAGAAAATACACGTAATCACAGTAACTCAAAATCTTTGAGATTGTATTGTCAGTTGCTTTAATGTGTTTAAAGCTGTGATATGGGTTGTGTAAGATGTATTCCCAGAACCCCACCCACAAATATAGTGAAAGCTTTTAACAATAACTTTTTAGAATGGAAACGCATGAGTAGTTGAGTGTATATCTTGATTAAAATAATAGTATAGTACAAAACTTCAAAGAGTTCAAGAATTAGAAGTCTTTGCAAAAAGCTTTTGAAAAAGTTCATATAAGCAATGCAAAAAAGTCTTTCAAAGACTTCGCAAAATAGTGAAAAGCTTTAAAAAAAAGCGTTGTATTGTAGATGGTCTTATGACTTGTTGTCCAAAGTGTATTCAGTTTTACGATGGTCATATAAGTACTGTACTTCTTTGTTTTGAAAGTAAGCGTACATTTGACGAAACTCATAGTTGGCTTTTGGGATTGTTTACTAGTTAAATGACAAGTTCGCCATGTATAGCCACACCTTTCAAGATCAAATACTGCAAAATTTTTAATTAAAGGCAGCTATTCAGTTGGTTAGATGATAAACTCACGTTTTAAATGCAAGATAATCTGCAAGAGCACGGAACAGTCCATGAGCAACATTGCTTGAAGGCTATTCCATTAACGGAGAAGTGGCCGTCAGGGACAAAATGAGGAGCGTATAAATCATTATAATCATCAAATTTAAATATATTTTTTCAAGTCGCAATAAGAATCCTGTCACCAAGGATGTCCCTCTAATACAGCCATATTGTAGCAATAGGGTTTTGCGTTTATATCTGTTTATTGTTACATACATGATCCAAATGCTTCTATTAAAACACAGAAACCAAAAATAACTTATACACCCACTTCAGAAGATGCCATTTAACATTTATCTGAAACTCAGTAATCACTTCAACACCAAAAAAAGCAAAAAGCCTCTAATCACCTTTTATCCAGAATGACAAAAGCATTATATTATACAAGTGTAGTACAAGTCATTTTCGAACTAATGTAGCCCATCTTACCCTTTTTCTTTTGGGTGAAATCTTGTTCTATGATGGAGAATCTCAACCACCTTAGATCCTAAAAGGTCCACACATGTCGCAAGCCTCAGCACAATTTAAATTCCTAAACACATAGAAAAGATATACTCTATTCCATGGTACATATATATACAAGAAGAGTCGCCTTCTGCTATTGCATTTTGTCATCTAATTCAACAGTTGAAGTAGGCACCAGATCCAAATCATTTGCACTGACGCCGTGTACGTTTGGAAGATTAGAGCAGTTACTATCGGTTATTGATCCAAGACTACTCACATTTACACTTGAAATAGAGTCATTGCCGCCATTAACTACTGATTTGCTTGTTGCACCAACACTCGGAGAGCCATTGGAGGCAACACTGCTACTAGCTACTTTAGTTTCTACATCTTGGTTTATTTGAGGGGTATTGGACCCATCATTACTATCAACTACTTTAGCTACTATCCCTTCTCTATTAACAGGAGGAAGCGGACTATTGTTGTTTTTGCGCAATATCTTCGCCTTTCTGAAAAAAATTGATGGAAAAAGGTATTAGGACTTGGCAGATAATTTAAAATAAGTAAAGATTTACAGGTAGAGAAAGTGCACCTGACCAACTTTTGCTTTAAGGCTGCTTTCGGCTTCAAGGCTCCTTTTCCCAAGAAAGAAAGTCAAAACGAATGTTAGTTGTGTTATGTCTCAATCCGTACAGATTAAACTATGCAAGATGAACGGGTGAAATGTGTCAAAATTGAACTTAATGCATTATAACCCCCTAAATTGTTTTATCAAAGATTAATATAGTTTTCGTAATCTAATAAAGCATTTATTGTTTAGAGAAAATTTAGAACGGACAAAGGAATTTGGGTCATTCCAACCTGACCGGACCTGCTTTAACATGCTATGTCCTAAATTGGGAGTCGCTCAAACCCCAAATTGAACTCAAATGTAAACCTCCTGAACTTTTCGACTCAAGGATTTAAATTATAGCTGTAGATACTATCGCTTTTGTAATAAACCAATTAATTATCATTTATAAAATTAATACCAATAGTGTTTGTGGATCAACTAAACTCATCCCGTCCCGATTCGACTCAAATAAAATGACCCAAACTTGATCATGTTTAAACCCGTTACTCATCTCTCCCAACATCTTACCAACTCTGATAATTCCAAATGATATGTGTTTTGCACCATTGGAAACTGTACAAATTCAGAAACTGATTACTCAAATTTAGGAACGCACCAGATTTAGATGTAGATGAAGTCACAGCAGGCTTTCGTTTGCTTCTCTCGGCCTTGATAGAAGAAATGACATCATCAGCAGCAGGTCCCAAACCTTTTCTTCCAACCAGTTTTACTCCGAGTTTTTCACAAAGGTAATTCAATCTCATTTCATCACCACCTTTCACCTCTCGTAGTTCAAACACTTGTTCTTTTGATAACAACGTGTAGACATGAAGCTCCTGTTGCTGATTAAAATGTGACTGAAGCTGTTGAAATAACAGCTTATTAGAATGATCCGGCCCATTACCTTCTTGAGCCTTCTTTAATGGTCCACTAAACACTACCCGTAAAATAGCCATTGATTTGTTGTCTAGATTTTTCTTGGTGTAAATAGCCGAAAAGCTCCCAAACTCCAAATCCGGGTCCCGAAATAAATCAGCAAGGAGTGTGGCACATGCATGGGCATTTTTGGATGGGTTTTTCGCAATTTTGGCTTTTAGGGCTCGATTAGTAGCATAATGTGCAATATTTGCAGCTTCCCGTAAACCGCTAAGAAAAGCTCCATGCATTGTGGCAGGATACCTTCTAGTTGTGGCCTCCCCTGCAAAGAAAAGTCTTCCATCTCCTACACTTTCAGCTAAAATGTCATAATCGTCCCCTGATGAACCCACTGCAACATTTGAGTAGGAGCCTAAGCAGAAGGGATCACTTCCCCATCTTGTACATACAGTTTGTATTGGCTCAGGGACTTCAATCCCTTGTGGTTCATATATACCTGCATCAATTAGCAGAGTAAAATAGCTGATCTGAGAAAAGCAACTGCTGTTTGATATGGTTTTTTTGCCAGATGTGGTCATTTTACCCCATATTTATTTTTAGTCCCACGCTGGATCAAGGTGTATCTTTGACAGTCAAATGGGTAAAATTAAGCTAAAATGGAAATCGGGTAGAAAGTTGTTCGAACTGTATTTTTAATGCATAAAATGCCATATATGATGTTATTGGATATATTAGATTATCATTGTAATAATTTAGCTCTTATACTCATATTAAACACAGCAGCGATTTATAAAAAAGAGAGTAAATTACATATATCGTCCATGAGGTTTGAGAAAAAAAACCGGAAATCATCCCTCAGTCGTGTTTGTATTAATGCTCCCCAATTGCCATTGCCATTGAAACCATTTATGCAAACAGTATCAATGAGGAACGACTTCCGTTATTCCCAACAAAACAGGGAAATATTTCTGCAATTTACTCTTATAAAATTAGAACAAGATACCCGTTTTGACCCAATACCCAACCGGCCACCCGTTTTGTGATTTTGTCATCTCTAACTTTCAGAACATACAAGCATAATGTCTTAAATACACATATAATTCCAGTATAAGAATATATACCTCGCAGAATTTGAAGAACCCGTGTGACAGCATCAGTGGGTGGCATACTTTCAAAAGAATGAGCAGCTTCTCCTGCTACCAATGCCATCAAAACCGGACCACCAGCAACAGTCGCATAGCTATAGAACAAAAAGAATTCACCTCGACGACTAGGATCATCAGATAAATGCCCAAACATATCAAGATCAGTCCCCCAAAACAAAGTCGGAAAAAGCATAGCAACTTTATTTAATAAACCAAAACCTAGCCTGTTAATCCCATCAAGCTTCCTTTGAGGCAACTCGGGATTAAACTTAATACTACCACTTTTCAAAACCCCGAGTGGGACAGTACACAAACAAATATCACCTTCAAATACCTGACCCCCGTTAACAACAACCTGAACACCGTCACTACCATAACGAATCGTATTAACCGTTTTCTCATATTGAATCGGCACATTCTCAGCTAACGCCTGAACCAATTTTCCATTCCCACCCGGCAAAAAACAATGATCCCCACCCATATCATACGGATCATCTTGATCCCAAAACGCTAACGAAAGCCTAGACAACAAACCCGCATTAGCATATTCCAAATTCGCAAGATGCCAATTAAACAAACCCGTTTCTTCCACATCATCAGCTTCCCAAAACGTCTCTAAAGCAGCACCAAGCGACACATCTTGCGAAACCTCACCCATCAACATCCTAAGCTTACTCGCTTTATCCAAAAGCTGATTAAACGCAAGCTCAACTTTGGCATCAACTTCCCCATCAACCGGCTTCCCATCCAACCCATACAAAGGACACTTATCTCTTATCTTATGCAAACCATACGACAACTGCCTCGCCAATATCCCTAACGGATTCCCATGCGTCCCCGTCAAAACACTCCCACCTAAATCCGCAAACGCCACCCTATTCCCCCCTTCCATTTTCTTAGTATAAACCCGTCCACCCGCCCTCTTCCTCCCTTCCAACACCGTCACCTTATACCCAAACGACATCAACTGCCTAGCCGCCCCTAAACCCGACATACCCGCCCCTATGACAATCACATTACCCTTCTTCACACCATTACTCTCACCAACTATCCTATCCTTAATAAGGGGAGCAACGCCGAAATTAATATAACCATGGGAAAGCAAATAGTTATACGCGCTATCTAACAGCTTCATACAATGAATAGGAACAACATTAACAAACATATCTTTAGTAACATAATTAAACACATTTTCGCGCCATTTAGTAATAATGTGATTCCTAATTAAGATATAGTTAACTTGTTCGATACCGCCGATAACGGAGACAACGCCAGCTTCGAGTTCTTGTTCGGTTAAGATGTCGGCTGGGAAGCCGGCAGTTAAGGCGATGAGGGCTTCTGAAGTGGCTTCTTTGTTGATGACTATGATTTCGTCGGAGGTGTCTGGGGTGATGGAATTAGGGTTAGGGTTAGGGTTTGGGGTGGGGAATGGGGTGTCGCGGGGTCTGCCACGGCGGCGTTTGCGGGGGATGCCGAGGGAGAGGAGGTGGTTGAGGGTTTGGTGGGTTTCGGTTGGGGGGTTCATTGCTGAGGAGGATTGATTGATACCAGGTGATGTTGATGTTGATGATGATGATTGATGATGGTAGTGTAGTGGTGATGAAGAACTATCTTAAAATGTAAAAAAACTAAAAGTAGAAAAAAAAAAAAAAAAAAAAAAATGGATATATAAGTTAATATATGCAAAATATATAAATGTATTATTTTCTAAATGTATTTTTTATTTTTATAATTTTTATAAAGTACTACGTATTATATAATACAAATAAAAATATTTAAGGTAAAAGTTAGATTGCAAAAGTAAATTTTGAGATGGATGTAGTATTCTTTTTATTTTATGAAAATTGTTAGACCTAGACTTAAAGGTAAGTGTAAGACTAATATGTACTAATGATGACCAAATATTTGACCAAACTATTCTGTCAATTCAATGTCACATCAGTTTATCTTTCTAATATCAAATACATAACAATTTTTTTTTAGAATTATAATTTCATTATAAAAAAAATTACATTATAATTTTTAATAAAATAAAAACCGTTACAATAAAAATTAATAACTTAAACTAATAGAAAAAACTATATTTTTGAGCTATTTCTACTTCATCGCTTCCAGCTCTTTTCCGGTTAAATAGTCATGGGTTTATTGTAGAACATGAGGTATTCGTCCCTATTTTTCTTGCTTAAATCAAAATATTTGACATTGCAACTCAAGTTCTTCTTGCCTTTGTGCAAGCCTATGTTGTTCCAATTCTTTTTCATGTGCAAGCTTTTGTCTCTCTAATTTCACTTGATCCCGACGCGCTTGTTCTTTCAGTTCCATTTGCGCTTCTTAAGTTTCAAATACTCAACCAAAGCTTCCTTCCTTTGGGAAAAAAAAAATACCTGATGCGACGTTTGCCCATCTACCAACCAACCGAGGCTTCCTTTCTCAATTTGAGTTTACGGCTTGTTTAAGTTCATGAACTCACATTGACAAAGTTATAATAAGCCGATAACATGAGGTAGAAGCTTCATATTATTAGGTCACGTTTAGTTTATAGATAAGTTTGGAATAAAATTAGATTTTGGTACTGGTATGAAAGAAAAGCAAGAGAGAGAAAAAAAAAATATAATTTATTAATAAAATAATTTTTAAAAAGTTATTGAAATTAATTAAATTAAAAAATATTATTTTATAATAAATGTTTAAGAGAGAAAGAAAGACACGTTTAAGAGTTAGGCCACAATTTCATCAAATCCCATCTATTATGTGATGTTTTAAAAAGTACACTGTTTCCATGACAAATCATAAATCCAACTACCAAACTTTGAACCGAACGTTTTAAATCTTTTATATAATAAAAGAATTACATCATTTCGGATTGTTTTTGCAAAACCCTTTTCATTGAAAAAAAATTAGACCAATAGAAGAGCTCGATTTTGCCACGTAGGCAAAATCAAGCAACATGATTGGTCAATAAAAAGTCAAAATTGAATTGATTTTGGTCAAACTTTAATAATTTTGGTTGAGAAATTTGATTAAGAAAAAAACACATAAAAATATTTGTGTCAAATTTGTGAAAACAAAAACTTTAAAAAAATGAAGTAATTAATAAAACTTTAGTGGTTGAATTTTACAAAAATTATATAGAGCTAAATGTAAAATTACAAGTTTCCATATTTTTTAATAACTTTAGAAAAATAACAAATAACCCCTTAAAGTTTATACCCATATACTTTATAAGATGAACTTTATTTAAAATTACATAAGTATTAGTATTATTTTCAGATTTTCATATATTAAATTACAAACATTTGTAAATATACGAATTAGTTTTAAATACGTTAAATATTTTTTAAAACTAATATTCGTTTTAAACTTTTATCCATTAATTTTTTTTTTACTATATACGTTAAATAATGACTCATGTTATTTTATTTGAAAATATTAATTTATGCTTACACGGGCTTAAATATTAAATATAGCTAAACTATTGTTAACGAGAATATGAATATCAAATGTAAGCACGGATTACTGTGATATAAAAAAATATATACGATATTTTACTTATAACAACGACTCATTAAATTCTTATTTAAAGTTTATATATGGATATCCAGAAAAACACTTCTGAAAAACTTTACGGAGCATATTTTAACTTCATCAAAAGGACTTCTCTCACTACGAAAGGTGTCCCATGAATGGCATACTGATATATTTCCTATTCGTGTTGAATAAAATGCTACAAAATATCTTCATTAAAAAAAATTGTAAGAAAGAGAGAATTCAAGAGTTCTTAACAGTTTGTGAAAGAAAAATTTGTTGCATGTAACATCAAAATGAATTCAAGTTTAGAAGCAACTAATTATATGTACATGAAAAGAAAGAAAGAATGCTATAGTTTGAGCATGAACCTGTGATTTTACCTAAGCGTTTATTTATCTGAAATTTATATAAGTTTTGGGTCATAACTTATTCTTGCAATCATGATTCGGGGTTGTTACAAAAGAGACCTACATAGCAAAACATAAAACTAGAGGAAACAAATAAAAAATCGCAATCTGTCTTTTCATTTTACATTTTTTCAAGTGGTACAAAATGAGCAATTTCGGAATTTTTTTTTGACAAAACAATCTTAGTGGAAAAAAATTTGGACCAATAAGAATGCTCGATTTTGACACATAAGCGAAATCGAGCAACATGATTGGCCAATAAAAAGTCAAAATTGAATTGATTTTTGTCAAACTTTAATAAATTTGGTGTAGAATTTGATTGAGGAAAAAAAAATAAAAATATAGGTGTCAAATTTATGAAAATGAAAACTTAAAAAAAAAGATGAGATAATTAATAAAATATTAGTGGTTGAATTTTAAGTATATTATGTGGAGTTAAGTGTAAAATTATAAATCTTCATGTTTTTTGATAACTTTAGATAATAAACAAATAACCCCTTACACTTTATAATATAAACTTTGTTTACAATTACATGAGTATTAGTATTAGTTTGAGACTTTCATCCATTAAACTTACAAAATTTTATAAATGTACTAATTAGTTTTAATATACGTAAAATACTTTTAAAATAAATATTAGTTTCAAACTTTCATCTATTAAAATATATTTTTATTATGTACGTTAAATATAAATAAGAACTCATGTTATTATACTTAAAAGTTTAATCTATACGTACACGAGTTTGAATATTAAATACAGTTAAATTATTATTAACGGTAATATAAATATCAAATGATAAATACGAGTTGCTGTGATATGAAAATAAATATACGCGTTTGTACTTATAAAGACTCGTGTAATTATTATTTAAAGTTTATATACGGATATCCGGAAAAATATTTTTAAAAAACTTCATCAACGCTCATTATGTGCTACTAAAATCTCATATTTTGTACAACATGATATCAATAGTTAAAGTTAAACAACAACATCAAACTCAACATTAACATCTATGTCAGCTAAACAAAGTTAAATCTTTCATCCAATAAAATTTTTACAAAATATTAATTGATATTAATACATAATGAAAAACTCATGCATACTTATTAGTTGTACTTATATCATAATTTTCACGGGTAAATTCTTATATATCGATATAGTAAACAAAAATTTTAAAATAAATTTGATTTATGTGTAAACCCATGTGATCAAAGAACCTTTGGCTCAATAACATTATAAGAAAACACGCTCAAGAATCCAATACAAGGTATATGCCACGGTTATATTTACAATTACTGCTAACTATTTTTCTTATTTTTCGCACATGTTGATGCTCTAACTTTTTAAAATATACATAAGATTTTCTGTTTTTTAACGATAATACTATATAATTAATTTTTTCTGAAAAAACCCTGTGCGTGCACGGGTATTATAACTAGTTTGAGTGAAATCCAAATTATGTTCCTACACCTAAAGGTGGAAACGAGCCGAGCCGCTTATAAAAAACTCATAATCGGATCGGTTAAAAGCTCGAACGAGTTCGAGCTTAAGTTTAGGCTCATTTAATAATCGAGCTCAAACCCGAACTTTATATATAAAAATTGAGTAGGCTCGTGAGCCTAAACGAGCCCTAAAAATATATACGTATATATATTGTTTATCATGTACATATAAACGAGCTTAGAAAAAATAAACGAGCCCGAGCCTAGCGTTGTTAATGAGCCTTTGATCTTTATTTCCTCAACACTTATATACGTTAGTCAAGCCCGAGCCAACCTCGAGCTTGTGAAAATTTTCACGAGCCGAGCTCGAGCTCAATATTTGAGGCTTAAAACGAGCTCAAGCCCGAGCTCGAACTTTATATATATAAGCGAGACGAGCTCGAGCTCTGGCAGGCTCGGGCTTGGCTCGTTTCTACCCTCCTCCAAAAATATCCAAACCTTAATCTGCTATTGTAGAATTCTTAAATTAATCGTAAAAATTTTCCCGATAAAACACACAATTATTTTGATAGAAATTGTTATGTGAAAGAAAGAGAAGTGCGAGAGAGCGTTTTGAAAGCCTAAAATCTCTCACTTATTCTACAAGAGAGAATTAGCAGACGATCACGACTTTTGATTTCAAGGTATGAGAATTTTTTTACATTGCATTCTTACTTGTTTTTGAGATGTCAAAAAGAAGTATAATAATTAAGGAATATGATCTTCCTATGGAGTTGATTCATCATATTCAGTTATTGTTGCCTTTAAAAGAAGCCGCAAGCACTTGTATCTTGTCAAAGTCATGGCTACGCGCTTGGTATACCCTCCCGACCCTTAAATTAATACCTCATGAACTTGATACCGACGAAAACGAAACAAAGTATAACAAGCTCATTCATACCACTCTGCAAAGGTACCACCGAGACTGTTGGTTGTAAAGCTGCAAAACAGTTCCCAGATCAGGGTTAAGATAATCAATGAAGGTACCGGATATTCACTTGAAATCGTGGTATCACTTTCCAATAGAAACTATTCGACCCTATGCCTGGGTTACACGAATATCTCTATGGGATAAGACCAAGTGATGTTCTTACTTTAGGCACAAACCAAGAACCAGATGCGTATAGAAGTGTTTAGGGTTTTGTGTTTAGAGTTGTATCTTAAAAACGTATATCCATGCAGAATGATGTGACCTCTATTTATAATAGAGAATACTCAAAACCCTAGCCCATGGAATTATGTATAATTAACGGCCCATTAATTATATCATAATACTTTCCATAATAGTCGGGATCAGTGGTTATCAGTGGAAACATTATCACTAGCAGTGGTAATGTTAACACTATCAGTGGTAACTATAACCCTTGCAGTGGAAACAATAACCCTTGCAGTGGTAATATTAACACATCAGTGGAAACACACTAGCAGCTGAATCTACTATCAGTAGAATCATACATCAGTGGAATCACACTATTAGCAGCAGAATCAACTAGCAGCAGAATCAGCTAACAGCAGATTCACAACACTAGCAGCAGAGTCTACTAG
The DNA here is from genome assembly GCA_030686995.1 of Artemisia argyi. Taxonomy (NCBI): domain Eukaryota; kingdom Viridiplantae; phylum Streptophyta; class Magnoliopsida; order Asterales; family Asteraceae; genus Artemisia; species Artemisia argyi. The sequence goes on along the minus strand of CM060698.1, from coordinate 121,787,438 downwards.
CAGTACCTTGATCAAGCAGTACCTTGATCAATACATAACCACTTTGAGTCAGGGGATTCAGTGACCAAATGGGTGTATACTCCATACCTCCAAACCCATTACCAGGTGTGAATAGATCCCTCAAGAGCACTAAATTTACCAACAATCCTCCCCAAATTTAGTTCTCTTCCTTTGCATGAAAAATCAAACACAAACCAAAACAAGTGCATAAATGAAAATATCCTGAGGATTGAATTTCCACATTAGTACATATACTTTCAAATATTCGAGAATCAGGGTGTTCTAAGAATTGAACCCTTCAACCCATTTGAATACCTGATGATAAATACACACAAGTTTTCAAACACTAAAATACTCTTGACACTATAAAAGCCATGTGTCCATATCCAATTCATAAATGTTGTAAAAGCTAAAAGTCCAAAAGCTTCCTGAAGCGGCAAAACTTCAACATTTACATAGGTGGTTCATCTTTAATTCATGCTCCTGCTTAGCACTTTTTCAAAGAAAATTAACCATTAAGAAGTGAAGACTTCATCCTCCTTTCAGCAGGTAACAAGCACAACCTTGGGATGTATGTGATACATGTGCTTCAGTCCACTAAATGATCAGCTTTCCACATTGAACTCAGCTTCCAAGTTTCCTCAGAAGGGAGTTGGGTATCCTTGCATTCAGTGACTAAGTTGGACTTAAACCCATCCCTTTAGCAGACTTCAAAACCAAGTCTCTAGCCAAACCCTTCGTCAAGTGATCAGCTAAGTTTTGTTGAGATTTAACAAACACTATAGATACCACCCCATTCATGATAAGCTCACGAATCATGCTATGCCTAACACCTAAGTGTCTAGACTTCCCATTGTACATCTGGCTATAAGCCTTTGCCAATGTAGCAGCACTATCACAACGGATAGAAATAGGTGCTATAGGTTTAGACCACAATGGAATCTCAAGAAGCAAGTTTTTCAACCATTCAGCTTCTTTGCCAGCAGCAGCTAAACCCACAAATTCAGATTCCATGGTTGAACTGGTAATGCAAGTTTGTTTCTTGGATGCCCAAGAAATTGCACCTCCACCAAGTAGGAATACCCAGCCACTAGTAGACGAATTGTCTTCAGTGTTACTGATCCAACTTGCATCAGTGTATCCTTCTAATACTGAAGGATAACCAGTATATGAGAGACTATAATCCATAGTTCTCTTCAAATACTTAAAGATCCTCTGAATTGCTTGCCAATGATGAGCACTAGGATTACTAGTATACCTGCTCAGTTTACCCACAGCAAAAGCAATATCAGGCCTTGTACAAGTCATGGCATACATCAAGCAACCAATCACCCTAGAATACTCAAGTTGAGATACAGCTTTGCCAGTATTAGGCATTAGCTTCTCACTTGTATCCATAGGAGTACTCACTGGAGTACAATCAAAGTAATTAAATTTCTTTAACACCTTCTCAATGTAATGAGACTGAGAGATAGAAATTTTGTTACTTTCATGTTTAATCCTAATACCAAGGATAACATCTGCCTCCCCCATATCCTTCATGGAGAACTTTGATGACAAAAATTCTTTTGTAAGATCAACTTGATTTTGGTCAGTGCCAAAGATCAACATGTCATCAACATATAGACAAATGATGACTCCTTTACCAGATTCATCAAATTTGCTATATACACATTTGTCAGCTTGATTAAGTAAATAACCACTAGACAAAACCACTTCATCAAACTTTTGATGCCATTGCTTAGGTGCCTGTTTTAGTCCATAAAGAGACTTAATCAGTTTACACACCTTGTGTTCATTGCCAGGCATGATGAAGCCCTGAGGTTGGTTCATGTAAACCTCCTCATCTAAATCACCATTCAAGAAAGCTGTCTTCACATCCATCTGATGAATAATCAGATTGTGAATTGATGCCAACGCAATTAGCAATCTTATGGTACTGATACGTGCCACTGGAGCATAAGTATCAAAGTAATCTATTCCTGACTTTTGTTTAAAGCCTTGAATAACTAATCTTGCCTTGAACTTTTCAACAGTTCCATCTACCTTCATTTTCTTTTTGAAAATCCATTTGCTATCTAAAGGTTTGCAACCAGGTGGTAGATCAGTCAACACATAAGTGTTATTGCCCATGATAGAGTCCATCTCATCATTAATTGCTTCTTTCCAGAAAGCAACATCCTGGGACTTCATTGCTTCTTCAAATGTTTTGGGATCATCCTCAACAATGAAGCAATAGGAGTATTGGTCAGAGACCTCACTCCTTGTACCTTCAATTAAGTATAATTGAAACTCAGGTCCAAATGACTTTGGATTCCTAACCCTATTGCTCCTTCTGAGCTCAGGTTCAGGTTGTTGTTCCACAACCTCATCAGCAGGAACCTCATCAGCAGGAACCTCTGAAACACCATTGTCATTGGTTCCATTTGGAATCCTTTGACTTGGTCTAGGGATAGATGAGAATCTGTTCTCATCAAAGATTGCATCCCTTGATTCAATTATTGAGTTAATTGAAACAGACTCATTAGGTTCTATAACATAAAACCTATATGCCTTGGAATGCTCAGCATATCCAACAAAGATGCATTCAATGCCTCTTTCACCCAAAGTTTTCTGCTTTGGATCAGGGAGTCTTACAACAGCCCTACAACCCCATATCCTAAGATAATTAAGGTTAGGTTTCTTTTTAGTCCAAAGTTCATAAGGGGTAATTTTGTTCCTTTTGTTGGGAACCCTATTTAATAAATAGCAAGCTGTTAACATAGCTTCACCCCAGAACCCTTGACTCAGCCCTGAATAGGACAACATGGAATTAACCATCTCCTTCAGCACCCTGTTTTTCCTTTCAGAGATACCATTTTGCTGAGGAGTATAAGGGGCAGTCGTTTCATGGATTATACCAACAGACTGAAAATACAGAGTATCCATGTACTCACCTCCCCTATCAGTCCTTAATCTTTTGATTAGAGACCCTTGTTGCAATTCAACTTCAGTTTTGAATACTTTAAATTTATCTAATGCTTCATTCTTAGTATGTAATAAATAAACATAACAAAACCTAGAAGCATCATCAATAAAAGTTACAAAGTATTTCTTATTCCCCAAAGAGGGAGTAGCATGTAAATCACAAAGGTCACTGTGAATTAACTCCAAAACTTTAGTTTCACGTTTTACTCCTTGAAAAGGTTTCTTAGTTATCTTGTTCAACATACAAGTTTTACACTTTTCAGTGTTCACATCAAAGGCTGGAATTAACCCATCCTTAGACATATCTTGCATTCTTTTAAAATGTACATGGCCAAGTCTTGCATGCCATAGGTTTGAATCATTAAGTTTAGATGTTGAAATAAAAGCAGAATCAATATTATCATGAACAATATTAAGTCTGAACATTTGATTACATAAATAACCAAAACCAATAAACACACCATTTTTAGATAAAACAAACTTATTAGATTCAATCACTTGTTTATAACCACAATTATTCAAAACACTACTAGAAACCAAGTTCTTCCTGATATCAGGAACATGTAAAACATTAAATAAAGAAACACTCTTTCCAGAACTAAACTTCAAATCAACACATCCTTTTCCATGCACCAGAGCAGTTGACTCATTTCCCATATGAAGAATAGAACCATCATTCATTGACTTGTAGGTCTTGAACCACCTTCTATCTTTACACACATGAATTGTTGCTCCAGAGTCAACCCACCACGCAACATCATCATCCTGCACAAAGTAAATGTCAGATATATATGTAACATAATAAATCTTAAAAGACTTATTAAACACATTCTGACCTTTCAGAGAATTGGTGTTATCATTCCCTCCACTTGTGCCTGATCCATTGGATTTGTTTCCAACTTTGCCACCTTTGCAATCTTTCCTGAAGTGTCCAGGTTTCCCACACTTCCAACAAGTCACCTTAGGTTTCTTGTTAAGATCAGATTTGGTGTTATCTTGATGCTTACGCTTGCCCTTGTTGTCATTGTTCCTGGAGGAGTTGTTATGCTCCACCATATTGACAACTGATGGACCAGTAGCAGTGCTACTCTTTGGCTTGTCAATGTCTTGAGCTTTGAGTGAATCCTCAATGCGCAAGTGACTGCCCAACTCAACAAGAGTTAACTCCTCCTTCTTATGCTTAAGCATATGCTTGAATTCTTTCCAAGAAGGAGGTAGTTTATCAATGATACAAGAGACTGAAATAGCCTCATCCATGTTCATCTTGTATTGTGTGAATCGACCAAGTATACCAAGAAGTTCATTGTATTGTTCCATGACAGGTCTAGAATCAACCATTTTGTAATTGTTAAAATTACTTACAAGGAACTTCTTACTTGATGCATCCTCAGCCATATACTTGGCTTCCAAGGAATCCCATAGTTCTTGAGAAGTTTCAACATTCTGATAAATATCAAATAGAGAATCAGACATACCATTGAGAATTAAACCTCTGCATATGTAGTCATCATTCTCCCACTTGCTCCTTGCCCTCATCTGATCCATAGTAGCATCATCTCCATGATCTTCTGGAATCTCAGTCGTGAGAACATACACCACATTCATACTTGACAATAAGAAGTGCATCTTCTTTTGCCATCTTCTGAAATCCACACCTTCAAACTTTTCCAACTTGGAAAAGTTAGCAGCCATTTGTCTCATAGCAGCAGCCATTGATTATCACTAATAGTTTCTATTGATTGTTGGTTGTAAAGCTGCAAAACAGTTCCCAGATCAGGGTTAAGATAATCAATGAAGGTACCGGATATTCACTTGAAATCGTGGTATCACTTTCCAATAGAAACTATTCGACCCTATGCCTGGGTTACACGAATATCTCTATGGGATAAGACCAAGTGATGTTCTTGCTTTAGGCACAAACCAAGAACCAGATGCGTATAGAAGTGTTTAGGGTTTTATGTTTAGAGTTGTATCTTAAAAACGTATATCCATGCAGAATGATGTGACCTCTATTTATAATAGAGAATACTCAAAACCCTAGCCCATGGAATTATGTATAATTAACGGCCCATTAATTATATCATAATACTTTCCATAATAGTTGGGATCAGTGGTTATCAGTGGAAACATTATCACTAGCAGTGGTAATGTTAACACTATCAGTGGTAACTATAACCATTGCAGTGGAAACAATAACCCTTGCAGTGGTAATATTAACACATCAGTGGAAACACACTAGCAGCTGAATCTACTATCAGTAGAATCATACATCAGTGGAATCACACTATTAGCAGCAGAATCAGCTAACAGCAGATTCACAACACTAGCAGCAGAATCTACTAGCAGTACCTTGATCAAGCAGTACCTTGATCAATACATAACCACTTTGAGTCAGGGGATTCAGTGACCAAATGGGTGTATACTCCATACCTCCAAACCCATTACCAGGTGTGAATAGATCCCTCAAGAGCACTAAATTTACCAACAGAGACAACATACCCATCGAGTCTTTTCATCTTCACCTGAACATTAGAAAAAACAACTTGAATCTAGACGACGTCAAAAATTGGATACGACTTGTAGTTTCCAAAAGCTGTCTCAAAAACCTTTCACTTTCTATCGACTTTTTTGTTGATGAGTCTCTCGCCTTGCCAAATGAGTTATTCTCTAGCCAAAACCTACATACAATCAATGTAACCTCAGCAGTTGATTATTTCTACATCCCTCTTCGAATTTGTACCAATCATCCTGTCATCAACTGTGTGTGTCTACGTGTACTGGACTTAGAACACGTCGTTATAACTGAAAATGTGGTTCATAGCTTGTTGTCTATTTGTACCTTACTTGAGAAGATTAAACTCTCGTGGTGTGATGGCTTGAAGAATATTAAGGTTAAAAACCTTCTTCGTCTTAGCAAATTGGAAATTGTATCAATTGAAGAGGACGATCATTGGGAGATCAATAATGTACCAAGTCTTTGCTCCTTTTGTTACAGCGCGTTATTTGCTTATAAGAAGCCTATACCATTTCAAATAGATTTTTTAGCAAGTGTGACACAATTATGTATAGAGGGTGTGATTATAGATGATTCGTTTTTTAAAACAGTCGAATCGAAGTTTTCTGTGCTCGAGAGTCTGACCCTTGGAATCAGCCGTTGGGAGCTTGAAAACATGGTTATCACTTGTTATTCGCTCAAGTGGTTGACCCTAAAACTATTTCAAGGCTGGCAGGTCAATGTACAAGTTAATGCTCCAAGATTACTTTCTTTCATCTATAGTGGCGGTAATATACCGACTGGTCTCCTTTTTCGAACCACCGCTCCCGAGCAAGTTAAGCTTACTTTTAATGCATGGGAAGATTTGGGTCATTCGTACTTTCTCAGGATGAGGGAAGCACTCAATTTATCAAGCAAGTTTGACATCAACATAAGTAGTGCTAACCTTGATTCAGTTGTGCGTTTAAACATTGATGTTAATGACCTCAGAAGAAGGGTCTTGTTTCCGGTTGGGAACGTTCAACTTACTCTTTTTACAAATTTAGATGAACATGCGTGGAAGCAAACACGATTCTTTGATGCATTTTTCTTGATCTGCCATCCGAGTTACATAAGGTCCAACCAGGTGATAAGGAAGATGATGGAAGGGAATACGACTCATCTAAAAGAAGTTTTATTGAAAAATCCTCGTAATGAAAAATGGGAAGCTCTAACAAGTTCTTGGATATGCGTTCTTCACACATTCCCTGGTTACCTTGAGTGCAAACTAAATTGGTATCCTCAATAGAACATTTGCAATATTTTGTTTAAGCTCGGGTTCTTAGACTTTTATTTTGTTTTTGATTTGGTAGATATATACACATAATTGGTTTCCTTGGCATCATTAGCATTGGAAATTTAATTTATCAACTTTTTTTTTTTTATTATTTTTTTTAGTTTTTGTTCTATATATAGACAAGTACGTATTTTACACGATCGAGTTCATAATACAACTCATTGTTATTGTATAATCTTGGAAATACCCAAGTAAATCACAGATAATTGTTGATCTAGAAAAAATAGCAGTTCATTAGTCTTGTTAGATTTGAGACCACGTATGCGTTTATCTTGTGTTATTCTAGTTGCACCTCTGCCTTAAAAGATCGATTCAATCTCAATATCTTCTTTGCCAGGTCACGAATATCATCTCTGCTGGATTCGACAGAGATTTTTGCAAGTTGTTTAACCCCTCCACTGGTTACAAAGTCCCTTGTATTGTCCTCTGATAATAAATACTAGCAAAGTTAGAACATATTATGATACACAAATTAATCTACATGTATCGAAGTAAATGTGTACCGTTTTGTGCTAAATGACAAAGAGCAAGCTCAATGTGACGCCGGGTTGATATTGAGGCAATATTTGAGTTTGCAAGCAACCATGTAAGTACACCGTCATCCATTAGAAGAGACCGACCTTTCTTGTGTCCTGCACAATTTTGAAACCATCCAAGGTTGTGTTATAAATAATTTCTGACCAGTTTCATTATGAAGAACTTTGATAAAGATAAGATTATATAAACCTTGAGTTATTGCTCGAGATTCACATTTAGCGAAATTTGCCAATCCCCTGGCAACCTGAGCAATGACATCATTATTTCCGGATCTAACCATGCCCAAGAGTGCTCTAATGCCTCCTTGTTCAGTCAGTGGCAAATGTAACTTCTCTGATGTCATAAACAATAACCAAATGTATCAGTATTTGATACAGCTAACTATTTTAACCCATTTATATATGAATGGGTAATGGGTTAACTTGATGGTTCTTAAACTCTAAAGGGTAAAAAAGATTGAAAGTGCACAAACTCAGTTTTGATGCATACGACCTCCGAAATAGGTTAATCCAAAGAACTAGATTATTGATATAGGAATGTTGTTATTTCTCAAATCATGGTTTAACAAATTGGCTAATTATAAAAAAAAAAAAAAAAAAAAAAAAAAAAAATGGACAAAAAACTGTATGCTGAATCGACCCATCCCATCCTGAACTTTAGTAGAAAATGACCCATTTTACTAAGGGCTTACCATTTCCACATAAATTTGCAATGGCTCCGGCTACCATTCTGAGAGTTTGGGGATCTTCTGTTTTCGAAGCTGTATGTGCCAGCAAAGCTGCACCTCCTTTACCCATTATTAGGGCTTGATTTGGTTCTAGCATAAAAGGGATTTTATCATAGTTAGTTAATGAAAGCAAATAACAGATGCTAATCTTTTATCAGAACCTTCACATCATCAATATACAGAATAGTCAAATCTAATGAACCGTATGTGATAGTCAAAAAATAGATTTGGGATTACCATTCATTGCAAGATTTGCAATGGCTCCAGAAGCAACCCTAAGTAGCGTTGTATTTTGGGAGGTTCTCAGTAGGATGAGCAGTGCATCTAGACCCCCTTCTTGTACAATCTTTTCCTGATTGATATCTGTAATTTGTAAACAATATGTTAATTATCTTAACTAGGTAAATATCATCTAAAAATCCTATTAACTTGGCACTAATTTGTTTTTACAGAAAAATAATTATCCTATGGGACAGCATTGTGTTAAAATTGAGGTCTGTACAAACTACAAAATAAGGAGCACGGTTGATCTTTAAGTTTCATTTAATTTTAATGGTACAAATAAGAACAGTCTCCAACAAGGATAACTAAAACATCAATCTGTTCTACAAAGTACAAATGTGCAGTTAGTACGACACCATTATGTAAGTACAGTTGATTAGTTGTTAAAACACCTACCTTCTGCAGCAAGGTTTGCCACAACTTTCACAGCGTGTGTTTGGACATCTAAATCAGCAGATTGCAATAATGTCAATATCTTTTGAAGGCCAACTGCAGATGGCAAAGATTTCTAGTTAATTCTAAGCTTTAATTTACAAAATTTATAAGGTTCACAAAATCATTATATAGTGGTTCAAACTTGCCTTCTTCGCATATCTTAGCTATAGTGGTTCGCTGAAAAGAGTTTGAGTTATGTAATCTCAAGGGGGCGCCATTTGCAGATCCTCTTGCAATGTTTTCTTTCATGGATGGTCTCTTATCCTATACAAACTTTATACATGAGATCTCCGCCATACTTGACAGGGAAAATATAAGAGGTCCCAACACGTTGACTAAAAACACTTTTAGTCCAACTATCTATGAATGATTGGTGTGTCAAAAATGTTTATTAAATATGAATAATTTCATCAATAATAAATTAATAATCATGATAAATGATGCAAAATATACATCTGTGCCTTGTGATCCTCAGTTTTAGCTATTATTTTGCTCACCCAGTAGACCAATTAGAGTAAAAAACACAATGCTAATTAACCCGTTTATAAAAAAAAAATTGGGTCAAAAGCTTTGCGTTTAACAAATACTAAACAGACTTCATTTTCACAATACCTCGAAGTCATCTTCACTTTCGGGTACAGCATTTTTAATACTACTTAGCTCTTTTTCAACCGCCTTCCTGCGCTTTTCCTCGAGTGAAAGGGCTTCTCTTACAGCTTGAAGCTCATCACTTAATTTAACCTGCATTACAATCAGCATTACAATTTGAATGGCTTACTGTAAAAAAGGCATCAACTATTTGCGTTCCAGTTACCTTCTCTGATGATATATCCGTATGTTCTGTTTTCACTGACTGAAGTTCATCTAGAGTTTTTTTATGTAGCTGAGTCATTTCTTTTAGTTCCATCTTAAGAGCATCAATTTCCTTTTTCCCTTTGATCTGCAAGCAGAAGAGATTGGCTTGAATTAAAAACTTGTAAACAAAGGTTGTTGTTAGTAAATCACGTGCGTCCAGAACTTACTTGCAGTGAACTCTGATTGTCGGTTGACGCTTTTTGTAGTGAAATAACTAGTTCTTCTAATCCAACAGATCGTGCATGCTCGTCCTCCACTTGTATTACCATATCATTTATTTTTTGCTCATACATCTGAGTGGTTTCTGCAAGCGCCTTCTGGTATGTAGCACGTTCAATTTGATATTGCTATAAAAAAGATGATGATATAGATTATGGTTAAAAAAAATAATATTAATTTAAAAATAAATAAATAAATAAATAAACTACAGTGGATAAAACTATTTTAACTGAATACAATGAATCATATACCTCCATTGATTTTTGATGTTCACTTAGTAGATTTTTCATTAAATCTAACTGTTCTTCAACACTGCTGGCCCGTTCTCGCTCATCTTCTAAATGTGACATTAACTCGCTTATTTTCTTCTCATACATCTGGGTCGTGTCTGCAAGTACTTTTTGGTATGTCGATGTTTCAGCCTGGTATTTCTACAAGCACACAAGAGAATAGTGTAAATATATGTGTTCAAGCAAACAAGTGCAAATCCACTTAGCAGTATAATAAAAACTATAGAAACAATGAAAGCAATGAAGCTAAATAGGCCACAAATACGGAGTGGTTTCTTTTTTTCCTAGCTCCTTATTTATGAAAAATAATTTAGAGGCCTATAGTTACTATATTTCCTTAATATTGTTACCAAATTTGCTGGCTAGCTACATATCCATTATACAGTTGTCTTTTATCGTTTATATTTTGGGTAACTCTGGTTTCCGATCTTTTAACCAACTAATCCACGGAGCTTGAGCCCACCGCCACAGAGACTCAAACCGGGTAAAATCCTCCCCTTTTTTATGGAGGTTGGCGTGGCCACTTAAGGTTTGTTTGCATCAAGCAGTATCCGAACTTGAGACCTCTCACAAAGTAACAAAGATCAAAAAGATCAAAGGGTCAAAATTTTAAAGTGAGGAGTTACAGAGCCCAGTCCATGAAAAGGTCTTGACAAGACTGGTTGACTCTAGCTTTTTCCTAGAAACTTTTTTGTTTTAAGATTATTTTCGTTTGTCAGGTCAATCACGACATATAGATACTTTTCACATGTTTATATCAGCAATGATCTTCCATTATTTATAGCCAACTTTCAGTATTAAGCAGACCTAACAAAATAAAACTGCTGATAAGATACCAGAAATAAGTAGTTATTGCAATAACCTTGTTGTGCTCTAGACCGAGTTCCAGGCGTGCAATCTCGTCGTGCATCCTATTATTTTTATTCTTGTGATAATCTAATTCCTCCAACACATTTTTCATTTCTGATTCCAAATTGGCCTTCTCCTTCTCTAATAACTGCAAGTCAAAGTCAAACTTAGTTCTGATAGAAGGAAAATCAAAATTTCAGCTCACTTTGTGATTACCTCAAAATGCTTCAAGCTTCTTTCTAGACGCTCAACGTCTTTGCAAACGATATCATTATGATCTTTCTGGGAATTCAATTCTTTTAGAATATCTTTCAACTCCGATTCCAAGCGAGATTTATCATTTTCTAGCAACTGATAACAAGTGTCACACAGGCCAAAAGGTATTATAAATTAAGATTACAAAATTTAGAGGGATTTGTAGCATAATATTGAAAAGGATAAACCAGAAAGAGAGAAATTTACCTCACACCTTGCAATTAACGACTTTTCTGCTTCCTTAAATCTATTTTGACACTCTCTGAGATTGGTCTCTAATTTGAAAGTGCTGTCTGCTTTAGATTTCTGTTGCCTGTCTACCTCCTTTGTGAGTATATCGATTTTATTCTCGAGTTTGTGGCACAAGCTCTCGTAATCAAACTCCTCTTTCACCTTTACCAAATTTACAACTTTCATGGCCTGCACAACCAGTAATTTGTTAGCAAAACAATAAAGTACAAAGGACCAGAAATATGAAACAGTAGACACTTTAATGTGTGTGTGTGTGTGTTCGTATTTGGAAAATATGAAGGGATAAATATGTAAGCATAGACTTAGAGGTGGCAAGACGTAGGGATCGGGTAACGGGTCAAAACAGTTTTGTGCGGGACGGGTCAATCTTAGTAAGGGTCAGGTCCGTTGTCCCTTAAACACTTTCTAATGATTATACAAATAAAACGATTGCAATAAGAATCTAAATATTTACAGAAATCAATTTAGAAGGTCCTATGCATAACTTAGACTTTGGTCGACTTTAAACCTGTATGACCCATTCCGCTTTTGTTTAAAGTTTAAATTTGACCCGTTTGAGATAAAACAACATCCAAATCGGCAAAATCTTTAGATAATGGGTCAAAATTGTCACCTTGTCATATAAGAGTCACAAATTACTTATCACCATGATGCAATTTGATAAGATATAATAGAACTTGTGGATTCAACTTACCCGTTGTCCAAACATTATGGTGCTTGACGTTTCTGAATAATGTCGAGAAGATGGGCCAATAGTTACTATTAGAGATGTCCTCGCTGAGCCTGCTCAATTTGATGTGTTTAGAACCAATAAGTAAATACACAAGAAAAATTTAAAACACTTCACAAGTATAATATTTTAGATATGAGCATGACCGCTATTCACTGTATAATATACGGAGTACTTGAGTAAAGTAAAAGCAGAATATGGACAGTTTACCTCCAAAAGAATCACGAAGCAATCTCGTTAGCTTAGAATCTCTGGTTGGTATATGAGGGCTATTTTCAGCCAATGCATTTATACATTTCCCGAGAGAACTAAGAGAAAGATTGATAAACTTTGTCTCTTCAACCATGTGACCTTCACTTCCTGCATTTTGTGCAACCATATATATAAGTTCCTAAAAGGCTAATATGCTTATGCTTGTTCATGTAATGAATGGTTTGTATATACCGACACTTATAAAGAAATGTAGAAGTCTAGTATCTGAGTGCATATGCAACATACCAGATTTGTCAAGGCGCTCAGACCCTGCAAGATCAACAATAAGTAGTTTGCTCTTTCTAACAGTCGGTATCACATGTCCACCAACTATTGCACTTCTATCATCTTTCCCTTGAGAAGATGTGTTGTTTTCTTCTTTATGTTGAACAGATCTTCTAAAAGACACCTATAAAATTTGGCAAAATAACCATGTGTGTTAGTAAGTGGATATGAAATAAGTTAAAACATTGTTTAAAAGCTTTTCATTAACATATGTACCATAAGAATTGCATGGCTACGAGAAGATTCAGTGTTCATCTTTGTATTTGCTGCATGACGATTTGCTTCTCCAATTTGCAGTAAATGCAAAAAGTGGTCAACATTTTGAATTTTGACTACTGCTGCACCAGGTACAGACACTTCCCCATTCTTTGGATCCTCAACAATTGGAATGTTAACCTTTTCTGGTGCAAGCAAGTCTTGAACAGATTCCATATAAATCTATTACAACAACCAGGATGTTATCACTGAAGCAGCATTTGCAATATGACATATAACGTATGACCTCTTGATAGTATACTTGTCCTTCAGTCACTACTTATGGCATGTTCGTGACAAAAAAGTTGACTCAATAGCTAAGAAGTCAAAGTCAGGTTCAGAACATTACTGTACGAAGTAATGCTATAACATACTATTTTCAGACTCCAAAACATAAGGATTCATTGATTTGGAGACCAATAGGAACCATACAGGACGATCATGTAGGTTATGCATTAATTAGTCATTCAAAGCTAAATGATTAAATCTTAGTAATACCTGCAGATAGGAGATCTCCACACTATCATACGCTGGAGATGCACAAGAAATGATGTCCTCCAAAGCCCTAACCATAATACCTCTTTCAGATGAATCATCTTTACCCAATTTTCCGAGTGTAAAAGTTTTACCGGTTCCAGTTTGACCATAAGCCATAATTGTTCCATTATACCCATTCAATACACCCTGCAGAAGTCAAATCAAGAACTTTAGTTAAAAAAATCCAACATTTTCCTTTCATTAGGATACTCGAACATGATCAAAATGTGCAAAAATCAAGCAATTCACTTACCTCAACTACAGGTTTTGCTACAGCTTCATAGACACGCATCTGTGAAGCGGCTTCTGTAAATACTTCATCAAATCTATAAGACTCAGAACTCCAGTTATTCTTCTTTAACTTCAACCTCTTAAGCTGCTTGAGGGAAAGCAATCATACAAAGCACGAAAAGAAAATCGGGGAAAAGGCCATTATTTGAAATATAAATAGTATGGTTACCTCAGGTTGAAGTTCTACACAATCGAAATAATCAGCATCTGAAATAAGGTCATCTGCGTTTTTTGGGCGCACTCTAACAGCAACTCTTACTCTGCCGGATTCTGTGGCAAGTACAATTTTAAGACCTTCCAAATATTATCAACACATTACATATCCCACCCAATACGCATAATTTACATTCACCCAATAACATAACATGTGTTCACATCTTATCAAAACTTGCCAAGCAATTATTAATCTTTCCTTCCATCGAAGAATGGTCATGTAAAACTAAGTCAATTAGTAATTCCTCAAATGATGCTTTCTTTCCTATTAGATCGAGTATTAGACTACTCTCTCTGCTCCATAAGATGAGATAAGTTATAACTTTTTAGTCAACACCGGTATCTTTGAAAGTCCATAAATTTCGCTTAAAGATTTAACATCTAACTAGCCAACGAGGCGTAGTTCTAACTTATGAGGCATAAACATCAGAAAAGGTAACAAAGGCAAACTTTGTATAGAACTTAATTTTCGGTTATAATAAAATTTTCTCATGGAACATAAAAAGGAATCACGTCAAGTTTGAAGATAAAAGTAAGCCGGCCATAGAAGCAAATTAAGCATCAGTTTCTAAAATTCAGAAAACATTAATTTACTCAACTTAATCTAGGCAGCATTTATATTTGACAATTTCAGTTTATCCATTACAAGTTCCTCATTTATAACAAACAATGGACACTCTCCTAAACAGACGCCGTGTCAACACTGTCTTCCACATATTGCACTTGGGTCGTGGGGCCGGTCAGTGTTGCTGGTTATCAACGTTTACAAACTACAGAGAAAACAGGCCCAATGCCCTGACAGGGTTTTTTTTTTTTTTTTTTTTTCCTCTCTAAAATTGTAATATACTTGTAATTCTATGCAGCACAAATCCTAAACACATCACCGATATATATACATTTCTATACAATATCAAACACATTATGAGTGAAATACACATATATAAATTAACAAACTACCTGCATCATCATCGCTTTGGCGAGTATGAGACCTAGAATTCGGCGTAACGGAGCGTCTGGAAACCGAAGACGGAGGCGTTTTCGACCTTACATGACCACCACCAGTAGTTTTAACCGTAGGCGTAACATGATGTTTGTCATTTTTAACACCAACACTAGCATTATTAGTATTACTCATATTTTTAGTACTAGCAGAAGAAGCCATTGCTAATGAATGTAGTTATGATTGTAGGACCTAATAAAATTATGGAACGATCTAGAGAGAGAAAGTAATATAGTAGATACATGCATAGCTGTTATATTTAGATATAGAGTATAGAGAGTGTGTGTGGCCGGCACGATTGTTTGTGTAAATGAATGAATAAAGAAATAGACTCGTGATTGTGATTTGAGAGAGGTTTATTTATCTTTTACAGTTACTACTATACAAACACCGGCCATCCGGCTTGTGTTTTTGTTACTTCCCGCCTTGTTTGTGTGTGGGGGTCCACTTAATTTGGAGTTTGTATTATTGTTACGTTCTTTTCACCTTGTCTTATCTCCGAGTCTTGTCACTCTAACTAGTACTGTACTACTTTTACTATACTGGTTTTTTCTTAAGAAATGGAAACTATATTAATCATAACCCAAAGAGTTATACACCCGTGATTTTTGTGTATAACACTAGTTAATTACTCCGTATTATGTAGAAATATATAAAAGTGTAAAGCTACAACCCCTATATAAAAATATATATACATTTTCATAGGATCTTACGATCCTATCCGATTCTACGATTACAATTTTGCAAAGCCGAAAACGATCATATTAGGTAAGATCTCGATCCTGACAACCTTGGTTCAAACATTTACTGCTCCTTCATTCCTAAAATAATTTTCCTGACAGAAAACACAAAAAAAAAAAAAAAAAAAAAAAAAAAAAACATAATTACTGTTCCTTTTTCTCTTTTACATTTTTTTAGAATTATAATTTTACCCTTAACTAATTACAGTAATTAATGTCTTCTTTAAACTTTGTAATATAATTTCAAGTAAGGGTAAGAATTGAAGACACTGAACTCGATCAAACTTTCATATCTATTTTTAGTAGTGGACAATTAAATTGAGACATCCAAATAGTTTGACAGAATTATAGGCTTAATCTCAACGATATTGAAAGGGCAAACACGATTCTTATGAGACTTTAGTGTGCAATCATGACATGGACGATAATAGCACACCAAAAAATTGTTGGTTTTATAGACATTATAATAATAGTCGTGTGTTAAGATCGAACTTGAGATCACGGGATTGCACACAATACGTATGAAGAGAAAAAGAAATAATTATTTATAAAATGTTATAAGTAATTATTAATAAACACAAAACTAGTAATAGTAATTAGTATTTAATTATAAATGACTAATGACCTATTAATGAAGATTAGGAAAGGAATACTAAGGAAAATTTGGAAACAAGGGAAGTTTCCGGAATCCCTAGGGGACTCCCAAACCGATCGGTCAAGGGGGTATCCCACCTCCTTTGTGCCTTGAGCTCCAAGTTTTGAATAATATATAAGCAAACCCAAGATGCATTGTTTTCTCATAACTTGTACACACACATCTTGGTGTTTTCTCTCATCTTCTTTGTCCCTTGGTCGATTCATCAAACGTATCCCCTAAGGGATTCGATTTTCTTGATCTACAAAGTTTTGTGTTTAATTTACTTGCATAAACTTTTTCTTGAATTAGTACGTGTGTACAAGAACGTGAATCAAACACACTATTGTTTGATTCTTGGATTGAATTACAAAAGAGGTAAGGGGTAATTCTTGTAATCCACATAAACCCTAATTAGGGTTCTTGATTGAAGATTGCAATTTGATTCTTGTTCGGGCTAGAATCACAAAGGTATGTTTACTATTTAAATATTGATTAATTAATTACATGTTATTTGATCTTGTTATAATTGCTTCCGCTATGCTCACTTGATGTGTTTGGTTTATAATATATGAATATCATGATATCATAATTACAACAGTGGCATCTAGAGCCGTTATAATGTGTAATTAATTATCGAAACGCATAAAAGTTGGATCTTGATTCGTTTAGTTACATGTTTTTAGGGTTTTTGTTAGATTCCTAACCCTAATTATTATATGGGTCGATTGACCTTATAAGGGTTTTAGGGTTTATGGTTTTTAATTTTTTAATTTGATTAGAAACCCTATGAAGTCATGTAATTTGTTATGCGTTTTAGTAAACGATCTTGGTGCAATATGTTAATTGTTAAGCTAAATCCATGAAAAAGTGCATATTTGCATGGATTTTAAATTGTGTGATAATTTAAATGGTTTAAATTGTATATATATATATGAATTAATGGTTAAGTTATATCGAAACATGTAAATTTATTAATAGATGTCGAATTGGAGAAGACTCCAATATTAAGTAATCAATTATGTGTTATGTGGTATTTATTTAGTTTTGGCTTACGCAATCGATTTATCGATGTATGTGGCTCTTTTTCCTAGAAAAAGAAAGCCTTAATTGAATAGATACATTATACACCTAGATTTTATTATTAATAGGACTATTGAATAAGATTTGTATGTGGCTACATATTTTATACATATTTAATTGTTATGATTATGTATATATGTTTATTTAGTTGTTTTATTTTTTATTTTACATTACTTGTTTTTGTTTATTATTATGTTAGACATGTTTATAAACGAAAAGGGTAATTTTTTGAATAGAAAAATAATACGGACTAAATAAATGGCGAAATTGTTTTGATTTTTAAAAGTAAATTTCAAATGATTGGTTGATTGATGTTTTTGTACATAGTGTGCGAAAGGCGGACCGAAGGTTGCCATCCAACATACTTGTAGAGAGGGGTTTTTAAAGCTCATGCACCTACCGGTTCTCTACAACTGCCTGGTTGCCGACCCTAGACTTACCTATATCACTATATTACGTACACTGTCATCTTAAGGGTGAATTAACCATAATTCCACAATGATTATCCGAAACACTAAGCTTTCGGGCTTATGCAAAAGTACGATGTAGTGGATGATAATTGTTGGTAATTCTTTAATTGGTGAACCTGATACCTCAATCAAAACTTTGTTATTTTACTCTTAGAAAATTAGTAATAAAAATATTTTGTAAAACCAATGTTATGAAGTTGTATGCATGCTTCTTCATACATTATTTTGATCACATCAAAATTAATACCCTTATAAAATTAAGTCAAATGCTATCTAATTAAGAACACTTGAAGTTGTAATTTATGTCATGTGAGAACTTGGCGAGATTGCAATGGAGAGGTAAAACTCATAAATTCATTGCTAGCAGATCAACTGATGTAATGGATTTGTGAGTTTGCAGTTTTTAAGTTACACTACTTAAATTGAGTAGTAAGTGAGATCTTGGACTCAAAGCATTAAGATGAGGACTAAACATGCTTACAATACAAATGTTTTGTGATTGTAAATCCCATATATCTAGGAATTGGACAAATGTTATGCCAATTACTTGTACGACAAGTTACCTCATATTATACTTTCATTACTAGCAGATCAACTGATGTGATGAAACTATGTTTATGGAGGATCCTAGTTTTCAAGATTATTCTATGGATATGATTTCCTTGGATATTTTAATTTTCTTGAAAAATTGTATTATCAAAAATATTAATGTTTTGAACTTTCTTTATCTGTAGAAATGGCTCAAACTGATAACACCAACTTTCGTTCTGTGTTCAAAACTTATTTTGAACGAGAAAAATTGACTGGCTCAGAGAATTTCAATGATTGGTATCGTTCAGTCAGGATTGTCCTGCGAGTAACCGGTCAACTTGAAATCTTGAAAACGCCTTGTCCTGCTGAACCTGAAGGCCCTGCAGCTACTGATGCTGCCAAGGCTGAATGGAATCTTGCTTGTAAGGAACATATTGATATGGCCGCAATGATGTTAGGGGCGATGCCCATACCTCTTCAAAGGCAGTTTGAAGAGTATTTCCCCATGAACATGATTGATGAACTCAAGAAACTATATGAGAAACCATCAAATGTAGAGATTTACGATTTGATGGAGGCTCTACATGGTTGTAAGCAGGGTGATGGTGAACCTGTGAGTGCTCATGTGTTGAAGATGAAAAGTTTCATGGATCAACTACAAACACTTAAGAAACCCTATGACAATGATATGGCTGTGAACGTAATCAATAGATCCCTTAACAAGGATTTTAGTGGTTTTGTGAGGAACTTCAATATGCTTTGCGTGGGGAAGACAGTAAGTGAATTTCACGCACTGCTCATTGATTATGAGAAAGGGTTAACACCAAAGGCTCCTACGCCCCAAGTACTTGCTATTCAAGGGGGTAGAATTAACAAGCCAAATGCGAACAAGAAGAAAGGTAAAGGAAAGAAGAAGGCTGATAAGAATAAGCAAGTTATGGCTTATCAACCACCTCAACCTAAGAAGAACCCTCCTGTGAAGAATAATCCAAAGAAGGATCAAGGATGCCATTACTGCAAGGTGATGGGTCACTGGAAGAGGAATTGTCCTCTTTATCTCGATGACTTGCGAAACAATAAGGTTAAGAAGGCTGGGCACATGGGCGCCAGTACTTCAGGTAACTTATTTGTCATTGAATTATTTACTTTATCTCATAAATTAAATTCCTGGGTATATGATACTGGATGTGGTATTAATATTTGTAATACACTACAGGGGTTTAGAGAGGAAAGGAGACTAGCTTATGGGGAGCAATTTCTGCATGTGGGAAATGGAGCACAAGCAGCAGTTGAAGCCATATGAGTGTTTAATTTAGTTTTACCTTCGGGTTTAGTACTTTGTTTAAACAATTGTCATGTTTGTTGGATCTTCTATAATTAGAGGTGTTATTTCCTTTTCATGTTTGTTGGATCTTGGTTTTACTCATACTATTGATGGCAATAAAATTTATGTTTCTTTAAATGGTGTATTTTATTTTAATGTTGTTGCTGTGAATGGTGTGTTTGAAATTGAAATGAATGATTGTGTTTCCAACAATAATAATAATAATTCGATGTACAACATAAGTAAGAGAATGAAGTATGACTTGAATTCGTCTTACCTTTGGCATTGTAGACTTGCCCATATAGGCAAGACTCGCATGCAAAAGCTGCAACGTGATGGGCTTTTGAAGAATATCAATGATGAGTCATTTGATAAATGTGAGTCTTGTATTTATGGGAAGATGACGAAGAAACCTTTTCATAACAATATGGAAAGAGCTTCAGATCTACTTGGTTTGATACATACGGATGTGTGTGGACCACTTAGACATGTGTCAAGGAGAGGTGCTGTTTACTTCTTAACTTTTACAGATGATTTCAGCCGTTATGGTTATGTTTATTTACTTAAGCATAAACATGAGGTGTTTGAAACATTTAAAATTTTCAAAGCAGAAGTAGAATTGCAATTGGGAAAGAAGATTAAAGCTCTTCGTTCTGATCGAGGTGGTGAATACCTTAGTCAAGATTTTAAAGATTTCTTAACTGAGAATGGAATTGTCCAGAATCTCACATCTCCATATACTCCACAACAAAATGGTGTATCTGAGAGAAGGAATCGTACATTGTTGGACATGGTTCGATCAATGTATAATCTTACTAATCTTCCTTTGTCTTTTTGGGATTATGCTCTTGAATCAGCTGTTCGTATTTTGAATATGGTTCCCACCAAGAAGGTTGATAAGACACCATATGAGATGTGGACTGGAAAAGCTCCGAACTTGTCTTATTTAAAGGTCTGGGGTTGTGAGGCGTATGTTAAACGTGACTCACAAGATAAACTCCAACAAAGATCTGTAAAGTGCATTTTTGTAGGATACCCAAAGGAAACAATGGGTTACTACTTTTACTACCCACCTGAGAACAAAGTGTTTGTTGCTAGGTATGGTGACTTTATTGAAAATGATTTTGTAATTCAAGAAGTCAGTGGAAGAGTATATGATCTAGAATATGATCTAGATAATGCATTACCTTCAGAAAACACTAGCACACTTCCTGTAGAACCGGAAAGTCTGGGTCCTCCACCGGAAGTTGAAGTAGTTCCCATTCGCAGATCTTGAAGATCTGTGAAAGCTTCTGACCGTCTATGTCTTAATGTAGAGGTTGATGAGCATTTACTAGGGGATCTTAATGAACCTACTAGTTATAGAGCTGCCATTAACAGTCCTGAAAAGGTTAAATGGAAAGCTGCTATGGATGGGGAAATACAATCCATGCATGATAATGAAGTCTGGGAAGAAGTAGACTTACCTCCTGGTGCCAAGGTAGTTGGGAGTAAGTGGCTCTACAAAATTAAGACTGGCATGGATGGAAATGCACACACTTATAAGGCTCATCTAGTTGCTAAAGGTTTTACTCAAACTTTTGGAATTGATTACGAGGAGACTTTTTCTCCTATAGCAGACATAAGAGCTATAAGAATTCTCATAGCTATAGCAGCGTACTATGACTATGAGATATGGCAAATGGATGTGAAAACCGCATTCTTAAATGGTCATCTAGATGAAGACATCTATATGGCACAACCAGAAGGGTTTGAAAATCCAGAGTTTCCAAATCGTGTATGCAAACTTAAAAGGTCCATTTATGGATTAAAGCAAGCATCACGACAATGGAACAAGAGATTTGATGCTGAAATCAAAAAGTTTGGATTTACTCAAAATCTTGATGAGCCATGTGTGTATCACAAAGCTAGTGGGAGTGATAATGTAATTTTCCTAATTTTATATGTTGATGACATATTGATCATGGGAAAAGACATTCCAAGTTTGCAAAAAGTTAAGGCATATCTTGGAAAGTGCTTTTCTATGAAAGATTTAGGAGAAGCTGCATACATTTTGGGAATCAAAATCTATAGAGATAGATCAAGGCGGTTAATTGGATTAAGTCAAAGTGCTTACATTGACAAAATATTGAAAAGATTCAATATGCAAAATTCCAAGAAAGGATATTTGCCGATGGAAGTAAAACATGGCTTATGTGATGAGTTTTGTGCTTCAACACCTGCTGAGGTGGCTTGCATGAGTAAAGTTCCTTATGCTTCGGTTGTGGGATCTATTATGTATGTGGTAAAGTGCACAAGGCCAGATGTGGCGTTTGCTCAAAATATTACCAGTCAATTTCAACAAAATCCAGGTGAAAAACATTGGATTGCTGTTAAGCATATTCTTAAGTATTTGAGAAATACAAAAGATATGTTTTTGGAATATGGTGGAGATCCAGCTGCAGAATGTTGTGTTACAGGTTTCTGCGATGCGTCCTTTCAAAGTAATAAAGATGATTCGAAGTCTCAGGCGGGTTATGTCTTTGTTATTAATGGAGGAGCAGTAGACTGGAGGAGCAAGAAGCAGAGTACAATTGCGATGTCTGCAACAGAAGCTGAATACATTGCTGCTTCAGAAGCTGCTATGGAGGCTGTTTGGATTAGGAAATTCGTTTCAGGGCTTGATGTTATGCCTTCAATTGAATTGCCTATTAATATGTATTGTGACAATTCTGCTGCAATCATATTTGCCAATGAACCTGGAGTCATGAGAGGCACCAGACATTTTCTACGGAAGTATCACTTTGTTCGTGAAAAGGTTAACGAAGGTGAAATAAATCTGCTGAAAGTTCACACAGATGATAACTTAGCTAATCCATTCACTAAGGCTTTGGCGAAAGAGAAGCTTAATGAATTGGCCAATGGAATTGGGCTTAAATTAGCTAGAAGTTTCATGCATAACTGTGATTAGTATTTGGATAAAGGATATTGTAAACAATTATTATTTTACTGAAATAAAGTATGTTGGTATGTTTATTTCTATTGTTAATTATTGTTGTCCTATTTTTGCATGTTTAAATCCATGAATAAGAGTTATTCTAAATTGTCCGTTGTCAGTTAATAATATGGGAATATTATTAAACTAAGACAAATCTGAAGTTGGTATAATATACTTAGAGTATATTGATGCGTAGTCATGCTATTTCAGACGATATTCGATGATACTGAATATAGGACTTATCCCAACTATATGATGTTACTTTATGGATCTTGTCATTAAGTAAATCATAAGAAGTTATCCTTAGACTTGAGATACAAGATAACGGTCATGAATGTAGTACATTTTTGTGGAACAACATAACGCTATACGTAACTGGTAGTCATAAGGGTTGTTTTCGGAAGTGTTACAAAGTTTGTGTGTTTTGCTTGTAATCAATAAAGAATTTGTTCCTTTAAATTAATTTTTGAAGTTTAATACTGCTGGGCCCCTCGTAAGGTTGTCAAGGTGTTTGCGTGGCCACGCCCAAGGTCTTTCCTGAAAGGTTTAGAAGATTTGGTAATCTTGTCAATTTCTAACAACGAGAAACAGAATGGTTAAATAAGGAATGACCTAGATCCATATCCTTATTAACACGGTATTAGAAACAAAGGGATAATAATGAGAAATCATTAAAAGGTTTTCCAGGAGCCTTACTCGAGTTGTACTAGAGGCATCGGCGTGTTGCAAGACGCTAACCGATGTGATCACACTATTATGATATGTCTAAGTAGGAGCTGTGGTTTTATAGACATTATAATAATAGTCGTGTGTTAGGATCGAACTTGAGATCACGGGATTGCACACAATACGTATGAAGAGAAAAAGAAATAATTATTTATAAAATGTTATAAGTAATTATTAATAAACACAAAACTAGTAATAGTAATTAGTATTTAATGATAAATGACTAATGACCTATTAACGAAGATTAGGAAAGTAATACTAAGGAAAATTTGAAAACAAGAGAAGGTTCCGGAATCCCTAGGGGACTCCCAAACCGATCGGCCAAGGGGGGGTATCCCACCTCCTTTGTGCCTTGAGCTCCAAGTTTTGAATAGTATATAAGCAAACCCAAGATGCATTGTTTTCTCATAACTTGTACACACACATCTTGGTGTTTTCTCTCCTCTTCTTTGTCCCTTGGTCGATTCATCAAACTTATCCCCTAAGGGATTCGATTTTCTTGATCTACAAAGTTTTGTGTTTAATTTACTTGCATAAACTTTTTCTTGAATTAGTACGTGTGTACAAGAACGTGAATCAAACACACTATTGTTTGATTCTTGGATTGAATTACAAAAGAGGTAAGGGGTAATTCTTGTAATCCACATAAACCCTAATTAGGGTTCTTGATTGAAGATTGCAATTTGATTCTTGTTCGGGCTAGAATCACAAAGGTATGTTTACTATTTAAATATTGATTAATTAATTACATGTTATTTGATTTTGTTATAATTATTTGATCTTGTTATAATTGCTTCCGCTATGCTCACTTGATGTGTTTGGTTTATAATATATGAATGTCATGATATCATAATTACAACAAAAATTTCTCACACAAATTACGTTTTCACTTTAGAAGTTGTAGCGATTGTGCTTGAAATTTGCTAAAATCATAAGGACAAATTTCAATTCACTCTATATATTGTAAATAAAATCTTATCCCTCGTGTTGTTAAATTTTCATACGCTTCTATTGTTTATATTTTCTAACCCGAGTTGTCCGGCCGGTTTTAAGCGAAAACCGAAACAATCGTTAGAAACCAGTTTTGAGCAAAAAGCTGGTCGAACCAAGAACCCGTAACTCAGCGTAACTCAGCCGAATCAACTAAAACCCGATATTCAAAACATTGCAATTTGATTTATACGTGTAATCTTTGTTTTGAAAGCCAAGCTATAACATTTAATTGCATTAAATGAAAATACAAGAATAGAAATGTACTCTTATCAAAGGTCATGTGTTCATATGTATGAATTATTTTTATGACAATAATGCAAGGACATGTGATGGGAGTGTCTACCTCCCACCCACATGGTTGGGTTGTGTTGCCTTGCCTCTCTCATTTACATTTATACGGATTACCCCCAAAGTGGGGCATTGAAGGAAATGAAGTTGGATTTATCATCAGATTAATAATGAGAAGTTAAGGTTTCTATAGTAAGTGCACATTGCACAAGCTCCACTACTCTGCTACTCTCATTGTGTCACTGATATTAATATTTTAAAACATTCTTAGATGGTTGGCACTGTATAAACTAATGCATAATCATTCGACTCAAATTCTGTATTTGAGAATATTATATATTGACAAATAATAAACTAACTATATCACATCATATACACATTATATGCGACAACCACTATATTGAGAAACATTCACACTATCATGTTTTTCTTCTTTAGAGAAATAGTTAAAACTAATGTAAATATTAGAATAAAAGGATGACATTATATGCGACACATCTTAAAGTTTATGAAAAATAGATGGTCTAGTGATCAAATTTTGAAATTTGAGAAAATGAACATAAATTTACTTGAGTATTTTAAACCATGATTAGAATCGCGATGGTGTTAAAAATGATGATGTTATTTTGAACCATAAAAGGGTGTTTGAGATTGCTCTTTTTTTTTTTAGGTAAAGGGATTATACCCGGTAAATATGAGATTGCTCTTTTCTATTGCTTATATGTGATTGTTTTCCACTTATGCTTTATTGCTTATTTTTCAAGTTAAAAAATAAAATAAATAAATAAATAAAATTAAAAAATGATTTGCATAATCAAGTAGGAAAAACGGCAATTTTTTTTACATGTTTTGTTTTAATTGTAATAACAATTATATGTTTATTCATTACTTTCAACAACTTCATTTACCTGATAAATCTTTCACTATACAAATTAAAATCTTGTAATCTATATTATTATATAATGCATGGATAAACCAAGTCTAACTCCTAACCAAAAATTAAGATAAGGAGCTCCAATCACGAGGTGACATGTGTCACTTCTCAACTAACTCCAAGCCTAACTCCTAACCAAAAATTAAGATAATGAGCTCTAATAATAAGGTGACATGTGTCACTTCCCAACTTAAAATTCAACTTTATTTTCAAATTGAAATATCTTTTTATCTATTTATTTTTTTTGTTATCTAATTTCATCATATTTTCTAAAATTTTGTGCACTTTATTTCAACATCCATTTTGATATATTTTTACAAGTTTTTAGTTTTGTAGATTTTTAGTGGGTTTTTTATTCAAAATTTTACAACTTTAACCTTTATTTCAATCAATACAATCTTGATTCATTAAAATCATATACTTTTGGGTGAGTGTTTGACGGGAAAGAGATTGCGAGGATCTTTTTATATACGGTAATAATGATGTCACGAGAAAGCTACGGAAAACCCAAACAAACACATATACGTTCGGAGTGTTATGAAACGAATTCACTAAGCGGGTATGGAATTGCGGGGAGAGTTGGGCTAGCAATTCATTTACTAACCATATTACTATATTTTTCGCCGCAGCTGTGCACGAGTATCCGACTAGTTATCTCTAATCCATTGTTAATGTTTTTTTAAAGACCTTACCATCAAGAGTTTGTTATATATTTTCTTTTAATTAATATTACTTTGTTGATGTTGGGTAACTGAATATTAAAGATTATTCTGCTCTATATAGAAGGATTGACGTTCTTTATCATATACCCTATTTTTAACATAGAGAATATGTTGTCATGCATACCTCAAAAGGCGAAAAATAGACTTTTAAAAATTATCACTCATTGTTAAGATATGTCATTGAACATAATTTTTGAAATTAGAAGGCTAAATGGATAATGATTAAAGATATGCATGTCTTGTCTTATAAGATAGTGTTTAGAAGGTGTTTAGAATTGCTTATTCTTCATTTATGTTTTCATCTTTAATGTCTATACTGCATTTGAGAACATTTTATTGTGAAAATCTTAAAAATATTAAGTTTACGTAAATTACTAAATTTTGGCATTTACTTCATCAAAATTCAAATCACTATGCATTTCAAATCTTTGTAACTACTAATTGTGTCACTAAAACATCAAATATTTATATTCAGGTTTTGCTAACAAACGCCCATTAATTAGAACAGAGATTAATGTGTAGTTAATGAACACAAACTTTCTTAATTAATCAAAAACTGCATTAAATACACATTAAATGAACTTGTAAATTATTATATTTGAACATAAATTTCACTTGAATGAATTAAAACATTCTTTTTATAAACAGATTAATCATGCCCACTTGAATGAATTACTATATTTAAACATGATTTTCACTTGAATTAATTTACAAAAAATGTCAACATATATGTGTTAATTGTTACACAGAAGTAGGGCTGAGCAAACGACTCGAACGGATCGGACCGACCGAGACCGGACCGGATCGACCACATTCGGTCCGGTCCTCGGTCTTGGGTTTTTGGATAATTCGGTCCTCGGTCCGGTCCGATCCGGACTACAAACCGATTATTTGGCTGTGTTAGACCGCACCGACTGATGGACCGATCGAGACCGGACCGGACCGACCACATTCGGTCCGGTCCTCGGTCTTGGCTTTTTGGCTAATTCAGTCATCGGTCTTGTCGGTCCGGTCCTGAACCGATACTCACCCTTACACAGAAGCATACAAGCCTAGATGGCTAGCTACCAAACCACAATAAAATTCCATCAGATATATCGTTTGCTAAAACTTGAGTATTAGCAGATATAATATCTTGACTCAAAAATTGCAAATTAGCAAAATTAAAGATGATCATATTCTTGCATAGTTATAATCTTTTTAAAAAATGACATATGGTGTCAAGTATATTACCACATTTTGGTGCAATTAGCCCTTAGTTAAATCAGGTTAAATTAATGACATTGATAATTTGATAATGTAACCAGAAATAACCAAAACATACATCCAACACTTAAGGGTCCACTTGGTTCAAAGCCGAGAAAATTAAAGGTAAAGGGAAATGGAAAGGGAATGCAAAGGATTGAATGGAGTGAGTAATCAATACCTTATCCCTCAATTTACTCTATAATATTGATTACCTACTACGGGGTAATCAATACCTTTACACACCCCTAACCAAACACCTAATTTAAGTGGGGTGGACCCTTTTGAATTTCTTACCCATTTTTCACCCCTTAACCCCTTACCAAGCACCCTTAAATTCTGTTGCATGTGGAACCTCCCCATCCTAATCACCCTAATCATGAGCTAAATAAGTGTTTCTTTTGACACCTATAATATAATTGAAACTTAAAATAACTAAAGAATTCAAAGAGTAATGCCTACACGTTTTGATTGATATTGCATCCATTATAAAATAAGGAAAATGCTTATTGTTTGAAAGTGAGATTGCAAGATCATTTTAAATGCATTATTGTATACTAAACGAGTACCCGTGCATAGCAACGGGATTTTATAACGACAAATAGTTTATTGATAAAAAAAGTTTATAGGTTATAAACGAAAAATAATGTTTTGAAACCCGGTTCGACCCGGGTGGTTCAACCGGTTGAACCGTTCCGGTCGAAAAATAGGTCGATTTAAACCGGGTCAACTTGCTAGGTTAGGTCGAAAACGGGTCAAATTAAACCGGGTCAATCCGCCTGGTTTGAAGCGTCCCGGGTCAACCCGGTTTGTGTTTTAATTGGTTGTATTTAATTTGGTATATATGTTTTTTAATTGGTTGTACAATGTGAATAAATCATTGTACTTTTAAGTAAATGATAATGTTTTGAAACCCGGTTCGACCCGGGTGGTTCAACCGATTGAACCGTTCCGGTCGAAAATGGGTCGCTTTAAACCGGGTCAACTTGCTAGGTTGGGTCGAAAACGGGTCAAATTAAACCGGGTCAATCCGCCAGGTTTGAAGCATCCCGGGTCAACCCGGTTTGTGTTTTAATTGGTTGTATTTAATTTGGTAAATATGTTTTTAATTGGTTGTACAATGTGAATAAATCATTGTACTTTTAAGTAATGGATAATGCTTTGAAACCCGGTTCGACCCGGGTAGTTCAACCGGTTGAACCGCTCCGATCGAAAAATTGGTCGATTTAAACCGGGTTAACTTGCTAGGTTGGGTCGAAAAGGGGTCAAATTACCGGGTCAACCCGGTTTGTGTTTTAATTGGTTGTATTTAATTTGATAGATATGTTTTTTTAATTGGTTGTACAATGTGAATAAATTATTGTACTTTTAAGTAATGAGGTGTTTTAATTAGAGTATTAATTAGATTGTTCAAGTTTCCTTAATTAATAAGGGCATCATGGGGATTGACCAAAAGTTAAGTTTTCACTTTTCCACTTTGACCATTTTCTCTTTATAAGTAGTATAGATATGTTTTTTTAATTGGTTGTACAATGTGAATAAATTATTGTACTTTTAAGTAATGAGGTGTTTTAATTAGAGTATTAATTAGATTGTTCAAGTTTCCTTAATTAATAAGGGCATTATGGGGATTGACCAAAAGTTAAGTTTTCACTTTTCCACTTTGACCATTTTCTCTTTATAAGTAGTATAGATAAAAAAAAGGAATACAATAAAGTAGATTTGACGATCTCCTTTTTCGAAGTTTTTTTATATGCATAAGCTGTCCAGAGAAGAAGTACATTAATATGAAGTCAGCCCCATCAACAATAAAGAATTAAAGATGGTTCAGTTTGCAACTCTATGAAAAGATAGAAAAAAATTACAATCTTTTAAACTAAAATGTTACAATAAAGTGTGTTTGTGGGTTTAATACCCATTTTTAAATAATGCTGATGGTATGTTGTGGGCTATTTGATTTCCAAAAAATGAAAGTACAACAATGAATCCAATGGACTAACTTGTTTTTGAGATATGGATGAAAAGAAAAATATGAATGTTTTTTTTTTTTTTTTTTTTTTTTTTTTTTTTTTTTTTTTTTTTCTTACAACTGCAATTGTTTTACACTTAAAAAAAATGGAAATTCATTGTGAGGATGGCGTCGATGGCAACGGGGTCGGGTTTACGGGGAATGTTTGATACCATCCTTATTCCCGAAGTTCAGTAGCTATTCCCATCCCCATCGGGGGTCACAGTTAAGTCCCCATCACCGTCCCCGATGGGGAATGGGGATCCCCAATGGGGAATCAGGGATTTTTCCCCGTCACAAAGTTGACATATTTAATATATTTCCGATGGTGCAAACGTACTAACATCAAAAACCAAAGTATGACTACAACTGGAAACAAAAACTAAAAATAAACCAAAGTATGACTACAACTTTGTTTCTAAAATTCTGAAAAGTTATTTTCAAATAGGATATTAATAATTGACAAGATTTCAATAATTATGTACATATATAATTGTATTTATACATAAAAGATATTCGGGGACGGGTTTGGTGACCTGAGGGTATTACCATCCCCGCCTCCATACCTGCTTTTAAGTATCGTGGATTCCCCACCCTCATCCCCATACTCGGTCAACTCAGGGATTCCCCGGTCAAATAAGGGTCGGGTATCGGATTCGGATTTTTTTTGCCATCTCTAGCATCCTACTGCATCTTTTTCAAGCTCATGTACATTTGTTTAGGGGCAAATCTATGTGCGAGCCACGTGTGGCACATGTCACACATGGTTTAAGCCGGCGAGGTGTAATTTTTATGTAATTGTTGGTTTTTTGAAAGTGGTAATCTTAGATTGAATTAGCGCACAAAGATGAACAAAAATAAGTGGAAAAACATTTTATTTATTAGTTTGGATTTTTGAAGAAAAAGATAAACGATGTAGAGGATTAAAGGTTGAATAAGATATGCAGTAATTTTTAGTAAAATAATGGGTTATGTTATCCTCGCCCACTGGGATGTGACATAGAGGGGTTAAAAGTATAAAAGATTACTTTTGTCCATTTAGTTTACAGTACAATACAGTTTTTTTATCAGTTTCTGTTTCGTGTTTGTTAGTTTTGAGCTTTTTACTTACTAAACTTTATATTTTCTGTTCCGTACTTTTAGATTTATAGTCTTTTTATATGAACAAATTATAAAAGTAAAAAAATCAAAAATCCAAAAATAGAGCGGGTGTCATTTATAAAAAACTGGAGTGGGAATAACCTCTCTCAAAATAATATATATTGGTTTGTCCTTTAGTTGGTACTTTTGACAATTTTTTAATGTATAGATACAAGATCACATTTAGATTTGTTTTTAAATGGTTTTATAAATGTTATTATCGCACATATAAATGCATAAAAGAGATCGGTCGCAAAGCAAGACAAATTTTCTAATTGAAACGCATTTCAAAAGTATTTCCAACAACTTAGATAAATTCAATTTGACAAAAGTTCTTTGTAGATCTAATTTTTACCATAGAACTACTGAACACATCTGGTCCGTCCATCCATTCTTCATCCGACGCTTAGGATTAATCTGATTTTTTTTTGTCATTTATTGACGAGGGGTATCATGGTCATATCGCGTCCACATTTTTTTTTTGTAAGTAGCCAACATATCACACATATGCTCATTTACAAACACACACATACATTTATTTCTCTCATCTTTCTATCTCTCTCTCTCTTTCATCCCTCTCATTAAAGCTTCATACCTAACCCTAATTTTACCCCTAAATTTTATCAGTAATGGAGATACGAGATGAAATAGCAGTGAGTAAGGGTAAATCTAAGGTCGAATCATCATCTGTTTATCCTGGTGATATTATTGCCGGTAACTTTTTTGATTTTTTCTTTATATTACTGTTATTTTTCAATTTATTATGATTAAAAGTATTAGATATTGGATATAATTGTTGTTTTGTCTGTTTTGATGTTCATATATATTTCAAATTTTAGATTTTTATTAGATAATCAACTAAAATTAGTAAATAATCAATTTAGTTAGGTTTTTTTTTTTTTTTTTTTTTTTTTTTTTTTTTTTTTTTTTTTTTTTTTTTGAGTTGATGTTAGTTTTTGATGAAGAATCACATGTGATTTTTATTCATGTTAAATTTTTGTGTATGTAGTGTATAATGATTGTTTATTTTTTGAAGTAGTTTTGATGAAGTATGGTATGTGACTATTTATTTTAAGTAGTAGTATTCATGTTGTTATTTGTTTAAGTAGTGTTTATTTCAAAATTTAGATTTTTATTAGATAATCAACTGAAATTAGTAAATAATCAATTTAGTTTGTGTTTGTTTTAGTTTTTTTTTGCTTGTTTGAGTTGATGTTAGTTTTTGATGAAGAATCACATGTGATTTTTATTCATGTTGTTAAATTTTTGTATATGTAGTGTATAATGATTGTTCATTTTTTGAAGTAGTTTTGATATTTATTTTAAGTAGTAGTATTCATGTTGTTATTTGTTTAAGTAGTGTTTATTTCAAATGTTTAGGTATTGAATATTGATATTTGATAATGAATCACATGTTATTTTTGTTGTTGTTGTTGTTGTTGTTGTTGTTGTCGTCGTCGTCGTCGTTGTTGTTTTGATTTTTGTTTATTTAGTTGATAATCACTTGACTGCATATTTGGGTGGCCTTGCAGATATTGTACCTTCATAATATGTTAGCTTTTTTTGTGTCATCACTTGACTGTAACATATACGAGAAATATATTGAACTTTCTAAAGTATAAAAGTTGTCTAAAAGTTGGTATAAAGGTTGCATATACAGGTGTGAATGTTCATTTTTTTAGTTTTTCATTATAAGTTAAATGTGATTTGTTTGGAATCACATGTGATTTGTTGTGAATCACATGTGATTTGTTTTGAATCACATATGCTTATTTTGTTGCTTATTTTATGTTTTTAGTGGTTGTTTATTTTTGGGATATTAACAGTATGTGTTGCTTATTTTGGTGCTTATTTTTAGGTTTTTAGGTTTTGTTGCTTTATTTTGTAGATTTTGCTTATTAGGCTAAGTGTTTGTTAGGCGGTTTTTCCGTTTAGTGACTTGAATCAAATGTGAGACATTTGGCACTACGGATCTCTTGAAATATGTTAATGGTCTCAAGAGTAGCCGTGTGCTTATACTGATGTTTTTAGTGCTTATATATAGTTGTGCTTATAATGATGTTTTAAGTGATTATATTGATGTTTTTAGTGCTTATACTGATATTTTTGTAAAATCATATATGATTATAGTAGAATCATATGTGATTCTACTAGAATCATATGTGATTCTTACTAAAATCATATATGATTCTAGTTTTTACTGATGTTTTTAGTGCTTATACTGATGTTTCAGGTTTTCACCTGTTTTTGAGTTTGATTGGTATTATCTTTCTTATTAAAGGCCAAGTGTTTGCTGGATGCTTTGCCAGCAAAAGATAAGTCGTTTAGTCGACTTTTTAGTGAAGCTCCTTTTTTGCCCAAGTCTGCATTTAAGCTTCTTGATGATATATGTTGCTCAGATAATAATTGTGGAAAAGATATACGTGATGGTGATCGTGTACATCAAGGTCTCGGCTCTTTGTGGAGTTTAATTCTAGGTCGTCCTAATACTCGCCAAGCCTTTTTAGATATTGCTTTAAGGGGAAGTGTGTTTACATACTCTATTTTTGAGGAAACCCTTAATACAGTTTAGATTCTTTCTTGATAAATCTGTTTACATATTCTAATGCCACTTCGAATTATTATTTATAACCATCTCATTGTTTTAAGCAAATTGTTAGTAGAATATTCAGTAGATTATTGCATATATCTTGATTATTTTTTCACTACACACCTGCTTATAGTAAAATCTATCTGGATGAAACACTTTTTGGTTATTTTTTTCACTACACACCTGCTTATAGATTATTTTTTTGAATCACATATGATTTTGTAGAATCACATATGATTAACAGAATGTAACTTTACAACTTGCATTTTAACAAAGGAAGTTGAAGTCTAGCTATATGACTTGGTTCTATGAGAAATATGGGTAACGGGTTTTTGTTTAGATGGTTCAGTTTGTGCAGGTGGATCAAAGTAAAAATTGTTAGAGATAAGGTGAAATATAAGTTGAAGTTTATAAAGGAAGCAGCTAAGAGGACTCAACCAAAATCAAAACAAGTTTTCATACTGAAACCTCATGTCAAACCTAAACCTGCTCATGTTAAACAGAAACCTCCTCTTCTATTGAAGATCGCGATGATGAGGAAGAGGGTGACACAGTGGAGAGAAGACTAGCAAAATGAGGTTTCAAATGAAGAGTCCGAGGAAGGAGATAAGGCTGTGGGAACATGGGTCAGCGTGAAAGTCAAGAACATGATTATTTTCTCGATTTGGTAGTCGTAGTACTTATGGTGTTGATATCTGATTTTGTAGTCTTTTGATTTTGGTGAAGTTTTGATGGTCGTAGTGGTAAGAACATGTTAATGGTAGTCTTTCATATAACTGATGGTAGTCTTTTGATAACTCATGGTTGTAGTTTTTTTATGGTCGTAATTGGTTTATCGAATTATGTACAAGTTATAATGATCTTTTTAACTGCTCTTTTTTCTGAATATCTTAACATGTATCTTCTTTAATTTCGCTAAATGTCATAATCTGATTGTTGTAGCCTGGGCAAGTTTTAGATCTGGATCACATGTGATTTATTAATGAATCACATGTGATTTTTATGAATCATATGTGATTTTTCTGAATCACATATGATTTTGTAGAATCACAGATGATTCACAAAATGTAACTGTACAACTTGCATTTTTATTTAGTGTAATACGGAATCTGCTAGAACATCAAATAATTATTTAGTGTAATACCAAATTTACTAGAACATCAAATAAAAAGGTATTCAATTAAAAATAGTTGAATTAAGATCCGCATGACACTTTTCAAAAAGTTATACAAAAATATGGAAAATCCAAATCTAAACAATGTATTTTGGATTTGATGAGCATGTTGTATTTGTGTTCTTGATAGTCTTCTCTCCATTGTGTCTACATTTCTTACTCGGCTTAGCTCCAGCTTGAAGTTCTATTTCTCTTTAGTGACTGCTACCCGAAGCACAACAACTCCAACTTCAGTAGTAATGCTTCTTATACTGCAATCATAGAACAAGAGTTATGAGTAATATATGTGTTCTGCAATCATAGAAAAAGCGTAAATTTAAGTAAAACAATGAGAATGGTACCTGCCGATAGATGGATAGAATTTACACTTTTGGATCTCTTCATCTATCATATACGAGGCAAGACTGAATAGGAAAAAAAATGATTGCAGTTAGCATTAAACATTTTTTTTCTGAAAAACAAACCAGCATTATGATCTTAATATAGTTCAACATGTCTTTGTTTCAAAAATTTAAGATCACATATGATTCTACTACAATCACATGTGATTGTACTAAAATCACATATGATTCTACTAAAATCTTATGTGATTTTCCTATATAAACTACTCACAACATCATATATCGCATTTACCTGATTCTACTACAATCACATGTGAAGCAGTGCAATGATGAGACTTGTTTCCCTTTGTCACCAGAAACATCATTCCTCTCACTCCCATTGCATTGAAATGTTTTGCTTGATTTGACATGTACTCGGTAGATTCTTCCAATGGATTAAATACCCAAAAAGGAAGATCGAGCCTCTTGCCATCAGAAGGCTGCTACAACTCATCTTTTTTATGCCGACTTTGAAACAGTTAAGAACTGGTAAGAATAAGATGAGTGCTTACCTCTCATATGAATTACCTGTTACAGATTCATATGTGATTTTGCTTTCGAATCACATGTGATTATCGCAGACGCATTTCATCAAACACATGCTGTGCATCTGGATCATCAACAACTTCATCCATAACCTGGATTTCAGAATCCACCACACGATTTTCAACATGCTTAACTTGAACAAAGAGTAAATTACCTTCATTAACAGCTATATTTTCTTCTTCCATTGCATCAGCTATGTTTTCTTCTTCCATAACGATCTCAGATGATGTTACGGCGGCGGAGCTACGGCGTTGATGTATTTGACGACTGCGTAATGATGGATTTGGCGACGGTGAAGGTGTAATTACAGATCTATGATGAAAATTGATGACGGAATTGAAGGTTTTAGGCTTCGACGGTGAAAATTGATGACGGAATTGAAGGTTTTAGGCTTCGATGGCGGTGGATTGATGAAATTGAAGGTTTCCAGTGGTGGTGATCAATATTGATATACGGGGTTTTTTGTGTGTGTGTTTTTTGCCCTAATTTTTTGGAAAAGAATGAAGGTAGTTATTTTTATTTTTATTTTGTTTATATAATTGTCTTTTTTGCTCTTTAAGTGTTAATATCATATTTAGTCTAAGCCTTTGGATCAAATTGGATTGTATGGTTAGGATTTTTTGATTGGTTCTATGGCAAGTGTGGGTTCTTTATGGATCTCAACTCAATTCAATTAATGCATTTCTCATCGTTTTTTCTCTTTGTTTTGTAAAAAGTTAATAGTTATGGAAATAAAGTAGATGTCAAGTTTCAAAAGATTTGTTTTACAATATTTTAAATAACCCGAATTTAAAAAACTAAAACAGAGAAAAGAAATTGGCATACCCTAATTAATCAGCAACTCTAATTGTCCACGAGGAGAAGCGAGCAAAAATTCCTGCCACACAGGGTATGTTTGGAAAAAGGAATTGTTGATGAGACTAAATATGAGTATCTTTATTACAAACCTCAAAGAATATTGTAAACCTACCCTCTTAGATGGGTTTGAAGGATTCCAATTTTATGGGTATGATATATAAATTCGAAACTCATTCATACATACTACACACCAACTATGACTATCATTTCCATTCCCCATTCCCATACTTGTGAACCAAACATATATTTAGTAACACAACAATATGTAGTAGTGCAATTAAGAATTTTGTTGGTTTCTCCATCCTATATCGCTGAGTAAAGGAAACATGATGAAGTAAAAAATGTTTAATTTACTCACAATTTCACAAATAGGGAATGGAATGACTAATTAAATGAAATGACCTACTATATCAAAAACTACTAATTTCATTTGTGAGAAACCGACATGAAATGATTTATTACATCAAAATTTACTATTTTCATTTGTGAGAGGTCCTTTTTTCATTACGTTTTACAATAGAATCAAAACTGCATAAAAACCTTAAAACTATTATCACCAAAAACTATTCTAATATTCTTCTTATCCATTTTATTACATGATATCATACTAACCAAACTTGATAAAAGTAATAATAAAGGATTTCATTATTATTATTTTGCTTATCACAAAATTATTTCTATTTCATTTTTTCCTATCAACCGAACCCTAATGTCATTTACCTCATACAGTATAATGTAAAGTAAGGTAATGTGGTACAAAATTTCAAAGATGTCGTTCGGTTTCGCTAACAGCAATGTACTAGGTACATTTATTGCTATGCGTATGTATTGTGCTATGTTTATCTATGGCTATGCCTATGTATAGCCTATCATGTAAGATGATAAATTCACCAAGATTCAATGTGTGGCAACAAAATTCAATAATTCACGATCAACAAGTACAACTATAGTCAATCTACTAGAGCTCGGATCGGAAGAAATAGGATGTAGACTATCACACATCTATCGAAGATAAAGAAACTGATTTTAGAAAGATCAACAAGATAATCATTCAGAATGTTGTTATTTAATTTTTTATAAACGAAAGTGAACATGTAGTTAGATGATCTATTGATTTATAAAATAGTTTCAATATTCGTGTGATTATGATTATACGAAGTCGGAATATGGCGCACTTCTAAACTATCCCTTGTATCACCATTTTTATATAGTAGTATGTACTAAATGGCGATGTTCTTCCGATGGTGGCCTGGTGGGTTAAATTCTAAGCACATGCTTGAAAGTTAAAATAACATACATAGCTTCATATTTGTTATACAAAATCAGGATTAAGATTTGATGACAAAGGAAACGATACTGAAGCTTGTGCCAAAAAAAGAAAGAAAGAAAGAAAGAAAGAAAAAAAAAAAAAAAAAAAAAAAAAAAACTTTTTCATGATAACTCAAGATACATGGCATGTTTATATCAAGATCGAGTTTAAGGTGATAGAGTTCATCTAGATGAGTCATTGTTCTTTGGAGGTCCAACATTCCCCTGAATTATGATGTTTAAGGCGAGTTCACCTATATTAGTCTTTGCTTAGTCTTTAATCTCACATGTTTATTACAAGATACATGATGTTAGCTATATATGAAAAAACCCCGTAAGATTGTATTATTGATACACTATTTATAATGCAATTACATAGAACTTACTAGAAACCCTAACGGACTCAAAGCTCAAAACCGGGCTTGGTCCATCTATGTCTAATACTCCCCCGCAATCCAAGCAGCAAAATCGCAAAAGGTCGAATCGGATTACAAAACTAAAAAAACATGAAAGCAATAAAAGCATAATTTGTTGATAAAGAATTCCGGCAGCAAGCGGAAGCAATTCTTCAAGCAGCAGTAAAAACAAATATCATATTTGTTTATGAAGATATCCGACAGCAAACGGAGATTAATCTTCACCATCCAGCAACAACAAAAGCAGAAGCAAAGAAACAAAAAATAAAAGTATACATTTTTTTTGGAAAGGGATATTTAGCGGCGGCTAAGGTTTGACGGGGTGCCATAACAGAGGCGGCTCAACTTAGCCACATAAGTCTGAGGATCAAACCCGCTCTGATACTATGTTAGATAATGAAAAAACCATGTATTGTAGGAGATATTGTATTATTAATACACTGTTTATAATGCAATTAAATAAAAACTACTAGAAACCGGACCCAAAGCCCACAACCAAGCTCGGGCCATTTACATCTAATATATATGTATGGAGTATTTTGTTTGTCACCTGATCACGTCAACCCTAATGGTTAAAACTAAAATTGATCAAAGTATCACTACAAATAAAAACACCTTTCGTGACGACTAAGTCGTCACCAATTTACACTAAGTGTCATCATGTGTGTTTGTGACAATATGTCGTCACGGATTTCGCGTCACCAAACCTTTGTCACAAAAAACCTTCGTGACGACAAAGACAATGTAATTTGTGACAACATTTGGGCCCATTTTTTTTAACGCTAAGACTTTGCCAGATGTGGGCCATCGTAAATTAGTGATGACATTATCGTCACTAATAATTCTGATATATATATATATATATTTTTTTATATTGTGCAATTTAAATCATTAATAAAATTAAAAAAAAAATCATTTAATTTGGTGACGACATTGTCGTCACTAATCCTTTATTATTTTATTCATTTTTCAATTTAAATCATTTACAAAATGGAAAAAACATATTAAATCATTTAATTTGTGACGACACTGTCGTCACTTATTTTTCTTTATTTTATTTATTTTCCCATTTAAATCAGTTATAAAATAGGAGAAAAAATAAAGCGCTTTAATTAGTGTCGTCACTAACTATGCATGCGTATAAAAAAAACAGCAGCAATTGTTGCATTTCCAGATTATTTCCAGATTTTTTTTCAGAAAAAACCTACCAAAACTGAACCTCCAAATGACCCAGAAATAGGTCGCCACTCGACCCGGCTGTCCCGGTGGTCCGGAGGTGGTGATGGTAGCACTAACCAAACACAAACACAACAAAAAGAAAACAACCTAAATTAATTAACCAAACTTAAATTAACCAAATTATCAAATAAACACAATATACACATTAAAAAAATACCTTTAAACAAAACAATCTTTGGACTTTTTAAAACTTTTTTATCTATAATAATACAATTTATTTTACTATGAAAACTTGTTTTGTAAAATCATTATTTATTATTTTTAAAGTCTTTTTATCATAAAAAAGAAAGTAATTTAGTTAAATTAAAGATTCGTGACGACTTTGTAGTCTCTATTTACTTTACTAAGATGGTGTAATTTGCATTGTGATACGTGTTAACTAATCCGGTTGCCATCGAAATTATGTTAGCATATATCCTTAACTAGAATCTAACTCAAAAGAGATTTACGTGGATTACTCTTAACCACTTTCTGAATATATCCTTATCTGACATTGGTGGATTGTGGGTTGTAAATAAGCTAGCCGTTCGAGTGGTCTAATGATAGTAGCCTTGATATTTTTGCTGCCGCGATTGACGAATATGAAGAAGATACGGGTGGGTCGACACGAACATCAGTGAAACGCAATCGGATCTCTGCTGCACAAAGATTGCATCGTGATTATTTTTTGTGTTTTATATGTTTTATATGCAAAATGAGTAAAAACAGTTGAAAAACGTACAAAGTTTGCAAAATTGGCAATTTTAGTCCCCCAACTTTCAAAAATTGGCAAAAATAGTCCCTGATTACTTATTTTAAAAGAAAAGTCACCAAAGGTCCTTTTGAAATCATAAATTTTTATATTTAGTCCTTTTGTGAAAAAGTTAAAAAGTTTTGAAAATTTACAGTTTCAGTCCCTAAACTTCAGAAATTGGCAGATTTGGTCCCTGGTGAAATATTTTTGGATAGAAAAGTTCATATTGGTCCTTAGGAAACCAAAAGTTGTCACAAATAGTCCTTGGAGTTCAATTTTCATAAAATGGCAAAAATGGTCCCTCAACTTTGGATTTTGGCAAAACTAATCCCCGGGAATTTAATTTTTGAAATAAATATCAAAGGGCCTTAGGAAATTAAACAATGGCAGGATTGGCCCTTGGATTATTCATGGAGAACTTGGCAGAAACAACCCACTGTTTTCAGATAATTACAAGATTGGTCCTTGTGATTAAATACCAAACCAAATAGGCCCTTTGATAATATCCACCACCCCAATCCACCCAAAAAACCTGATCCACTTCACACCCAGGCCCACTCCCTAATAGCCTAATCCACCCCACTAATAAAAATACTCCCCCGTTTATTACCCCTCCCAGGTCAATTAGTCAACAAAACCACCATCTCCCTCCCAAACCACCCTGCAAAACCACCCTGCCAACACCATCATCACCTCTCCACTAAATCCTTGCCTCCCCTACACTCCATAAACCATAGTCCAAATCCCACCCCCTGCCAACAAGCTAAAGGCCAAATTGCAACTTACAACTTTCCTGCCTAAATGCCATAAACGGCTAAGATGGAATTGAAGGATCCAACGACTGAGAAGTGTTGTGGGAAGTGTTCAGTTGGTCGCAAAAACCCTAATGTTCACTATAAAAGGGAGAAGAAAAAGCAGAGAAAGAGTTAGTTAGTTAATGGATTTTAGTTGTAGTTAATCAGTAGTTAATGGTAGACAAGTTAATGTTTTAAGCTTTACTTGTTTTTAAACTACCAAGAGTCATCATGTAATCTTTGTTTTATCAATGAAATTCTCAATTTAAGTGTTCAAGGTATTTTCAAATCCTTTACAATTATTTTTACTCAGCTCATTACCCTGCTCAATTCTTACTCTAGCTTATTTAGTGCTTATTTACTGATTTTCTTAGCTTACTTTAGTTTCTATTTGCTTATTAGACATGTTCTAGTTCAACTCTTGTAGCTTGCTTATGTTTTCATTAAATTAGTAGTTAACTGTGAGATTAGCTCACTTTAGTTTATTTCAATTTGCTTATTGGAAATTGCTAGTTGTTGTTTGTAAACTATTCATTCAGTGTTTATGAACTTATCTCAAACTCATTTTTTTTAATTTTGCCTTAAAATCCATGTTTACCTTGAAGTTTCACTCAAACTGACCCACACAAAGGGATGTTTGGATTGACTGGTTTGACTGTCTATTTATGATTTTCAAGGGTTAAAGGTTATGCAGCCATAACACACTAGGTAAGACTAGAAAAGTTAAACCATAACACTTAGTGTCATAGTGATAAAAGTCAAAATTAGCTTAGTATTGAAATTGTCTTAACAGTAGGTTGAGTGTAGATCCTCAGATCTTAGGATTAGGTTTGATATTGTTACATTTAGCTCTAGCAAGTCCTGTTCCATCATAACATTCCATTTAGATTCAGATTTAGACAATTGAAGTTCATCTTAGTCAACTTGTGCAAAAAAATTCAAAAGTCAAAATTTTGGTAACTGTGAAAATGGGCAGATTTTAAGATAATGCACATGGCTCAATTTGGATTGGACATAAAAGATTGTTGTTGTTTTGTATTATTTGGCAGGTTGTGTACAACTTTCAAAAAGAATTTCCCATCTTGCAACTTATTTGCTTGCTTAATAATAAGCTCAAAATTAGCCCCCCTAGGCCTCACCCAGACCTGCCCTGCACCATGAGAACCCACTCTGACCCATTTTTTCTAGGTTCCATAACTTGTTCATTATCTGATCATTTTCCTTGATTTTTAGTGAATTGAGTACCCACTTAGGTTGTCTTGTTAAATGTACCTTTTGTTTGCCATTATCAGCTTATTTACATGCTTATTCGAAACCCTTTTTGTTGCCTGTTTGGACCAGTTCTGTCTCAGTCCACTGAGCTTGTTGATTTTTGTTCCTGTGTGATCTAAGCTTGTTGGATTACTATGATTGGTTAGATTTTGCTTACCTGTATTTGTGCTTTTGTGTGTTTAATTGGTTTTGGCTTATTTGCTTATAATGGCAAACTGCTTATTGCATTAAGCTCACTTAAAACCTATTAGCCTATTTGTTGGTCATTCAAACTTGCATAAGCCTGTGTAATTTCTCCTGTTTGAGTTGTTTTGAGAGCCACAAGCCTGTGCACCTTAGT
The DNA here is from genome assembly GCA_030686995.1 of Artemisia argyi. Lineage (NCBI taxonomy): Eukaryota > Viridiplantae > Streptophyta > Magnoliopsida > Asterales > Asteraceae > Artemisia > Artemisia argyi. The sequence continues at coordinate 121,744,912 of CM060698.1, read as the reverse complement.
TTCTTAGTTGTGAGCTTGTGGGTGTAGTTTTTAGCTTGTGTGGCTCTCATAAACCCACACTGAGCCAATTCACTAACTCAGTGGTGACCAGGCTTCCTTCATAACCCCATAGCAAGCTCTGTAATTAACCCCTCCATAATATTTTTGGTTCTTTGAGGAGCTAGTAGTACTAGCTTTTAGGATCCAAGCTTATCTTGGGCTCAAGAGCTTTTGCCCCTAGCTTAATAAGGCCTGCAAAGTCCTTACTTGGGGACTGTTTGAGCTTATTGATTGCATCTTATTTGATCAGGTTCTTTGGCTTATTCTAGTGTATTTATTTGCATGTTCTGGCTTATTTTAAGTTTTCTTCATTGAATTTTAGCTTATTTAACCCTTAGGATCAGATGGTAGCTTTTGGTTAGCTTTTTCATTCACAAAATCCATTTTCACCCATAAAAGCCAAACTGTTGGGCTTATTGATGTGCACAGAGCTTATTTGTGATTTCCAAAGTAGTTGCCGTCACAAAAGTTGCTTAGTTATAGTTGCTTATTAGTTGTGTAAAAAGAAAATCAAGAAAAGACAAAAATAAGAAAAGTGATAGGTTCTATTTAAGCCAATTTGGCTTATTTTTCTGCTTATTTATAAGCAATTTCTATTTTTATATTTTTGTTGAGTTCCTGATAGTTTAAAATAATTTTAAGAATTTTTCTAGAATTTTCTCTTTTCATTTGTTATTTTTAATAATTAATATTAGTTTTATTAATAATTAATTCATATTAAATAATTAAATAGTATAAATAGTTTTTATTAAGTACTCCTATGTTTTTATATTTTTCCTAGGTTTTAAACGTCATAAAATATTTTTAGAAAAAGTTTTAGAATTTTTACTATTCATTTGCTATTTTTCTTTAATTTAATTAGTTTAATTAGTATTTAAATCTTAATTAATTAATAATAAATAGAGAAAAAGTAGGAAAAACATATTTTTAGTTTTAAAATTACTTTTATATTATTTTAGAATTTTTAGAATTAAATTTTCATTTTTCTAGCTTAAATTCATAATTAGTGTATTTTAAAAATTATTAATTAGTTATTAAATAGTAATTAATTAATAGAAATTAATTAAATTGTGTAAAAATTAATTTTCTGTTTCTAATTTTTTTTTTTATCATTAGGATTGTAAAAATGTAATTTTCATATTCGTAGGTATTTTATTTCATAAAAACTCGCGTTTTATTTCGTACGATCACGTAACTTTAATCTGAACGTACGCGTTTTTAGACTTAGCTCACGTTTTTAGTGTATCTGATCATCAGTAATTGTTCATGTAGTGTTTCTAAGTTATTTTCATTCCTCATATCTTAGTGTAATCATACAAATCACTTAACCCCCTTTTCTGTCCAAATTCACCCGATCACAAACCCGTTTTTATACCATCACACCTCGTCGGGACATAACGACCCGGGAAAACACTGTATTCCACGGATATTGACTCTAGGTAGTTTGACCTTGTTGACCACTCACCTGGTCAATTCAGGTTGACCGTTTAGGGCCAATCAAAATTTGGAGCAGCTGCCGGGGAGGTTGTGCGCGTATTCTAAACGGTTTCGCAGATTAGTGATTTTGGAATTCACTTCTTTGTAAATTTACCATCCTTGTGTATATTTTCATAAAAACTGTTCCCGAAAACATTTTAAATCAGTTTTCAACGAACATAAAAAACCCAAAAAGATTTTCTTTCTCACTTGTACAAAATGTATTTCAAAAATACAAAAAATATTCACTTTTACCCTCTCACATCTTTGATTCTCCATTTCTTACCCTCTATAAACCTTTGGTTCTTTCCTATGTCGTATCCACACCATTTGGGATGCCAATGGTGTGGTGGTCCTCATAACGGTGGTAATTGCCCCAGTTGTGGCATGGTAGAGTCAGGAAACGGGTCTGTCTATAACCAAAATCCCTATTCCTACCATAACACGAATGATTCATTCCATCAGCTTCCACACCAAGAGACCCAACAGTTTTACTGTTGCGAGTATTGTGGAGGCCCTCACTACAGCTCTGATTGTCAAATTAGGAATCAGTTTATCTATGAACAGGTTCCTTGTAACAATCATGAATTTGGTTTTAACCAACCTTCACAATACACAAACCCTCAACCACTGCCTCAGGACGAGTTAGCTAGAGCTGAATCGATTACTAAAATGATTATGACTCAAAGTCAAGTCAACAAGACCATTCAAGATGGAATAAATTGTCTAAAGGATCTGATTCTTATGAAACAAAATCATCCTGTTAACTCATTTTATCTTGAGGATGAAAGTGATGAGGATGAACCATTTGAAGAAGAAAACTCAAAGGAACCTTCAGATATCTTGATAATGGGGGACAAGGAAGTCAAAGTCAATCCTCTTGAGGAAATAGATGACCTTGTTCCAATCCCAAAGGTATTTGAGAAACCTTGTGATTCGACTTCAGTTGAAACTGCATCTATGGAAACACGGGGAGAAGAGAGTGGGACAGATTTATTAGCAAAAGAACAAATGGAAATTGAAAATTCCATGTGTGCTAGTCCTTCTCAACTCCCTCAGCTCACACCCGAATATTCCACAAACTCTCCCATAATGGGGGATGAGCATCTTGACACTATTCCTGAAAAGGAATCGGACGAATTTATAAAGTCTAGTGTTGAGAACCTTATCCCAATCCCAAGAGAGTCACAGGGAATTCTTGAGCATATGTGTGATCTTCCTTCCCCTCTTGAGTGTTCAAACGATCATTTTGAGACTTTCTCAGATTTTAATGATGATTGTACATCTCATGAAGACATTGAGTATATTGAGGCATCACTCCCACAGTTTGATGTTGATCCTTTTCTTGAGGAGTTCGCCGATGAACTTACTCACATCAATCCACTTTCATCGGAAAGTGATGATGGTCTCCTCGATTTCGAAGCCGATCTGGGAGAAATTGAAAGTCTCTTATATCATGATCCACCACTCAGTTCTGATCCTAACAGTCCAGTAAAGAATATTGATCACCTTGTTCCCGAAACATTTAATACGATTTTCACCAACCCTCTATTTGAATTCGAATCTGAATTCACTGTGATTTCTAACAATCCAATCTTTGATGAGGAGAGTGATGAGTCCATAATGGAACAAGAGTTCACAGATTCACATCATGTGAATGATTCTCTTCATGAGGAGTTCTCCGGTGAACTCACTCATATCATGACTCCTCCGGAGTATGATAGCCCGGGGGGAGATGTGCTCAATCATGAGAATCTACAAATTCCCACCCTCCCGCCCGGGATGTTTTCAAACGCAAAGAGGTTAACCCTAGAAATCCAAATTCAGGCTAATGAGCCTGCTCTCGGGGAAGAAAATCTTATCATGATTTTCATCATGGTTTTCTTCCTTTTCTTCACCTATATGGTGACTTCTCCTGTTCTTCACTCCTTCGGGAATGAAGACATTATCTTTGACCCCGGCATTTCCATGTATCATTCTTTTGAGCCAGGGTCTGTATATCTCATCGGTGTGGAACTTTCACGTGCTTCAAATGTTTGTCCGAACATCTTGAATGAAAGTCCGATGGAGATTGTTTCTTCCACATCATGCTTCCCCAAGAACAAATGAATTCGGGGTCGAGTCAATCTAGCGACTCGGTAAACAAATACAGTAGCGTGTACTTAGGGTTTTCACCCTAAGTGTGGGGGAGTGCCCCTACCATTGTTACCATGTATATATATCAATAAATAAAACAAAGTGAAAAATGGTGTTTCCACATTTAGCTTGTAATGTTGCCCTTTTACATTTAAAGAGTCGGCATAATAGCCAGGACTTTGAATATTGAGGACAATATTCAATTCTAAGTGTGTGTGTGTGTGTGGGGGGGGGGGGGGGTATTCTAGCCAATTTTATCACATTTTACCATCTAGTACCCCCGTTTTTGGCAAAAATTTTAAAATTTTTTTCACTTATGCTTCAAAATTTTTTGTGGTTATCAGTCCACCATGTCTAAACGACAAAAGGATTGGCTAATCCAGGAGCAAACAGCTCTTGGTAAAGATAACTCAAATCCGTTGACGGCTTGCAATTTGCCCAAAATTGTATGGTATCTCAACTCGCCATATCCTAAAAAATGAAAGAGTTGGCTAGCCCGCAAGATTATGGCTTGTGGTAAAGGCAGTGGAAAAACCATAATTAGTAATCAGCTCAACAAGATTTCGACTATGTCCATCAAGAGTTGGCTAGTCCAGAAGCAAACGGCTTCTGGTAAAGACAAATCAAATCCGTTGACAGCTGGTGGTTTGCTCAAAATCACATGGTTATCAGGTAGACCATAGTTCTTACTTGAACTGAAACATTTGGCTACTCCAGAAGTGATGGCTTTTGGTAAAGAGATTAAAATCCATTAAGTTTTCAAAACAGTTTATTGCTAGGGACTAGCAATAGTTTAGTGTGGGGGATTGATGAGTGCTCAAACACTCATCATTTTTGGTCAATCTGAACTGCAAAAACATACAAAACACTTATAAATGCATCAAAATACTGAAAATATTCCAAAATTGTGTTTTATATGTTTTAGATGCAAAATGAGTAAAAACAGTTGAAAAATGTACAAAGTTTGCAAATTTGGCAGTTTTAGTCCCCCAACTTTCAAAAATTGGCAAAAATAGTCCCTGATTACTTATTTTAAAAGAAAAGTCACCAAAGGTCCATTTGAAATCATAAATTGTCATATTTAGTCCTTTGGTGAAAAAGTTAAAAAGTTTTGGAAATTTACAGTTTCAGTCCCTAAACTTCAGAAATTGGCAGATTTGGTCCCTGGTGAAATATTTTTGGATAGAAAAGTTTATATTGGTCCTTGGGAAACCAAAAGTTGTCACAAATAGTCCTTGGAGTTCAATTTTCAGAAAATGGCAAAAATGGTCCCTCAACTTTGGATTTTGGCAAAACTAATCCCCGGGAATTTAATTTTTGAAATAAATATCAAAGGGCCTTGGGAAATTAAACAATGGAAGGATTGGCCCTTGGATTATTCATGGAGAACTTGGCAGAAACAGCCCCTATTTTCAGATAATTACAAGATTGGTCCTTGTGATTAAATACCAAACCAAATAGGCCCTTTGATAATATCCACCACCCCAATCCACCCAAAAAACCCGATCCACTTCACACCCAGGCCCTATCCCTAATAGCCGAATCCACCCCACTAATAAAAATACTCCCCCGTTTATTACCCCTCCCATGTCAATTAGTAATCAAAACCACCATCTCCCTCCCAAACCACCCTGCAAAACCACCCTGCCAACACCATCATCACCTCTCCACTAAATCCTTGCCTCCCCTACACTCCAAACACTACAGTCCAAATCCTACCCCCTGCCAACTAGCTAAAAGCCAAATTGCAACTTACAACTTTCCTGCCTAAATGCCATAAACGGCTAAGATGGAATTGAAGGATCCAACGGCTGAGAAGTGTTGTAGGAAGTATTCAGTGGGTTACAAAAACCCTAATGTTCACTATAAAAGGGAGAAGAAAAGGCAGATAAAGAGTTAGTTAGTTAATGGATTTTAGTTGTAGTTAATCAGTAGTTAATGGTAGATTAGTTAATGTTTTAAGCTTTACTTGTTTTTAAACTACCAAGAGTCCTCATGTAATCTTTGTTTTATCAATTAAATTCTCAATTTAAGTGTTCAAGGTATTTCCAAATCCTTTATAGTTATTTTTACTCAGCTCATTACCCTGCTCAATTCTTACTCTAGCTTATTTAGTGCTTATTTATTGATTTTCTTAGCTTACTTTAGTTTCTATTTGCTTATTAGACATGTTCTAGTTCAACTCTTGTAGCTTGCTTATGTTTTCATTAAATTAGTAGTTAACTGTGAGATTAGCTCACTTTAGCTTATTTCAGTTTGCTTATTGGAAATTGCTAGTTGTTGTTTGTAAACTGTTCATTCAATGTTTATGAACTTATCTCAAACTCATTTTTTTAGTTTTGCCTTAAAATCCATGTTTACCTTGAAGTTTCACTCAAACTGACCCACACAAAGGGGTGTTTGGATTGACTGGTTTGACTGTCTATTTATTATTTTCAAGGGTTAAAGGTTATGCAGCCATAACACACTAGCTAAGACTAGAAAAGTTAAACCATAACACTTAGTGTCATAGTGATAAAAGTCAAAATTAGCTTAGTATTGAAATTGTCTTAACAGTGGTTGAGTGTAGATCCTCAGATCTTAGGATTAGGTTTGATATTGTTACATTTAGCTCTAGCAAGTCCTGTTCCATCATAACATTCCATTTAGATTCAGATTTAGATAATTGAAGTTTATCTTAGTCAACTTGTGCAAAAAAATTCAAAAGTCAAAATTTTGGTAACTGTGAAAATGGGCAGATTTTAAGATAATGCACATGGCTCAATTTGGATTGGACATAAAAGATTGTTGTTGTTTTGTGTTATTTGGTAGGTTGTGTACAACTTTCAAAAATAATTTCCCATCTTGCAACTTATTTGCTTGCTGAATAATAAGCTCAAAATTAGCCCCCTAGGCCTCACCCAGACCTGCCCTGCACCATGAGAACCCACTCTGACCCATTTTTTCTAGGTTCCATAACTTGTTCATTATCTGATCATTTTCCTTGATTTTTAGTGATTTGAGTAGCCACTTAGGTTGTCTTGTTAAATGTACATTTTGTTTGCCATTATCAGCTTATTTACATGCTTATTCGAAACCCTTTTTGTTGCCTGTTTGGACCAGTTCTGTCTCAGTCCACTGAGCTTGTTGATTTTTGTTCCTGTGTGATCTAAGCTTGTTGGATTACTATGATTGGTTAGATTTTGCTTACCTGTATTTGTGCTTTTGTGCGTTTAATTGGTTTTGGCTTATTTGCTTATTATGGCAAACTGCTTATTGCATTAAGCTCACTTAAAACCTATTAGCCTATTTGTTGGTCAATCAGACTTGCATAAGCCTGTGTAATTTCTCCTGTTTGAGTTGTTTTGAGAGCCACAAGCCTGTGCACCTTAGTTTCTTAGTTGTGAGCTTGTGGGTGTAGTTTTTAGCTTGTGTGGCTCTCATAAACCCACACTGAGCCAATTCACTAACTCAGTGGTGACCAGGCTTCCTTCATAACCCCATAGCAAGCTCTGTAATTAACCCCTCCATAATATTTTTGGTTCTTTGAGGATCTAGTAGTACTAGCTTTTAGGATCCAAGCTTATCTTGGGCTCAAAAGCTTTTGCCCCTAGTTTAATAAGGCCTGCAAAGTCCTTGCTTGGGGACTGTTTGAGCTTATTGATTGCATCTTATTTGATTAGGTTCTTTGGCTTATTCTAATGTATTTATTTGCATGTTCTGGCTTATTTTAAGTTTTCTTCATTCAATTTTAGCTTATTTAACCCTTAGGATCACATGGTAGCTTTTGGTTAGCTTTTTCATTCACAAAATCCATTTTCACCCATAAAAGCCAAACTGTTGGGCTTATTGATGTGCACAGAGCTTATTTGTGATTTCTAAAGTAGTTGCCTTCACAAAAGTTGCTTAGTTATAGTTTCTTATTAGTTGTGTAAAAAGAAAATCAAGAAAAGACAAAAATAAGAAAAGTGATAGCTTCTATTTAAGCCAATTTGGCTTATTTGTCTGCTTATTATAAGCAATTTCTATTTTTCTATTTTTGTTGAGTTCCAGATAGTTTAAAATAATTTTAGGAATTTTTCTAGATTTTTCTCTTTTCATTTGCGATTTTTAATAATTAATATTAGTTTTATTAATAATTAATTAATATTAGATAATTAAATAGTATAAATAGTTTTTATTAAGTACTCCTATGTTTTTATATTTTTCCTAGGTTTTAAATGTCATAAAATATTTTTATAAAAATTTTAGAATTTTTACTGTTCATTTGCTATTTTTCTTTAATTTTATTATTTTAATTAGTATTTAAATCTTAATTAATTAATAATAAATAGAGAAAAAATAGGAAAAATATATTTTTAGTTTTAAAATTAATTTTATATCATTTTAGAATTTTTAGAATTAAATTTTCATTTTTCTAACTTAAATTCATAATTAGTGTATTTTAAATATTATTAATTAGTTATTAAATAGTAATTAATTAATAGAAATTAATTAAATTGTGTAAAAATTAATTTTCTTTTTCTAAAAATTTTCTTTTATCATTAGGATTGTAAAAATGTAATTTTCATATTCGTGGGTATTTTATTTCACAAAAACTCGCGTTTTATTTCGTACGATCACGTAACTTTAATCTGAACGTACGCGTTTATTGACTTAGCTCACGTTTTTAGTGTATCTGATCATCAGTAATTGTTCATGTAGTGTTTCTAAGTTATTTTCATTCCTCATATCTTAGTGTAATCATACAAATCACTTAACCCCCTTTTCTGTACAAATTCACCCGATCACAAACCCGTTTTTATACCATCACACCTCGTCGGGACATAACGACCCGGGAAAACACTGTATTCCACGGAGATTGACTCTAGGCAGTTTGACCTTGTTGACCACTCACCTGGTCAATTCAGGTTGACCGTTTAGGGCCAATCAATGCTATTATTGAGTTATATGCTCGAGATTTTCTACGTAGGCCAACAAGTCATGATGTTGCATGTTTGTACGAAGCGCACGAAGCTCGACATCACATTCCGGGTATGATCGGTAGCCTAGATTGCACACATTTCGTTTGGAGGAATTGTCCAATCGAATTGAGGGGTCAATATAAAAGGGGTGACCATCAATACCCCACGATTATGATGGAGGCAGTGGCGTCTCAAGATTTGTGGATATGTCACACGTTCTTTGGACTGCCGGGTTCAAACAACGATGTGAATGTTGTGATGCAATCTCCGCTATTCCTCACCGAGCGTAATGGTACGGCACCTAAGTGCCCATTTTGTGAACGGCCATGCGTACAAGCGTGGCTACTATCTTTGTGATGACATATATCCGGCATGGTCTACTTTTGTTAAAGCATTCAAATATCCAACCGACTCAAAGGAAAAAAAGTTCAAGAAAGTACAAGAGTCGGCTCGAAAGGATGTTGAACGGGCATTTTGTGTTCTCAAGGGTAAATGGGGTATAATGAATCGAACCTTACGGCCACACACGATAGAAAGAATTAGAAAAATAGTTTATATGTGTGTCATATTGCATAACATGATTATACATGATGCCGGTACCACAATCTCGCTGGTTCATATTCGGGATCCTCCGATCGAACCGGTGTTTAACGAAGCAGCCTTAGCCGAGATACGAGATGAGGATACACATTTTCGTGTCAGATTTGATTTTATGGAGCATATTCACGCTCAACAATTACCATACCTCGAGGTGGAAGATGAAGACGATGAAAATTAGATTTTTAGTATTATGTGATGGTATTTGTTGATGTAAATAAATGACTAAAAACGTTATTCATATCTTTCGATATCTCTATGTTTTGATAATCACAAAACGAAAATCCATCAAACCAAAGATCATGACATAAACAAGTATTTAGTTGTAAATAATCACTTTTACCATCTAATCACTTAAGGTATGAATAAACAAAGTGTATAATGCATTATAAGATCAAAGGGGTATTAAATTAATTATTACAAAGTTTATTTTAATATATAAACCTATTATATATTTTTGAAAAACACTTTTGGTAATAAAGAAAAATGTTTTAATCACACTAAATATATGAATTCAAATTTTTAATCAAAATCAGTTAGTTTTTCACCAAATAAACTTTCCCCACTAAAAGACAGGATTCTGGCTGTTACAGCTGAGTGACCCCCTTAATTATAAGGGGCGGTCCCCTTAATTTTAAGGGGACCGGCTATGATTTAAGGGGACCGGCACTCTCCAGTTGTCAAAAATCTTTGCCTATAAATACCACCTTAAATCTGGAATTTTTCCCAACCTTTTTGCACAAAAACTTTCTGATTCAAACCTCCATTTCCATCTTAAAAATCCTTTGATCATATAATTCATAAGCCTTTGTTTCCAAGTGATCCAAAGCCTCATCCACTCAAGTGCAAAGAAAAGAATACTTCTATTTATCAAGACTAGAAGTATTACAACTTAGTATCATCTTGCTATCTAAGTTGTTTGATCATTTCATCTTGTATATCATTCATTCTTTGGTGAATATAGTGTATACATTGGTTAGCTAGATTTAGATATAGGATCTAGATTTATTGAAGGTGTGAAGTGGTACTAGAAGTGAATAAGTAGAGGTGCATAGGATTAGTGGTAGAAGAAATAAGAAGTGGTAGTATATTGAAGTAGAGATTAGTTGTGAAGACAAAGAAGTTGAAGCCTTGAAGTTGAAAAAACCTTGAAGCCTAGAAGTTATGAAGAAGTATATATCTTGGAGTAGTGGATAGAACTAAGTAGTGAAGATGTGAAGAAAAAAGTGGCGTGAAGAAGAAGAGTTAGGAAGTAGAAAGGTGTGAAGAAGAATTGGTGTGAAGTAGATTGGTGTGAAGAAGTTGTGATTGAGTTGTGACGAAGTTGTGGTGTGTAATTTGGTGTGTAAGGTTTTCTCCGCCATAAGGGAGGTTATTGATCTAGTGAAGAAAACTCTCGAGTAGGTGACTCGGGGAGTGGAGTAGGGCAAGGAAGGTGTCTTTGTAGCCGAACCACTATAAATCCTTTGTCTCTCGGTTTGATCTTTCCATCTCTCACTCTTTGATTATTTACTTGTTAGCATTTCATACATAATTATAATTGCTTGTGTTGTGCATATATTGATTTCACATAAAGATCAAACTAGGATTCATTCATAACAATAATTTTATAAAAACAAACCAAGTATATAAACTCTTATTAGAACACATATACATATATATGCTTATATATGATATATGAAATTGTAAATTCTTTCCCAACATTATATATAAGTAGTGTTTATACGAAAATCGTAAATAAACTAGTATCTATATTTTTGCATTAAAGAGTTTTGAAATTTACGTCTATTCTTTAGAAGTAAACTTTTATAAAACAAATAAAACGAAAAAGACCTAAAACTATTCAACCCCCTCCCCCCTTTTAGTTTTCCACAATTGGTATCAAGAGCCACGTCTAGCAAGAATTTTAAAATATATTGTATTATAAAAACTTGTAACGATCTATGGAATTTGAAAAATATCTAGAAGGGAAATTTACGCAAAAACCACAGTTATTTGAAAATGATCATTTTCTTGAATGAAAAAATAAATTTGAGAATTATGTGAAATCAATAGATCTTGATCTTTGGCATATCATTTCAATTGGTGATCTTAAACCAACCAAAATGGATTTTGAAAATCAATATAATAATCTTCAAACAAAGATTGATAAAAATACTAAAGCTAAATTACTTATTTTCAAAACTCTACTAAGAGTTGAATATGAAAGATTATTCTTTTTTAAAACGGCAAATGATATTTGGAAATGTCTTTTAAAGTTTCACCAAGAGAAATGTAAAACCAAAGATGATAAACTTGATGTTGCACAAGAATTAGTCACTCTAGAAAATTTAATAGATAAATATTTAGTTGAAATAAACACATGTACTACTAGTTCAAATGTGATCATTGAAGGTAGCAGTAACGAAGAAGATGATGAAAATATGGCTTGTGAGAATATTGAAACAAATGTGAATACAAGTATTGATGGCAAGGACTACATGCTTCAAGATCTAAGCGAAACTACAAATAAAACATGGAGCGACATGGACGATGAAATTGATTAACATATAGCATGTGAAGATTGTACAACTACAAATAAGGTACAATCCGAAACCGAACATTTTTGCTATGATCAATTTATATTAGAATTTTTAAAATTGGAACACAACCTCAAACATCTTTGCAACATTGACTCAAAAATTATTTTTAAAATTGGATCCTCAATTTCCGTTGAAAATAACTTTGAAAAAGAAATAATTTTAGAAGACAAAATGTCTAGACTTGAATGTAAAAAATGCCAAGATTACAAACATGAAATTAAAATGGAAAATGAAAAAGCAAAAATGTTAGCCAAATTCGAAAATAGTTCTAAATCTTTAAAATATCTACTTAACATTCAAAAGTCATTTTATGATAAAACCGGTTTAGGATTTACCGCAAATGATCCTTTAACAAATGTATCAAAACAAATAAAATTTGTTAAACCTAGTGAAGAAATTTAGAACTAGTATTCTTTACATCCATTATTTTTCACTCTAGTCAAGAAAGTCATTGTTTGTTAGTTAAAACAAACTTTTGATGAATTCTTGTACTTCTCGACAACATCCTTATCATGGGCATTTAAATGCAATGGATGTTCTCAACTAACCATCTCGTACCTATGAGAATCTGGGTACCAAGCTCTTTTTCATGTTTAGGGAGTTGACGAACGAAGAGACTATTACTTTTTGGATCGCTCACATTGCTCTCCTACATTTGATGACTATTGGTTCCTATTACTCTGATTCACACGATTTGCTTATGATGTTGTTGTGGTCATTTATTGTTTCGGCGTTTTGTTCTTCACTTTTGTAGTATTGGCTTTATGGTGTGTTCGTTACTACCTCAAGACGAAGGATTCAAGCACAACTATTCTTGATCTACATGACTTGTGATGTTTGTTGTGATCGATTAAGTTTTTCGGATCAAGTCTCCTTGATCTATATTGAGTTGGGATTTTACTTTGCTACTTCGACATGCTTTGGACAAACTTTAAAGATGTCTTCTAACACTCTCAAGCCCACTCTTAAAAAAAAGCTGGACCTGAGGTAAGTTTTCTTTTCAAAAACTTGTCAATATCACATTATATTATAGTTTGCTTTAATTAGTATATTAATATGATTAAATTTATAGGTTGCCATGTTCATAGATCATTAATACTAATATATGTATACATGATATTAGGCTAGTTAATCCTCTTGTTGTTAAGTCTATTACCATTCTTCTTATTCTTCATTTATATTGAATATCATCTATGATCTATAGTAGAATACTTACTATTTAAGCTATATGACCTTACTAAGTTGCATTAATAGATGTGCTATAATTAAGACTTGTTAGTAACTTAATATTATGACGAGTTTAGTATACATATATTTACATATGTCTATCTTGTGTCTATAGATGATTTACTTTATCCCTCTCTATCACATTGCATTTAGATCATTAAAATCTACCATCACTCTTCCATATCTTTAGTTGCCATTAGAGATGATTATATGTGACAATGGGCTCAATTGATTCTCTTGAGTATGATAAGTTTCTATTTTACATCCTTCACTTGCAATTTCTTGTTATCGAAATTAAAATATCACGTTTAAAACCTCTCGCTTTGAATAATAATTTTTCAAATATCTATCTCATTTTTCTTCAAACAACATGTTTAACTATAAGCTACCATAACTTTATTTTAATCAAAATCAAGATTGAAAAACTTTTCTTATCCAATTTGTCAACATGTTATGAAGCAAAACTCAATCTATTTTATTCTAATGCACACTTGAATCTATTTCAAAGCATTGTTGAATAAAACTAAAAACGTTTTATTAAAAACATATTTGATTATCCCACATGTGTCATACACATCTATGGAAATGACATTCACAATTTTATCAAATCATTTCATGAGAATCATGGTTTGCCCATATGGATCTTGTTTGCAACAAGTCTTGTAGTCCATATAATCATATCTTCCTACTTGTTACTTGTAAGCACTCATCAATATGTTTGCACTAGCCTACATATTATCATTTTCATGTAGTTGCATATTTAACTAGTATGCTTTATTACTTCCTTGGTTGTTTAACTTAATTGGCCAATAAGTAGATTGCATGTATACTAGAAATTACTTATCTACTTTACTTATTTTTATAACATTCTCTACATTTATGAATAGTATACCTTATATTGCCTCAAAAAGTTGAACTTATTATCTACTTTACTTATTTTTAAAACATTCTCTACATTTATGAATAGTATACCTTATATTGCCTCAAAGAGTTGAACTTACTTGAATCCAAACCCAAAAACACAACTTTTCTGAAAATTTTCTGCCAAAAACCCAATTCTGGCATTCTGGGATTCACCAGGTGGGCGGCCCCCTTAATTATATAAGGCGGCCCCCTTAATAATTAAGGGGACAGGCCCCTAATTAAGAGGACCGGCCATCTGATGGTCGGGGTTACTGTTTTCTTTATCACTTTTTGACCATTTACACCCTATACTTTCCAAAATTCACAAACATATTTTGTCCCATAATATCCCTCAAAATTTACCTTCCTAAACCATATTTCTCATACACTATAAATACCCTCTTCCCATCATTAATGCATCACATCTAAACATGTCATCCCCCAACAACCAAAAACCCTAGATTTCAAGAACTGCAAGGATCTCCGCCAAACCCGTTTGGAGGAGGAAACTTGATTGTTGTCATAACTGAAGTGATGCTGTTCCAAGTCAACCAACAACTAAACCTCAAACCCACACTAATGACTCATCTCACAACCTATCATCCACTCATGCCCTCATTAATGCTTCTTCTTATGATGAGCATGCTCAATCCCCAAACAACAATCCCAATCTCTCAATCAATACTTCACATGTTGCTCATTCAACAAAAATACCATGCACTCATAAAGAACCTCTTCCACCCATATCATATTTTCATGACTACCCAAGCTCAACCATGTCTCCACCACCAAGAGTACCACCACCTCATCCTACAACTTCTCATGCCATTCCTATGTTGCATGTTCAAACCTTCACCCAAGACAACTATCATGCTCCACCACCATCACCTTCCTCCGAACACTTGAAGTTCGTTGAGGAGCTAAAAGAGGCTCATGAGCTTAGTGCTCTTTTAGCATTACATCTTGCTCAACACAATTTGGATCCACCTCAATCAAGCTCACCATCATCACTACACAACATTAACCAAATTGAGAAGCATGTTAACAATTGCCCTTGTTGCATCTTCCTCCAACAACAAACCATTGCATTGAATGAGCACTTTACTTGGATTGAGTATCTTCTTACTTGATCTCAACAAACACCATCACTTGAACAACATCAAAACCCTCAACCAACAAACCCAACTTCAAACCCACCACCTCCAAGCTCCACATCTCCAAACTCACCAACATCCATGTACCCAAAAGTTTACCTCCATTAAGCCACCAACATGATCCCCATTCACCATTCTCACCCAAGCATTTTATATGCTTATGTTTCTTATTTTCAAATAAAACTCCTAAACCATTTTGGGATGCAAGAAAAGTTTGATGACACTCTTTGTTGGCACAATAGGATATTCTACTTAGTTTAGAATTCTATCATTATGGCTTATGTAACAATGATTATGTGGTTGACATAATCATTTTGAATTAATGAATGCTTTTATATGTGTTTAAAATTCCTCTTTGCCATGCTTGTTATTTGTGATTTGTACGTTATATAGTTTTGCTTGTGCTTCTAATATTTTTCTTGCAAGAATTCCAGAGCTCGAACCCTTGGCGCCCTCAAATGAGGGGGAGCATACATCAAGGGGGAGCTTTCACCTTATCAGCTTAAACCTTTTTGATTCTACAAAAAGGGGGAGAAGTGAATATAAACTCACTAAATACTTGTCTAAAAATTAATTTTTGGATTTAATGAGTTTTAGGTTTTGTAATCATCAAAAAGGGGGAGATTG
This sequence comes from Artemisia argyi, assembly GCA_030686995.1. Lineage (NCBI taxonomy): Eukaryota > Viridiplantae > Streptophyta > Magnoliopsida > Asterales > Asteraceae > Artemisia > Artemisia argyi. The sequence continues at coordinate 121,729,228 of CM060698.1, read as the reverse complement.
TTGATATAAATAAATGACTAAAAACGTTATTCATATCTTTCGATATCTCTATGTTTTGATAATCACAAAACGAAAACCCATCAAACCAAAGATCATGACGTAAACAAGTATTTAGTAGTAAATAATCACTTTTAGCATCTAATCACTTAAGGTATGAATAAACAAAGTGTATAATGCATTATAAGATCAAAGGGGTATTAAATTAATTATTACAAAGTTTATTTTAATATATAAACCTATTATATATTTTTGAAAAACACTTTTGGTAATAAAGAAAAATGTTTTAATTACACTAAATATATGAATTCAAATTTTTAACAAAAATCAGTTAGTTTTTCACAAAATAAACTTTCCCCACTAAAAGACAGGATTTCTGGCCGTTACAGCTGGGCGGCCCCCTTAATTATAAGGGGCGGTCCCCTTAATTTTAAGGAGACCGGCCATGATTTAAGGGGATCGGCACGCTCCAGCTGTCAGAAATCTTTGCCTATAAATACCACCTTAAATCTGGAATTTTTCCCCACCTTTTTGCACAAAAACTTTCTGATCAAACCTCCATTTCCATCTTAAAAATCCTTTGATCATATAATTCATAAGCCTTTGTTTCCAAGTGATCCAAAGCCTCATCCACTAAAGTGCAAAGAGAAGAATACTTCTATTTATCAAGACTAGAAGTATTACAACTTAGTATCATCTTGCTATCTAAGTTGTTTGATCATTTCATTTTGTATATCATTCATTCTTTGGTGAATATAGTGTATACATTGGTTAGCTAGATTTAGATATAGGATCTAGATTTATTGAAGGTGTGAAGTGGTACTAGAAGTGAATAAGTAGAGGTGCATAGGATTAGTGGTAGAAGAAATAAGAAGTGGTAGTATATTGAAGTAGAGATTAGTTGTGAAGACAAAGAAGTTGAAGCCTTGAAGTTGAAAAGACCTTGAAGCCTAGAAGTTGTGAAGAAGTATATATCTTGGAGTAGTGGATAGAACTAAGTAGTGAAGGTGTGAAGAAACAAGTGGCGTGAAGAAGAAGAGTTAGGAAGTAGAAAGGTGTGAAGAAGATAGGTGTGAAGTAGAAAGGTGTGAAGAATAATTGATGTGAAGAAGTTGTGCTTGAGTTGTGACGAAGTTGTGGTGTGTAATTTGGTGTGTAAGGTTTTCTCCGCCATAAGGGAGGTTATTGATCTAGTGAAGAAAACTCTCGAGTAGGTGACTCGGGGAGTGGAGTAGGGCAAGTAAGGTGTCCTTGTAGCCGAACCACTATAAATCCTTTGTCTCTCGGTTTGATCTTTCCATCTCTCACTATTTGATTATTTACTTGTTAACATTTCATACATAATTATAATTGCTTGTGTTGTGCATATATTGATTTCACATAAAGATCAAACTAGGATTCATTCATAACATTAATTTTATAAAAACAAACCAAGTATATAAACTCTTATTAAAACACATATACATATATATGCTTATATATGATACTAGTTATAATGCCCGCGCACGCGCGGGGTTTTTTCTTATTTTTTGAATAATATATTTTGACCAATTGTAATTTAAATTCCAACATAATGTGGGTCATGTTAAAAGCGTATTTGCTATAATGTATCTACTTTCAAATAATCTGATACGAAACGTGATAAATGGTTTGAGTGTCTCAAACGGTACAAAAGTAATCCAATATATATTCTAAATGCGTATATCTATTAGACTGTATTATTATTGTAATGTTTGTAACATTTACTGTAATTATCTTGTTTGATGTGGGGCTTTTATTTCTCAAGAGGGGAAGTTTCATCGTAGAAATCTGTATTGCTTTTGAAATGTTTATTTTTCTTCGTCTAGTTGGCCTGTTCTTTTATGAGTTTTTTGCTGGCCAGTTATAATCTATAGAATCAATAAAATTTATGAATATAGCATATGATGATAGATAGTTTTGTTCATGAAAAGCTTATTTTGAGTCACTCCTTTTCAATTCCTACTGGAGGTTCTTCACAACAATTGTGTTGGTCAACTTTGACACTTCCAAAGCCTCTTTTGCTTGTTGTTAACCCTTTCCTCTTGCTCTATTTTTACTCTCATCAAGTCTTCTACAACATCTTCAAAATCATCTCTTTGCTTCTCTAATTCTTCCTATATGTGTTTCGAACTTGGTGATTGTATCCAGAGAGACTGATGAAGTTTCATAGCGTGATTCACGATCTTTTCCTCCAATCTTTTAACCTGAAGCTCATATTGCTTAATTGTAGGCAAGACTTTGAGTATTCACTTTCAGTATTTATCTAAGGCTCCTCTAGCCTTGCAAACATATCATGCTTTCCCTGCAGTAAAAACTTATAATCTATCAATATCAGCATGATCATTTTTTAAATATGTTGTGTGCAAGATTTAAGAACCCGACTAAATATGTTTCAAATATCATGAAGAATGACCCATTACTCAGGCAACCAATAGAAGGTATTGCTAAGGGTGGAGCTGAGATACTGTCAACAGTATTTTTCGCTGTTCCGGTCATGATACAAATCAAAATATGGCAACTCTTGATAAAATTTTAAAAGCAATCACAACAAAATATTAAAAAAAAAGTGCCTATGTGCTTTTTTCAGTTTAAAAGTCATTGCAATACATTACACGGTGGGATTGCTTATACAAACCATGATGAGTCTGTATTCTGGGTGTCATAAGAGCTTAAGTGTTACATGTAGTGGAATGCACCCTTCTCCAACAGCAACCAAAATTGTGCTAAACTTATTATCTGCTAAAACCATGATGGATACTTCCTTTGCACCGTGCCCAAAAAGTCCAAGACATCCAAAAATCAATAAAAACATGTACTAAATAGTGCTATATCTAGCAGTAAACTGACAAATGGAAAAATCAAACATATTAGATGGCCTTTATTTCGATGAGTGCAAAAAGGAAGACAACTATGAAAGTATCATTGCAGTGATTCGTGAAACAATGTTCCCATAAGCATTCAAAGTTTTGTAAGGGATGCTTACGCTTCACCAAAAAAGGTCAGAGAATGGCCCTGATGGAACAAATTGGTTGCTCCGCCGCCACACCACCCTTATTATACTCCTCCCAGATCTGTGTTGATAAGATTGCTCCTACATAAGTTGCTACATTCATCACGAACATTGGAACCTGCACTTTCATTTCAAAAATATTGTACAATTAAAATTCAATGGAAAATAAAACAACATTAGCCATTTTCTCAATAACACTTACACATGAATACATTTGATCTTCAAATTCTTTAAGTAGCTTTATGTTATAATTAGTAGACCCAAATCTTATTGCAAAGCGCCTTTTAAAATTACTTTTGTGCACAAAATTCAGAAATAAAAAAACCTTTAGAATGTAGTTTTTAGTTTTAGTTTTTGGCTTTTTATTGACCAATAATGTAGTTTAATTTTTGTCTTGTGCTAAAATCGATCTTTTCTATTAATCCTATATGATTTTAATCAAATATCTAAATTATATGAGATGGCTCCAAAATAACTGTTTTTCTATATGAAAAGACTACAAATTAAGGTAAAGATATAATTGCTGCTAAGATATTTTCAAAAATCCTTTTACTTGATTAAGATAAGAGTTTTTGTTAAAGAATTCAAAATGGTCCTCTGTCACTAAAATCACGAGGGGAAAAAATTTAATTTACCTAAATTAAAAATTCACGAGGTTCCAGCGCGTTACACACTTGCTTAAATTCATCGTAATTGTTTAGATCACGAACTGAATTAGCTTCTTCTACACACCGAAATCGTTTGCTACTTGGTTCATCTTCATGATGTTTTCCTGGCCCCTCTGTCACTGAAATCTCAACTGGCTCTCCTTCCCCATTATGACTGACCATACCTTCGATGCCACATGTGTATTCTTCGTTAACTTGCTCAATATGATCATCTTATCTTAAGTAACGGTAACTTCTTCCAAGTTGTCTTCAGTGTGATCATATGAACTTGATGGATAAGCTTATGAGGCTCTTTCTTGATCCAATAACTCGACCTTGGCACTCATAGCTGCAATTTCCTTGTAATGAGCTTCGAAAAATGCCTTCTTTTGAGCCACAGATTTGCGAGTAGCCTTTAAACCCAAATTTCACCAATAACAGCCCATATAATGATATGAGTTGGACCCTATTGTGGGAAGTGATGATTTGCAGCATCCTAAAGCATTATTTATGAACCACATAAGCACTGTCATTAAAGTTTTATTTTATGTAATAAAAATAAATGCAAAAATCAATATCAAAGTAACCACCGAATTCTTTTTCACAAATCATGAGAAGTCAAGAACATTCATATAGTCATTCTATCAAACATTTTGTAGGCAGAATACCTTCCAAAATCCATAAACCATCTCTAGTTACCTAAGAGCACTGCATAGCTTCAAACGGGACAAACAAACCTTTTTTAGATTATCTTAGAAAAATAATAAAAGGTTTTGTTATTGGAAAATTTACTTCACGTGTGATCTGCAAGTTCTTAACACCAGCAACATAATTCTTGCAGTTAATAGAACAAAACTATCTTACTTTCTCCTTAGAACATAATTTTGACCTGAGCCAAAGTTTTGACTCACTAATTAACTAAATTTGATATTTGCACTTTCTACAATATTAGAGTTGAATTACTATTTTTGTGAGTTCTGAAATGTATAGTGTGGCCCTTGACAAATGATTATTGTGTGCATTATAAAATAACAAAAAAGGCAAGCATAACAGGGCTAACATAATAGTTATTTCCCTTAAAGATCGATGTTTCACGCACATATCCACGCCTAGTGATATTCTTATCAAACTTTCTAACCTTCTTTCTCACAAGACGCTTTGATGTATTATAAGAAAAGTACACTAATGATTAAATACATAGTATCATAAGTGTGTAACCATCTCAAGATCTTAAAGTTCTAGAAAGACAGTAAAACCCACACCTTTTGACTATATTTTTACATTTCAAGGCAAATTTTCTATTTCTACTCAAAGGATTTAAGTCACAATTTGATGACGGGGAGTTATAAATTAAAGTCAACACATCAATTCTTGGCTCTTGTTTATCCCATATATATAAAATAATTAACATTAACATTCAATAATATTTAATTACTGTGTTTGGTTTGATTTAGATGAAATACTACACTAACCAACAATGGTCAAGACACTCATATAGTTCTAGTAGGCATATTATTGGCAACTATGATAACAGATTAGTGAAGATTTTTGTATTTCTAATACTAAACATGTCTAAGATATTGTTGTTAACCATAATGTTATTTCTAAGTTTTACCAACTTATTTATTTAGTTTTTCGTTTCTTACTTCTCATAACACTTGAACATTCTTGATCTATGCAACTATAAAAGCTTATATCACCTAAGCTCTTAGTCAAGATTGATCACATTACACATGTACATGTTATAATATAGTGGCAGCACAGCATGTCATAATTCTCATTACAATGGTCTAACGACTCCAATATTATTAATGATAATGCACAAAAAGATAAAACATATATTTACAGATAAATTACACAAACCAACCCCCAACGGACAAGTTTTGACTCAAAATAAAGGCGACCCATTTTAATCAATACCGTTGCGCGACTCACCCATCTTGCCACCTATGTACGACACTGAAAGTGTAATTTAATGCATACACCTTCCTAAATCCTTTTATTCAAAGATTTAAGAATATAATTATAATAACGCTCTTTTTTAATCGTCATTAACGCATTAACTATTCATACAAAATAAACATAAAACGATGAAAATTGTATACATGTCAACCCAACCCGTCCTACCCATTTTGACCTGCACTAAAAATGACATGCTTCAACTTTCTTGTGTTGAGTCTATCGATGTAAAGGAGCAGCGGTTAATAAAAACCTATTTACCTTTTGGTAAAATAAAATAATGTAACCACACATAAATTGAACCTGCAAAAATACCACTAAACTCTAGCACAAAATTGAAATCCTATATTATAACTTTGCACACTTTGCGCATAACATATTTCACCTTATACAGTCGTTTTGTGCATATTTCTACAAAGGAGATTGTTCAACCCATTTGACCCGTACTGAGTCACCCAACTTAATAAACATGCATAGGTCTAGCCCACAAACACACACATGTTACATATGAGAATCCTTTTACTTTTTGAATATATGTCAATTCTTTATTACTTCCTACCAATGGGATACCAATCAGAAATTACTTTTGCGTATTCATGGTATTTTCTTCACTGTTAATTCTGCACTTATTCTCGATATCTCAAGTCTTTATCATCCTATCATTTATTCTTTAATCCATACTACAATACCGCCGATCAAAATCCTCACTCCTTACTTAATAGCATATCTATTAATAATCCTCTATTACTTTCCCAATGTGGATTGATAGCATCTACATCTACCACAACACAAAGTTGATAATACACCGAGTTAAAACCAAACTATCACATAAGCATCTATCAAGGCAACACTACTAATATTTGAAACATTGTCTCGAGCAATCTGTAATGAACATCCACACTATTTATTATCTTAGCACTTGTTCATTAATAAACATTGTCCCAGCCAAAACAACAGCTAAAAAGGTGGAAGCAACAACTTGGTCAAGTGTTTTCACCAGCCCCATGTAATCTAATAATCTATACAATCTTCCATCTACTACTAACCCTATTCACAAGCCTTACCTAACTATAAGCAGAATATTAAAAAATGTTGGTTATAAACATTCGATAACATAGATCTGCATGAAAGGGTTTATCAGTTTAACTTTTCATTCGGATGTTTGAATATGAATTCTGAAACACCTTTTAACAAACAACATAAGTTTTGTTCCCGATATATTTTTATCTCACAACACATCAAATTTGTTACCCGCTTAAACATTATAACAACTTTAGACAACAAATCATAACCAAAACAACTAACTATTTGTTTCTAAGTTTAAGATATCACGTAGTCACTTTCAAAATGCACATCCAAACAACCCTTACATAAAGGAGCCTAGATCTAAGAGAGAAGATATAGTGTACCTCTGATTTTGCATTTTCTATTGCCAAAGAAATTGCTTCAAATGCTTTTTCTCCATCTGTTAACCATTGAGCTTGACTACCATCTGATAAACCCTTTTTCAAGCAAATGAACCAAACGGGTGGGAATTGCACCAACCTTCAATTGGCTTTTGACTTGCAATAAATGGAAGATATCCAATCTTTGGTTTTTGACTTTTTTCACAACTTGTATCCATACCGCAAGGGGCTTCTTTCCTTTACCTCTTCTGCGAAAAGTACTTGATCCTATTTTCCACCCATAAAGTATCATACCTTGAAATTAGCCATCGAGTCAATGCCAAGATTTTTCAAGTAGCCTCGGCTGGAATAAGATAATTGTATAACTATGTTACGGTATCACGTCTGCAACTATTATTGATGCAACCCAACACATTAGCACAAATAAACTATTTTCATGTTGGTTCATAGTTACCAATTCCATTGCTAGGATTCAAGAACCAAAAATAGCAGATGAAGATCAAATTAAATGTTTTTAAGTACACTGACTTGTTATATGTTTAATAGGTAATCGAAAAAATGCATTATTCTTGCCAACTATATATAACTGGACCTGTTACCACACGTGTTCTTAATGACCGCTTTGAACGACTATTCAAACTGAAAATTTTACATGTATGTCATTACGTCGGTCCTTTATGGCTACCTTCAACAGCCATACAAACTACAAATTTTGATTATGTACAACTCTTAGTGTTTAATTGGCATCACCCTCTTTGCTACAAAGATTTGTAATGTTAGACCTTATTGTTAGTCTGCTACAAAGGTGAAACAACTACTTTCTTTTAGACTGTTTGTTAACACCCATTGTGTTATTAATGGCAGCACCCTCTCTCACACGTATATATTTAATTTAAGACCTTATTACTTCTCTGCTGCAAAGGTGAAACAACAGCTACTTACATTTGGACCGTTGGATACCCATAGTGTATTAGTGACAGCACCCCCTGCTACAATGATTTTGGCCTTAAAAGCTTACTTTCTAATCAAACATATAATAGGACAGCTGCATGAACGACTAAAAAGCAAGGTGATAATTTTTTTGCTGTGTTCGCACCATACTCCTAATGGGACGTTACCTGTCATACCTAGTCACATGTGGCCAATACTTTTGTAGTTAGGGGTTGTGGTTTATGGTTTTTTGCAAAGGCGATTTAGGCTATAGCTACCAGGGAAGCCACAACTGCGGGTGGGCAATTGTACTTGTTTTTGTCACACTGATATACCCGTTATCCAAAGACCAAGTAACCCTTTTTCCAATAGGAAAACGAGTAAAGCATTAATGAAACAATAGTGTTTTTCCAAATTCTTACTTATGATTTATAACTAAATCACAACAAATATCCAAAACATCACATACCTATTACAATATAATCAGGGGCGAATTAAAAGTAACAGTTTTACCTTGATTCAATCCAGCTTCTCTTTTCCTCAGAAACAATCATAAGGATGGGAGGCTTTGCTGATAAGTAATTATGATACATAGGATCTGTGGTCTAACTGTGTGTGATTAAGTTTTTTTGAGAATAAAGGGATAAGTTATATTTAGGGTTTTGGGAAGAAGGAAAAAAATATCTTTATTGGAATCAAATCAAATCAGCGTCTATATAATGATGATTGGTTTCATGATGAAACAATTTGTTGGTGATGATGATCGATGATATTATGATATAATGGCGTAGATGATGATAGACACATGATTTATAATTATCTAATATCAATAGTATTTATAAGTACATAAGGAATGTAACTCAAGTCACGATTTTAGGTTTAGGTTTTTGCCAAATAAAGAAATATTTAGGAAAAAAAAATCTAATTAAAAAAATATTACCTAATAAGGTATGAATTGATTTTTTTGAAATGGAAAAATTCCAATAGAGGTTTTACTTTATTATATAAAAGATATGAAATTGTAAATTCTTTCCCAACATTATATATAAGTAATGTTTATACGAAAATCGTAAATAAAATAGTATCTATATTTTTGCATTAAAGAGTTTTGAAATTTACGTCTATTCTTTAGAAGCAAACTTTTATAAAACAAATAAAACGAAAAAGACGTAAAACTATTCAACCCCCCTTCTAGTTTTCCACAGTATTTTATGTTTTTTAATAATATTATGTAATGTTTATTTTAATTTTAATGAATTTTAGTTTTTAGTAAATTTTAATAGAATTTAAAAAAGAAAAAAAAAAGAGAAGTGATTGAAGGGTGAGGGGTGTGATGCCAACAAAAAGTGAGTGAGTGAAGGAAAAGTGGGAGGGTAATGTGGCATAAGGAGATTGGTTGTTTGTGAGTGAAGGTTGATGGGGTGAGGGATGCATTGCCAACCCCCTTAGCTTTGCAATAATCCTTATAAAAAGAAGTTGTGTGTTTAGTTGATCATTATAGAACATGAAGATCATATTTGCAGCCCAAAAAGCGACCCGGTATTATTTCCTTAACCGTAAGCAATATGGTGTTCATGGAGCTTCAAATTTTGGTGGTTATTCTCATGCTTGGAAGTCAATAAGGCTGTCAAAACCCTTGTTTTATGATCACCAATATAGTACCTCAACAGTCGTAAATGGATCCTCATTCAGGTTGGCTTCCTCATTATTTCTTAGTTTGTTAAGTATTTGATATAGTAACTAGTTTATTTTATTTCATAATTGTACCATAAATTACTTGCAGGTCGATAAAAGAAGGCATAAAGCATGGAAACAGTGATAATATTGAGAAGAAGGTGGATCTTGAAATAACTTGCAAAGAAGCCATAAAACCGGCTTCTCAAACTCCATACGATCTAAGAACCTTCAACCTATCAATTATTGACCAATGGTTTGATGATTGCTACACCCCTTTAATATTGTTTTTTCCTAATAACAAAGTTTCTAGTGTTACGGATGTTATAAAGAACCTCAAGGAGAGTTTATCTCAGATTCTGACTCGATTCTATCCTATTGCTGGAGAAGTTAAGAACAACTTTCACATTGAGTGTAATGACAAAGGAGTCAATTTCCTGGAGGCTCGCATCAATCAAAGTCTCAAAGAATTCTTACGTCAACCAGATGACAAAAAAGTGAGAGAGTTGGTTCCTAATAGCCCTAGAACTGGAGAATCTTCAATAGGAAATTATGTTATAGGTGTTCAGGTGAGTTTCTCTATTCAAGTTCATGAATGTAGATACCATGTAATCACATACGCATTTTATGTTTTGTTGTTTATTTACTTATATATGTGTACCATCTGGTAAACATTTTCAATTGTGGAGGGATTGGCCTTTCCATGAGCATTACGCACAAGATCTTTGATGGCGATACGTATTTCTTGTTCATGAAAGCATGGGCAACAGCCGCTAGAGGTTCTCCCGAAAGAATATCACCAAGTTTTATGGCTTCTCAAGTCTTTCCCAACAACCCTTCTCTTAACTATTCATGGCCTTCCAAGTTCACAAGCACTGAATCCATTATAACAAAGAGATTCCTGTTTGATTCTGTGGCCATAGCTTCACTCAAGGCACAACCAGTTGCCTGCACCGGCTTATTGTTGGAATTATGATATCATGACAATCATATAAAATAAACCAAACACATCAAGAGAGTATATGCGGAAGCGTTATAACAAGATCATATAATATGTAATTAATTAATCAAATATAAATAGTAAATGTACCGTAGTGATTCTAGCCCGAACAAGAATCAAATGCAATCTTCAACTCAAGAACCCTAATTAGGGTTTATGTGAATAAATCCAAGAAACAAACAATAATGTGTTTGATTCACGATCTTGTACACACGTACTACTTCAAGTAAACGTTTATGCAAGTCAAGCGAGCACAAACACTAGAAGAATAACAAAGTATTCGACTCCCTTAAACTTTAATGGGGTGTCGAAATCTTTGCTAGGAGAAGAGAAGAGAAAACACAGAAGATTAGGTGTTCAAGTTATATCAGAAAACAATGAAACCTTGTGTGTTTATATAGGATAGAAAACTTGAACAAAAGCTTCACCAAGCGATGTGGGATACCCTTAGCCAATCGATCCTAACCAACCCACAAGGGTTCTAGAGCCTTCTTGACATTCCAATTTTCATTTATAGTCCCTTTCCTTTTATTCGTCTAATGGTCGTTAGCCTTTTCCATTAAATGTTAACGATCATTACGTGTTTACGTTCTAATAATTAATGTAACATTTATATATAATTATTATTCATTTATTTTTCATACGTAAAGTGTGCAATCCCGTGATCTCGAGTTCGATCCTAACATGCAACTACTAAAATAATGTCCATAATCTAACAGTTCCCACTTGGACCTATTTTAATAGTGTAATCACATCGGTTAGCGTCTTGCAACACGCCGATGCCTCTAGTACGATCTCGAGTAAGACTCCTGGAAAAACCTTTTAATGATTTCTCATTATTATTATCCTTTTGTTTCTAATACCACGTTAATAAGGATATGGATTAAAGTCATTTCTTAATTAACCATTCTGTTTCTCGTTGTTTATAATTGATCAAGATTACCAAATCTTCTGAACATATTCAGGGGAGATCTTGGGTGCGGCCGCACATACATCTTACCAACCCTACGAGGGGCCCAGCAGTATTAAACTCCAAAAATAAATTTGAAGGAACAAATTCTATCTTGACTACAAGCAAAACCCACAAACTTTGTAACACTTTCGAAAACAACCCTTATGACTACCAGTTACGTATAGCGTTAAGTTGTTCCACAAAAATATACTACATTCATGACACTTATCTTGCATCTCAAGTCTGAGGATAACTTCTCATGATTTACTTAATGACAAAGTCCATAAAGTAACATCATGTAGTTGGGATAAGTCCTATATTCGGTAACATTGAATATCATCTGAAATGGCATGACTACGCATCAATATACTTTAAGTATATTATACCAACCTTCAGATTTGTCTTGATTTAATAATATTCCCATATTTTAACTAACAACGGACAATTTTAAAATAACCTTTATTCATGGATTTAAACATGTAAAAACAGGATACAATATATTATAAATTAAACATACCATGTATTTAAATTTATTATAATAATTGTTTAACATCCCTTATCCAAATACTAAATAGATCAATGCATGATAACTCTTGTTGATGAATTATGTCTCAAGTAATGACATTCATACTTGTTGACAAGACATAAATCATCCAACTTTGATCTATCGGAATTTTGAGAATACTTATTTCAAGAATTCAACTATTGAAGTTCTTGTATATGCATACTCAACTATTTTGATAATGCCTTATAATGTTTCATAAATGTGTGACATCCTTAACCACCAATTTATGATAATCAAACTTCCAAACATTTTAAAATTTAAAGTATTCTTATTCTCTTAATGTATAATGCAACTATGCTTTATTAAGTATAACTAGTAATAGCCAAGGATGAAATCCTTTCCATAACTAGTATTGATTGTCATCTCAATTTCATTAGCATCATTGTATGCAACAACAATATGCTATTAAAACTTTCCGTAAACATTAATATCTATAGTGTAATGTTTGATACCCTTCAAACCCTTTGTTGGCTATGACAATTTGCACAACAATTGATAAATTGTTCATCTATAGAATTTGGAAGCTGTTCCAGATTTAGGATGTGATTCTATAATCAAACATATTCTTTTTATAATATTACACAAGTTATCTAATAACTTTTTAATTAGATATTAATATTGCCAAATCATCTTGTAATCAAGCATGATACAACAAAACATGATGTTCATGAAAAATCTTTGAGTCATACTTAGATTTTATTCATGTTATGCATATACATTTAGACTTTCTGAATGATATATCATGTTATATTAGATTTATTTACCGCTCATGTTTCAACAATAAACATTCATACCAAGGTTGTATGTCTTATTTTCCAAATCTTACAAGTAAAGTTTCATTCCAAACTAAGACTTAACTTTTAACTTATATGGAATGTTACCTTTTATATGTTCTACAACATACATGATTTAAGAAATTAAACATAACACTCCCACTAGCTTTTAGGAATACTTAGAAATTATCTTATTTCAATTATAAATCAAAACATGAATTTAATAATTAAACATAAGAGTAATCTTCTAGATGCATGCATTTATCCATCCATGGATTATTGCACTTTGTACACTTTCAAAGATTTATTTGAATTCATAAACTCCTTTTGATTACTTATCGTCCTCGCTCAAGTAATCACTCAAGAAAGAGTTTTGATATTCCATTGTCAATTTCATAAATGACAATCATAATCTTTATATATTTAATGTATTTAGAAAAGAATATTCAATCACAGTTAATCGCTTAAATGTGATTAATAATCTTGTCATAAAACATGCATTAAATACGTGCACAATATTGTCCATATGATTTCTATACAAAGATTTAAACCACAAGGGTTACCTAATCTTTGAAGAAACTAATCTTCATTTTCTAGTCTAACTATTAAGATAAATCAAGTTTCTAAAATTGATTATCTTTATGGACAGCATCTTGATCATTCATATCATGTATACTTTACCCAATTACATATTTGATAATGTATCATAATGATTATCAGGTTTACAATAATCCTGTAAATCATAGCCCTCAGCATATTAATCAAATATCTGAGATACATTACGATTCTATGAATGATAATTCGATCATTTTGAGATTTAACATTTAAATGTCAAACTTTATTATCATGTTGAGATTTAACATTCAAATGTCAAACTTCATCATGATGTTTACTAGTGTATTTTAGAAGATTATGTATCTTGTAATTTTATCTTTTAAAGATCAACATTCCCACTTGCTTTTAGCAATTTAAAGACTATCTTTAAATACTTAGCAAATAAAGCAACAATACAATATTCTCTTTTAGGATATTACAAATACATATTGACAGTTCCTGACTTTACTTTGTTAATAACCTCTTCATAATCAGTTAAACAAATTTAGAACTTTAATTTAAGACTTAATGTAATTCATCACATTCATCACTTTCCATCATATGATGATGTCTTATTAATCTTCTAGGTTGGAGTTTTGTTAAATATGTCCAAGTCATACTCAACATTCTAACCTTGATAACTTTTGGAAGAAAAGAAGTCATAGTTATCTTTAATCAAACAATATAACTTGAGTTTGATTTTCTTAACTGAACATACCATAAACATTTGGTATTTCATTAGTATTAATATTGTAAGACAATCTAACAATATTTAAGATAACTATATTTCTTTTGACTTGTCTATTTACCAACTAATTCATTATAATGGTATAATAGTATTTTCAAGCCGATTACATGCTTTATAACACAAGTACTTTTTACAAAGTCACTTCATGTCCATGTCTCTACAAGAAAACATAAACTGTTATAATCCCACTATACGTTATAAGTCATTTAACAATTTAATGGCTTCATGTTTATGTCTTAATTAAAAAAAACATAACAAGATAACGTCTTACTTTATTATAAGTCTTGTAACAATTAAAAGACTTTATGTTAATATCTTTACAATGAAACATAAACATGTTTAACTAAAGTAATTATGAACACCATCTTTTGGTTTCAATAGTAATTTCAAGTTAATGTATTACTTCACAATAATGTAAATAACATTATGTCTTCATTTATTTATGTCATTCCAAGAACACATAAATATTCAGATTGAAGTAGCATTAGATTACTTAAATAATTTATGTCATTCCATGAATTCATAAATATACAAATTAAAGTAGTCTTGATATCATATTGACACATGTTCTAATAGGTATCTAATTTAGAAACTGCAAATTCTCATAGTTCAATTACATCAGTTGATCTGCTAGTAATGAAAATATGAAATTCACCTTGTTGTTGCAATCTAGCTAAGCTCTCACATAACATAAATTGTAACACCAAGTGTTTCTTGAATTAGATTAGTATAATTCATATTAGAACTTTATTCTCTTACTTTGCAGTCAAGAGAATCCATCATATCTTTATGAGTTGTTTCTTGCACACATTAAAGACAACATTTCTCCCACTTGTGCATGGAACAACCTCATATAGTTGATAAACAACACACCATGCATTTGTTTATGTGATCAATATGATTGTATCATAGATTTTAGCATAACGAGTAGATGTAGAACAACAATGTCTAGTAAGGAAACATACAAGACTATCCTTAAAAGTATGAGTGTCTACACTTGGAAAGTAATTATCTTTAGCTACCAAGATGTCAAAGCTTGTAACTCTCACTGAATTAAAGATCATTACAATAATTCCTTATTCAGTAATAAGTACATAATACTCCCACTGAATTTGACAACATTGTAAATGTTTCATATCTAGTGAAAGAAAATAGTGTGCTTTTAACTTTCCTACACCTTTGAATGTCCATACGTAACAATTACTTATGCATTAAAAGTGTATTCTACTACGTAAATGATGGACTATCCACCAAATGCTATTAACTTGAAAATTGGCATGCAATTTCTTCCTTAATAGGTCTACCATCCTACAATGTATGTAGCACCTTTAGAATAGTCAAAACAACTAGTTTGTCTTTAACCATTTTGCAGTAATTAGTCTAGATTCTAATTTATAATAACTCATAAAATGTCATACATAATTTTCTGTTAACCAAATATCATATTTGTTACTAAGAATTTAATCACCGAATGAGGATGATAAAATCCCTATGAAAATTATTCGCAATTTTCTTAACTATTAAAAATTTGCTATGAGTTATATTAGAATTCAGACATATCTAATATTCCTATTATCGTTTCTCATTCATGAAAAGGAATATGATTGTGTCTCACTCTTCTTTCATAGAAAGGAGACTTCTTTTGTCTTTTAAGTAAATTATTCTTAATCAAATATTTGTTTGAAAACAGAACGAGATCAATTTACCAAAGCCCAAAGTGCGTTTACGGTTTGAACGTTTCATTAATACATTAAAACGAATTACAAAATTCAATTTCAGTATTTTCGATAATTAGATATTTAAGAAAATAAAATACCCATTGGTAAATATATTCATGTAAACCATAGTATTTTCTTAAAGCTAGGATCCAAATTGACATAGTACCATTACATCAGTTGATCTGCTAGTAATCATAGTATTCAACAAGGTAATTGTCGAACAATAATTGCCAATATCATATTGCAATTCCTAGATTTATGGGATTTACATTCACAAAACCTTTGTAATGTAAGCATGTTTCATCCCCATCTTAATGCATTGAGTCCAAGATCTCACTTCCTACTCAATTTAAGTCGTCTAACTTTAAAACTGCAAACTCATAAATCCATTACATCAGTTGATCTGCTAGCAATGAAATTATGAAATTTACCTCTCCATTGCAATCTAGCCAAGCTCTCACATGACGTAAACTACAACTTCAAGTGTTCTTAATTAGATGGCATTCGACTTAATTTTATAAGGGTATTAATTTTGATGTGCGTAATCAAAATAATGTATGAAGAAGCATGCATACAACTTCATAACATTGGTTTTATAAAACATTTTTATTATCAATTTACTAAGAGTAAAATAGCAAAGTTTTGATTGAGGTATCGGGTTCACCAATTAAAGAATTACCAACAATTATCGTCCACTTATATCGTACTTTTGCATAAGCCCTAAAGCTTAGTGTTTCGGATAATCATTGTGGAATTATGGTCAATTCACCCTTAAGATGACAGTGTACATGTAATGGTTGTTCGGTAAGTCTAATTTACACACAAATGAGCGTTAAGACAGAATGTTGTCTATCTAAGGCCACAATTCAACGCGAAGCCAACCTTATACCCATCTTATAGTGTGTAAATTTCGGTCGAGCCTAGTTAACCATTACATACAAAAACATCAATCAACAAACCTTTGAAATTTTGACTCTTAAAACCAAAACAATTTCACCATTTATTTAGTCCATATTATTTTTCTATTCAAAAATTACCCTTTTTCGTTTATAAACATGTCTCACATAATAATAAACAAAAAACAAGTAATACATAATAAAAAATAAACAACCAAATAAACATATACATAACATAACAATTAAATATGTATAAACATGTAGCCACATGCAAATTTTATTCAATAGTCCTATTAATAATCAAGTCTAGGTGTATAATGCATTTATTCAATTAAGGCTTTCTTCTTCAAAGGAAAAAGAGTCACATATATCGATAAATCGATTGCGTAAACCAAAACTAAACAAACACCACATAGCACGTAGTTGATTACTTAATATTGGAGTCTTCCCCAATTCGACATCTATTAATAAATTTACATGTTTCGATATAACTTAACAATTAATTCATATATCCAATTTAAACCATTTAAATTATCACACAATAAAATCCATGCAAACATGCACTTTTCATGAATTATGCTTAACAATTAACATATTGCACCAAAGATCGTTTACTAAAACGCATAACCAATTACATGACATCCTAGGGTTTCTAATCATATTAAAATCAAAACCAAAACCCTAAATATCTAATAAGGTCAATCGACCTAAATAAAAAAATTAGGGTTAGGAATATGAAAACCCTAAAAACATGTAATAAAACGAATCAAAATTCAATTTTTATGCATTTCGATAATTAATTACACATTATAACGGCTCTAGATGCCACTGTTGGAATTATGATATCATGACAATCATATAAAATAAACTAAACACATCAAGAGAGCATATGCGGAAGCGTTATAACGAGATCATATAATATGTAATTAATTAATCAAATATAAATAGTAAACGTACCGTAGTGATTCTAGCCCGAACAAGAATCAAATGCAATCTTCAACTCAAGAACCCTAATTAGGGTTTATGTGAACAAATCCAAGAAACAAACAATAATGTGTTTGATTCACGAGTACACACGTACTACTTCAAGTAAACGTTTATGCAAGTAAAGCGAGCACAAACACTAGAAGAATAACAAAGTATTCGACTCCCTTAAACTTTAATGGGGTGTCGAAATCTTTGCTAGGAGAAGAGAAGAGAAAACACACAAGATTAGATGTTCAAGTTATATCAGAAAACAATGAAACCTTGTGTATTTATATAGGATAGAAAACTTAAACAAAAGCTTCACCAAGTGATGTGGGATACCCTTAGCCAATCGACCCTAACCAACCCACAAGGGTTCTAGAGCCTTCTTGACATTCCAATTTTCATCTATAGTCCCTTTCCTTTTATTCATCTAATGGTCGTTAGCCTTTTCCATTAAATGTTAACGATCATTACGTGTTTACGTTGTAATAATTAATATAACATTTATATATAATTATTATTCATTTACTTTTCATACGTAAAGTGTGCAATCCCGTGATCTCGAGTTCGATCTTAACATACAACTACTAAAATAATGTCCATAATCTAACACTTATCAACACCAAGAAGTGGCCCAACTCGCGCGGAGGCAACATCATCATTAATTTGGAAGGCTGTTGCCAAAGCCTTATCCATAGTCAGACCCTTGGGTCCACAGTCGCCCCATGCTTTATTGTCATATGTAAATTTACGTAATAGGGCGTCACCTCCTTTACCATACAACACCATTGGAAACCTTGTTCGCACAGCTACCGCCATTTGCTTTCCTGAAAGCCAGCCAGACTTGCCAATGTTGATGGGTGAAATTAGAGAATCGATAGCCAAGATTAACTCAGATCACATTGAATCCATCAAAGGTGAAAAGGGACATGAGAAATTTAACCAAATACTAAGATCATTAAAAGATTTAACGGATGTCACGGAAGATGGAGATAATTGTCTATTCGTTACAAGCATACTAAATAGTGGAATGTACGAATTGGATTTTGGATGGGGAAAGCCGATATGGTTTTATGATATGAATGCAGGATTCTCAAGACTCGTGGCTTTGAACGACACGTTAAAGGCTGGTAGTGTTGAAGCCACAGTAACATTGAAATCCGATGAAATGGAGATATTCGAGCATGATCATGAGCTTCTGTCCTATGCCACGGTCAATCCTAGTCCTCTTAATTTTAATGACCATTCAACATAAAAGATATAGATGGTTCAAAAAACTTAAGACAAATGGTTTATACCTCATATGTACGTTTGTGACTAGACATTTATACTAATATGTAATCTGCATCGATTATTTATGTACTTCGTGATATTAGTATAAATTAAAAAGCAGCAACAGTTACTTTAAAGGATGATTATCCAACTTTCAAGTAGCATTGTTCAAGATGCTTCTACCCTTTGGGTAAGAATATACTATCTGCATCTTACCTCTCCATATTCCGTTACCACGTAACTGGATATTGTTATCGCAGTAACTATCCACTTTTATTCAACTATTCAGAACGCGTATAATCTTGAGTCTTGACTCTTGAGCAACTTAAATAAAACTGTGTTTGCATTAATGCATTTTTATGTTGGACCAAGCCCAAAATTATAGAAAAATAATATAAAGAAATGATATGTTGCTTGTTTGGTCCAACCCAAATTTTTGGTTACTAACCAAATTTAAAGAAAACAACAACGGAAACAATAAATATGTGTGAATTTCAAGTCCCATTAAGATGTAAATAATACTACGTAATCACCAATTGCTCATAAGTTACGTTAAAAAATTGCTCATAAGTCGCTAATCCATATTCTTATTACTTTAAATGGTTCATTATAACAAGTAGCCTTTCTAGCTCAGTTGGTAGAGCGCGTGGCTTTTAACCACGTGGTCGTGGGTTCGAGTCCCACGGAAGGCGTATTTTTTGTTTTCTTTCAAAGTTTTAAGGTATTTAAAGCATTTGACATAAATATAGAAACCTGTTATTCTTTCTGGGAAGGAGAATTTTCATCTAAAAAATGAGATTATACGGAATGGTGATCAATAAGCTCTTCCTTCACTTTTCGAGTACCACACTCAAGAGTTACTTCACTAGTCAACAAGCCCCATTATGACCGAAAAAACCATACACCAAAGCTTATACCAAGTTTAACGACACTAAGTGGAATGTCGAGTCCTAATCCTAGCTAGGACCAATCTACACAAAGCTCGCGTGGCTACATGAACAAGTACTCTTGTCCACTTGAATCTTCACCCAATCCAAGTTTTCACGGACCTTCACCCGGTCCTAGTCTTCACGCACGGGCTCACACCAAGTCCAAGTCTTCATACACCGACACACGAACTTACACAAAGTCCTAATCTACACACAATCACCTACAGACGTATACACCGTCCTAATCTACACAATCACCCACGGACTTACATATCGTCCGACTCTTCCTATTACACTTGATATTCTAGACATACATTTTCCTAGCCTAATTACATGATTATTTATGTATGTGTTTTTGATACTTGAAATTGGGAAGCCAAGAAGTGGAGAATTGCTTGCTATTTATAGGCTCAAATCTTGGAGATCAAGTAAATATCTTGGACACCAAGTTCTTCTAGAAGCATTGTTGGGTCTTGATGGGCCTTGTTGGGTGGTCACTATTGGGCTTCGAATGGGCTTGTTCTTAGCCCGATCCAACTAGCTAAGTCCATATGTATGCTTGGCCCGATCCAATTAGCTAATTTCATGTGTATGCTTGGCCCGATCCAATTAGCTAAGTTCATATGTAGAAGAGTCTTGAGATGATGATTCGTCGTTACGAGTGACTTGTGCATTTTACGTTTTGTATTACAAGTTACATGTTTGTCATTATTATAACCGAAGAGACCGTCTAGTATAAATATTGTAATATTTGTACTAACAGTTATTACTTTAATGTTTTTAGTTTTCAAAATTCAAGATTTCGTGATTTCATCACACAGATTGCGAGGGGGTATTAGATGATAGATTAGAGTGGTCCAGTCCGGTTGTGGGAAGAAAGGTTTCGGGAGAAATCTAACCAAATTTTTTCTTCTCTTCTTCAAAAAACTTGGTAACCCGATTTTTGTCCTCACTTTTTTTCCTCTTTTTTTAAAAAAATAAAATAAAAATAAAACTCGAGAATATAGTGTTAATATTCATCTTAGATTTTGATAGGTCAAAACAAATATTAGTATCATGAATTTGGCAAAGTGGATCATCTCGTATCTTGGACTCTCAAAGGTGCGAAATAATACCATGAACTTTGCAAAATGAAATTTCTAATACTTTATACTTAATCAACTCAATAATTAATTTTTTCTTTTTTGCGCTAAAAAATCAATTTAGTAAATTTTATTGTAGCATAAATGATTTATACATAAAATCTGGCTAACTGAATATATTTTTTTCCTAAAATTTAATTGTTTTATTTGTTTTTTATTTAATAACATAATTTATTATTTTGAATATAAAAAATACGTTATTTATTTTAAATATTTTTTAACGAACTACTTTTAATATATCTTCATATTATATTGTTAATTGTTTGTCTCAAATGACATTTAGATTAACTTGCAACTAACTATGGTTAAAAAGGTAAATTTGACATTCAAGATACTTAAAAAAAACAGGTTCGTCACCGATTATTTCAAAGGCTTTAACTGTGACTCAATAGACTAAAAAGGAACATCGTCCATCAAAACCTGAGTATCAAAAGCCAAAAAAGCATTTTGTGATCAATTTCTAATGAAAAGAACATTTGGTAGCTGATGAGGTATGTCCTCCACCGAATACTCTGGATGAGACAATCACAATTAACTCCAAATATTTCTAAGACAAAACCACTCCATGATGAGGCATTGTCTGCTCAAGATAGCTGTCTGCTCAGGAGAGCTACTGCTCAGGAGAGCTATCTGCTCAGGAGAGTTGTCTGCTGAGAAAATCAATGTCTGCTCAGGAGAGCTGTCTGCTCAGGAGAGTTGTCTTCTGAGGAGATCGATGTCTGCTCAGGATAGTTGTCTACTAAGGAAATCAATGTCTGCTCAGGAGAGCTGTCTGCTCAGGAGAGCTGTCTGCTCAGGAGAGCTGTCTGCTCAGGAGAGTTGTCTTATGAGGAGATCAATGTCTGCTCAAGAGAGCATTGTCTGCTCAGGAGAGATGTCTGCTCAGGAGAGTTGTCTTCTGAGGAGATCAATATCTGCTCAAGAGAGCATTGTCTGCTCAGGAGAGCAATGCCTGCTCTGGAAGTATAATGGTAGAGCAATGCCTGCATTGGAGCTAGTACACTGGCCATCCGAGCTAATACACTGGCAACTGACATACGTAGTACGATGACGTATGAATAGTACAGACGCTTGGTCCACAAACTGACATGGAGACAACTTTGACCCCGAAGACAAAGCCTGGTGCTTATCAGCGCTTTATGTGTTGAACCTAGAAGACAACTTAGCTTCCACAAAGGGTTTTGTCAGGGAGCTAATCATATGTAGTATAAAAGGAACTGTTCACACACATGAACAGGAGGCTGGACACACACACACTCTGATACAGACTTCTCTCTACCCTTACTCCTCCTTACTTATTATTTATCACTTACTTATACCAAGTACTTACTCTCACGCCGGAGCTTGGTCTCGGACTAAAAACCCAGGGCGAGCTAACGGTGTTCTTTCTTATTTCAGCCTGCAAGATAAGGGAGCTACCGCGGAGTCTCCTGAAGCTTAGGGCTGAAGAGCATCTACGGAAATTTGCTCAAACATTGGCGCCATCCGTGGGACCCTTATACCAATCTACTAAGTTCTAAGCAATGAACGGTTGTATTAGGGATTCTCATCCGGGGGAAGGGAAAAACTTGAACGATGGTATACAAGGGACTGGGAGGACTTCTATGGGAAGACCCTCCGTCTCCTCTAGACTAATTCATGAAG
Source organism: Artemisia argyi (assembly GCA_030686995.1). Classification (NCBI taxonomy): domain Eukaryota; kingdom Viridiplantae; phylum Streptophyta; class Magnoliopsida; order Asterales; family Asteraceae; genus Artemisia; species Artemisia argyi. The sequence goes on along the minus strand of CM060698.1, from coordinate 121,706,382 downwards.
GACCTCCTCCTACATTCGTGAAGCAAAACATTGAGGTGCTAAGGACCGTGATAAAGGAACTTGACAATAAGGGCAAGGAGAAAGCAACTCCCCGTAGGTACTCATGTGGAGGATCATGAGGTGTTGGACCAGAGGAGTCTCAGGAAAGCCCATCAGTGGAGGTCAGAAGATACTCCTCCGATGGATCAAGGTCATGCAAAGTGCCATCCATCCGGTACCCACTCGTTCTATCTCATATATCAGTTGCAGATACTTGTAAGTGCTTAAACTCTTTGTTTTTACTCATTCGTCCATTTCCATGTGAAGTTTAAAAGCACATAAGTAAATTTGTTGGTAGCACAACTGTCAATCTTGCCTTAGCCTCTTTGCGAACGATGCATATTACCATATCTGGAGTATATATCCGGGCCTCATGCCTAAAACACACGTTGTGCATGAAGGAGCACCCTATTAGGTTTTCTAGGAGCATGTATAGTTTACACCAAATGGCAAGATGAAGTCATCTGGTGGACTAGGAGTGTCTCCTCTAGAGAGGCATCTCTTCCCTACTAGTCACTAGACTTGACTTAAACTATAAGCTTTTACCATGATCTACAGCCTGAATATAAATGTTCTTGTGAAACTGATTCACATATGGGTGGTCGAATACCTACCTTCGGGTGGGACGATAGCCCTCCGAGCCAGCGCCTCTTTAGAACCATGCTCTAGTCATTGACGTATGAATGTCTTATCCCACCATCTAGGAGAGAGCTCATAATTTCTTGTAGAAGCTCTAGCACATGAATGTTAGAAACTTAATTTTAGGCTAATGAATAATTGTATGTATCGGATTTGGAGGAATTACATTTATTTATTTCCCCTTGTGTAAATTTGAGTCATGACCAATAGCTCTAATCTCATGAGCATGCTCAGCTATGTGCTCATAAGGAGCAATATGAGCAGATTCATCCTTCGGGTGGGACGAATGAGAACTACGTGCTTCCTTCATTAGAGTAGTCCTGCCACAACCAGAAGCATCGGAACCTTCCAGAAGAGGAGATAGAGGTTATTCGCTTCTTTTCTAAGTTGGGATCTCCGATTACGCCTTGGCTGGGGACTATTGCCTTTATGTCAAAAATTATGGGAGGAAGCACAGTGTCTAGAACAACTTTTGTTTGAGTTGTGTAATTGATCTCATTACCACGAAACAATCAAATAATGTCAGATGGCTCGCTACCTCCGAACGAAAAAGGTAACTCCTACTAATGTGTTCCCCATGGTGAAACTGTACCATCGGTGGTTAGGCTGAGCAACCTTTGCTAATTGACTCCGCAGCAGAAGGTCGGGGACATCCACCTTTCCTTTTGCGCGTATAGGCTACAGATGACTAGCTACATCGGTAGCGGAATGTACACACACTATAACTACATTCCTGAGTTGGCAAGTTAAGCAACTCAAAGGACTAAGGTCTAGAATACATCACAAGCAGGCAAGGCCCATGGAGGACTTGCACCTTCAAACTTAGTAATAATAAAAACATGTGGTTTAATACTATATGGAAGGACGCTTCCGTGGAGTGACACCTCCTAAACATCCTAAGGACGAACCATCTTGATTTATTTTATGGACGTGTAATGATCCAAATAAATGATTGACATCTAGAATGATACTATGATATTTCGTTGAGCGACATGTCCAGTCGGTTCATGGTCTCCTCCGGAGTAGAGGAACAATGTCTCCTCCGGAGGAATGATGATACAACTTTGTGTTGAGTGACATGTCTAGTCGGCTCATGGTCTCCTCTAGAGTGATGGTATAATCTTTGGTTGAGCGACATGTCTTGTCGTCTCATGGTCTCCTCTGGATTAGAGGAACAATGTCTCCTCCGGAGTGATGTTATAATCTTTGGTTGAATAACCTATCTAGTCAGCTCATGACCCCCTCTAGAATAGAGGAACAATGTCTCCTCTAGAGTGATGGTATAATCTTTGGTTGAGCGACATGTCTAGTCGTCTCATGGTCTCCTCTGGAGTAGAGGAACAATGTCTCCTCTAGAGTGATGGTATAATCTTTGGTTGAGCGACATGTCTAGTCGTCTCATGGTCTCCTCTGGAGTAGAGGAACAATGTCTCCTCCGGAGTGATGTTATAATCTTTGGTTAAACAATCTATCTAGTCAGCTCATGACTCCCTCCTGAATAGAGGAACAATGTCTCCTCCGGAGTGATGGTGCAACATTTGGTTGAGCAACCTCTACTTAGCTTTAATAATTACTCTCTGATAAGTAGATACATTGAATGGAGAAGGTAGAACAAGGATAGTGATCGAATTATTAAAAGCGCCTATGTGAGGTGCTACATCAGTATGCGCTGCACATAAGCAGCCGCTATACCAGTATGGAAAAGTAACATAAAGATGTTGATCTAAGCGTTGCATTCGAACATTAGAATAAATGTATATGGTATGATAACTTTATGAAATACGTTGTGGTTATGGCACATCAGCAGATACTCGTCCTGTACATTCGATGTTTGGCACAAAAGCTAGTTCAGTGCATTGATTAAATCACACGAACACCAAACCAAGCGCTGCATCGGTAGTCACTGGGTAAAATAATCTAGGCATTACATCGGTGTTTGTTGTAATATGTGTTTATCTAAGTGTCGGGGTATGTTTGCGCATGTAGTCCAACAACCTCACAATGACTGACACTACACAAAATAAACTAAAGTCCTGGTATGGAAGCATGAATGCTCATTTCCTTACTTTGGTTCTCATCTTCAACATTCTGTTCACTTGACCCTACCCTAGAGTTCTTCTTGGCCACCTTTTCCTTTTCGGTTGCATTGGTAGATACCTCCGGTCGAGTAGAGGCTTTCGCTTGACTGCGTTCTTAGCCTTTGCAACCACCCCAGGGTCAGCCCGGCTGGCAATGATGCGACGGGAGTAAGCTCACGGATATTTTCTCCCTCCGAAGCAGGTGGTGTGGTTTGATCAACAACTCATAGTAAAATATTGGTGTTTGATCATGCGATTCCTCCTTTACCTCGGTACCATCACAAGAGGACATAAGCATGAGGTCATAGATACTCAGCCGCAAATGCTAGCCAAATAAACTCCAATCAAAACAATCCGAGTGGGAATCTCCTCCGAACGAGACTCCCCTCCGAAAAAGACAGTTAAGTCTCCCCAACCTCCAGACGAGACCAACTCTCCTCAACTTCGACCGAGACAGTCACTCTGGTCGAGGTTAAAGAGTCGCCTACGATCGAAACACAAAGCCAAACACCTCAATGCCTTTGATCGAAACCAAATGAACCTTCTAATCAAGACCTATTTACTACCGATGGAGGCAACCCTTCACTCGAAACGGTTGGTTTATTTGTTTTGTCGCTTCGTAAAATGTGTAGAGAAAGGTGTAAGTAAAAAGTGATAAGGAGATATCAGGTGGTGACCCCCAACCTTGTAAATAAGTAACTAAAGAAATCACTAATAGGCCTTATAAGTAAAACTCCGGACGAGCCAATGAGCTCTACAATTACAACTCCGTACGAGCCAATAGGCTTTGTAATGAAAACTCCGGACGAGCAAATAGGCTTTGTAATGATAACTCAGGACGAGCCAATGGGTTTTACAAATAAACCTCCAAACGAAACTCTAAGTTTGTGATATTAGTCGAATAAAAGCTCCGAACGAGTTTGTGACGCTAACTCTGAACGAAATCCCTTTGGGTTATCAAAACCCTTGGCATGGCCTCCGAAGGAGACCTCTAATTAAAACTTACAAACAACTCCGATCGAGACTTACAAAATCCTCCGATCGAGACAAAATTGTAAATGAAATCAGTATGTAAAAAAAAGAGGAAGAGAGGTTGTGGGTAATAAAAATGAAAATCGTAGAGGAAAACACTATGTCTAAGGGTTCGAAAGCACACAAGCCTCACCCTTCCAAAATAAATAGTTGGGCTCTTATGGTGAGACACATGTTTAGAGTCTAGTACCAACTCTTTGGCAATACATTAATACTAGACTGAGGGGCATGATGAGGTATGTGGTACAAAATTATTGTTGGGTTAAAAAAATCTCTTAGCCTCTAAGTGAAACACTTGGACAGACGAGCATCCTTTCTAATTAAGCTAAGGAACTTCGGCATAGAGGCACAATATCACCACAATGCAAGCAACTGACAACATAAGGAACATCACTTCGGGAGGTGGATTCGGCTCTAGTCTCGACTAAGGATATATGGCGTACAATTCATAACCAAAATGCGTTGTGAATTACCAAGTGGGAATCGCCAACGAATCAATATTCTTCCCGTCGCATCCTGAATACTTGTATAATCAAGGGGAAAGTCTCTCGTTAATATCATCACTCTTTCATTCGATGGCTTACTGGACCTTGGTTCGGAACTTCTCTTGGTCACTTCCTTTGTCACCAGGTCACTTCGTTAGCCTTTTCAACTACTTTGTGATCAGGTCAAATGGCAATAACCTCATCTAAAGTAGGCGCATGAATAGCCAAACCTTTTAGAACAGGTGAAGTTGTATGCTTAGTGACCCACTCTTGTATTGATCATCGAAAATTACCGAAACTCTTTCATCCTCGATCAAGACATTTAAACATATAGACAAAATTCTCGAGAATGTCAACTCTTTGGCTATTTTGGCCTCCGAAGTAGACAAAGTTTCTTCTTCTAAGTCTAGTACCAACTCTTTGACAATACATTGATACTAGACTGGGGGACATGATGAGGTATGTCCTCCTCCGGATACTCTGGATGAGACAATCACAATTAACTCCAAATGTTTCTAAGACAAAACCACTCCATGATGAGGCATTGTTTGCTAAGGAGATGTCTGCTCAGGAGATGTCTGCTCAGGAGATGTCTGCTCAGGATAGCTGTCTGCTCAGGAGAGCTATCTGCTGAGGAAATCAATGTCTGCTCAGGAGAGCTGTCTGCTCAGGAGAGTTGTCTTCTGAGGAGATCGATGTCTGCTCAGGAAAGTTGTTTACTAAGGAAATCAATGTCTGCTCAGGAGAGCTATCTGCTCAGGAGAGTTGTCTTATGAGGAGATCAATGTCTGCTCAAGAGAGCATTGTCTGCTCAGGAGAGCTGTCTGCTCAGGAGAGCTATCTTCTGAGGAGATCAATATCTGCTCAAGAGAGCATTGTCTGCTTAGGAGAGCAATGCCTGCTCAGGAAGTATAATGGTAGAGCAATGCCTGCATCGGAGCTAGTACACTGGCCATCAGAGCTAATACACTAACAACTGACATACGTAGTACGATGACGTACGAATAGCACAGACGCTTGGTCCACAAACTGACATGGAGACAACTTTGACCCCGAAGACAAAGCCAGGTGCTTATCAGCGCTTTATGTGCTGCACCTAGAAGACAACTTAGCTTCCACAAAGGGTTTTGTCAGGGAGCTAATCACATGTAGTATAAAAGGAACTGTTCACACACATGAACAGGAGGCTGGACACACACACACTTTGATACAGACTTCTCTCTACCCTTACTCCTCCTTACTTATTATTTATCACTCACTTATACCAATTACTTACTCTCACGCCGGAGCTTGGTCTCAGACTAAAAACCCGGGACGAGCTAACGGTGTTCTTTCTTATTTTAGCCTGCAAGATGAGGGAGCTACCGCGGAGTCTCCTGAAGCTTAGGGCTGAAGAGCATCTACGGAAATTTGCTCAAACAGTAGCAAATAAGACCAATCGTAAAAGCTGGATGACAAATTTACCTTATTGATATGATTTGGACGGTAAGTTGCCTTTTCTAATTATTTAGTGGCAGGTAAGAGCCTTTTAAGAGATTGGTGGCAAATTTATTCTTTTAACAATATTTATCTAATACTGGGCACATCGACTAAAGGCAAGGCCTAGAAGGAACGGCCTACTACATCAGTATCAAGAAAAGCAAGACGGGATCTCCTTGCAATAAAATCTACAGCTGATTCACTGTATTCATTCCGAGCATAGTATTCAACGTCAGCTTCAAGGTATGGGCATCCACAGGCCAGCAAGCCAGTTACCCAGATTTTTTTTTTTTTTTTTTTTTTTTTTTTTTATTATTTTTTTTTTTTTTGTAACATGGGTTTCCGACTCGACATTGCGAGCCGACTAATCCCACGGCGACTACCCTTTTGGATAGCCCGGAGTCGGCGCAGGTGAACCTCCGTGGCAAAAAGGTATACTCCATCCTTCCTAGAAAACTAAAAAGATTTTCTTTCTACAAGGATAAGAGTACGTGTAAGCTAAAAAGGTTGAACAATGTATGTTTAACAAGAACCATCAACAACATAGAAAAAAAGGTATACTCCATCCTTCCTAGAAAACTAAAGCTTTAGAATCAGTTGGCAAAACAAGAGATATCACTATTTTATTGGTCAAACTGAAATTTTACTAATATTTAATTGGCAAGACAAATAAAGGACTAGTGTAGCACATGTAATGAAGGTGCTAAACACTTGAGGATGTTGGTTCTATCTTGTTCTTTTAAATTTAATTTGCAAGCTTATAATATGTAAGAGACTAAGGTCCCGTTTCTTTTTCTGTTTGAATGTCTGTAAGCTAACATGGGTGGGTCCTCCACTTATATTAATGTTTCTTTTGGATGAGGTCCACAAAATTGGGTTAAAGCGTCTGTATCTTAAGGACACATATTTCCTTGCTCTCCTCATTTAGACGATTTAGTGGACTTGGACCCACATGGACCCACTATATCTATCACTATCTGAATCTAAACAAAAAGAAAAGAAACGGAGCCTAAGCCCATTATTTGATTTTAAGGGGGGAAAACAACACTCAAATCATTTTTCATAATGGTAAATGTTGGATTAAACTGATTTAGTGCTCATACGCTGAACGAATAGAACACTCAACGTATCGTGTATAAACAGTTGAGTGGTAAGTTCAATTATGATACAAGAGATGAGTTTTTCTTTCGATACAACAATCTATTTATAGGCAAAGACAAAATGGAAACCTGTGACAACTCGCATTTTTCAGGTTAATACTTAACCATAAACTTAAAATATTCTACTTTGAACACTTGAATTCATGCCTACGTATAACCATTAGGTTATATCGCGTACGACAAAAAATAACTTTGAACGTATACCGACACTAGACTAAGTTTAGTCTACATTAAATAAGTACTTATTTACTCTCATGAGAATATTTTATAAGTCACTTGCATTTAGAGCACTGGGTACCGTTGGTGCCATGGCTTGGTGCCGTGGGATTTTTTTGCTGGCACGTCAGCAAAATGCTCCATGGCACCAGAAATCCCACGGCACCACATTTCAGGGGTATCCGTTGACACCATAATTTCTGGCATAAAATAAAACATACACAAAGAGAGAGAAAAAAAAAAGTAAAGTTGCATGAAAAATAAAACAAGTATAACTTATAATTGCAAAGACTTGGCCCAAAGCCCAAACAACACACAAGTGTGCAAAGACTTGGCCCAAACAAAAATATAACCTTTCTTCTTCTTGCGGACCTACAAAAAAAAAATACAAACACACCAGCCCAAGAAAAAAAAACATCTTCTTCCTGCGGACCTGCAACGTTCATATATCTTGGAAAAAGAAAAAAAATTGGCCACGGCGCTGAGCCATCACCACGGCGCAAAGGCCAATGGCGCGACAGGCGTTACGGTGCGCCATCACCATTTTTCGGCTGGTGGTGATGGCGCCAGCCACCAGCCAACCGTACCCCAAGCTCTTAGTTTTATGAGTTTTACATCAATTACCTAAGACTTGCATTAAGTCTCATGCATGCATGCAAATACCCAACCAACTTATAACTTATACACTATACACAAAACTGCACATTTATAACTCAAAAATTCAAAAATCCCCCCCCCCCCCAATTGAAAACCGGCCACCATATGATCAAGCAAAACCATGAGCTTATTTCAAGACAAGAACCAAGTACATAACTGTTAGGTCAACTAGTGAGCTAAAGCTTTCCCCCACCCTTTATAACAATGCGACACCACCATGGACCAGATCAAAACAAGCAAACACTTGCCCCATTGGCTTGAACCATTGCCATGTGAAGGCATGTACCTCTTTGTTTCTTGCCCAAAATATTTCTATAAAAGCTAAGCATAACTAGCTCATTTCTTCACACACAAAACACAACACTCACTCCCTCTCTTTTTTCTCTAGTTCATGGCAGCAATAAGGGCAAAAAGTAAGGGTTTCAAGCTTGGGAGAAATTGGTTAAGTTTTGGTGACATTAAACTAGGATTTGAGTTGATAAGTTAGGGTGTTCTTGGGTTCTTGTACACTTTTGATCACATTCATCCAAAAAATTAGTAAGCACATCATAAACTCTTTTCATACTCACTTACCATTCCATGCTTGATTTCATACAACCTCTCTATGTTTGCTGTGTTTAAAAGTTAGTTTATCAAACCTTAAAACTGTCCCAAATTCTCAGTCGATTTTAGGATACCATTTCACCACTTTAAAATAATTTTGGGCCAAATTCCCTTGGGCTAAAGTTAGATATAGGTCTTAGTAGTTCCTGGCCAAATTTTATAATCTTTCAAATTGTTTTTACTATTTTCACTATTTTACACCAAACCGGGTGTCAGAAAAGTTGCAAGTCTCAGTACTCGACACTAAACGCCTAAACGGTGGACCTAAACTCCACCTAGGGAACTCTAATTAGATTTTTGGAAATTTAAGACATAGATATAACTCTAGGAGTTTGACTTTTAAAAAGTGGATGAAAAACGAGTTATAGTTCGTTGAAGTCAGGAAAAGTTTTTGCCTTAATGGTAACAGCAAGTCACGTTATGAATGTGTATAAACGGGCATCTAAAACATGTTTTCACAAACCAAGGCTTTGATTTCTTGAAAGCAGACATTTTTACCTACGTTTGGAGAGTTGAATGACCAAAGTCCGACTAGAAACGAAGGAGATACACCTATTTAAAGTTGGAATTAACTTAAAATCTTCAACTTCTTTCTAGGGTTTTTAGAACTAAAAATGCGTTTTATTCCTTTTTCTTAAAGGTTTTGACCTGCGCAACTTTATAAAACTTTACTACAAGTATATAAGGGTGATAAATCTTTATAAAACTCATATGCATATAGTACATGTCGTATCGTTCCTAAGACGACTTATTTATTTAGGTCACGGTTAGGATTTACTACTCATTGAAATTACGTATTATTTTCCGACGTACTACTTACTTGAGGTGTGTTTCATATCCCCACGTTTACTTGTTTTATACTTGTTTTTGAAATACTTTGGGGGTGAGAATACGTTGATTACTTTTACTTATCGATACAAGTACGTTAAACTTTTACGAATTGCCTAAGTACCCATTAACCCGCTTTGGCCCCACTATCATGAACCGTTAATTACTTTGTAAGTATGAATGTTGTAAATATATCTATTAGGGTTGTCACTCCCATTCGGGTAAGTGGCGCTTACTTGATTTCCATATCAAACGAACGTATTGCATTTGGGGAATTCTGGGTGTTCTTGGGTTAGACACCTACTGGGGCAACAATTTGTAACAACGTATACTTTAGTTAAGGCTTCGGTGTCATGAGCTTAGTGCAATCATAATACCTTTATGTGATATTGTATTTGTTATAATAGTCACGCACGAAAATCTTTTGGTCGACTTTTACATTTACTTAAACCTCACCAACATTATGTTAACGTTTTAACATGTATTTCTCAGATCATTGATCTTACTAACTTGGTTTGCATTGGAGCATCACTCATAGGGTCACATCTTGCGGTTTCACCATCATGAAGATTTCATTTGTGTCGTGAACCTTTAAAACTTGTTCTTGTTAAGACTTATTTACTTAATCGAATGTGAACTTTTCAAACGACTCATATAGAGGTCCTTTTTTATATCTTGTCTTTGTGCTATAAACGTCACGCCCCCGGTTACCTTTCCGCTGCGATATTTTAGGGGTGTGATGTGTGGTAAAAAGTACGTGTCAACATGTGATAAGCTATAGTACACTTTGTACTTTAGCTTTTATACCTAGTATGCTACGAGCAATACTTTTAGTGGAACATTGTTGACAACTATTTATACTTTTTACCAATTATAGTACTCTTTGACTTTTGATAAGTGCTTTTTAACTTATCATCCTAATGAGTTTCCCGCCTATTTATTGTAGTCTTTATTATTTCATCAGGGACATCTGAGTCTTTATGTCATTAGTGTTTGAGGAGATTTTCAGAGAGTCAGTGTGTTATTGTCATCACACAGTGACTCTATCATTCTGATCTTGGTCCTTATCTACACGCTCTGACTTCCGCCTCAGGTTGTGATAAATCTTTATCTTCAGATTTTGAAGAACTTCTTGAAGGGGATGACTCCGTGAATGTATTGACATTCAGGGACTTGTATGTTGTTTTCATTCAAATCTATATTAAATGACTTTGGGCTTTGAATTAGCTCAACAAAAATATTATTTATTTGAAAAACTTGAAAACTTTCTTTTATTTAGTAGCTAACCGGTACAATTTGAACTACACATTTGCTCTTGCCTTTATAGGCTCTATCTAGTACTAGTGTTATAATATGAAAACTTCCATTAAAAGATAGCATAAGATATCTTAGCCGACACTGCAACATCGTTTATTGCATGTCTAGTTGACTCACTATTTACAAAGGCATACTTGAAATTTTCTTTGGTAACAAAAATATGTCGTAACTATTCTTGTTCATGCGTGACTAGTTTGTAAGACTTTTGTGAAAAGCATTTTTCTTCTTATATTTGGTTGCAAAACACATTAGTGCACAATTTCTAATGAAAAGAACATTTAGTGGCAAATAAGACCAATCGTAAAAGCAGGATGACATATTTACCTTATTGCTATGATTTAGACGAAATTTTACTCTTTTAACAATAACAATATTAATCTAATACTGGGCACATTGACTAAAGGCAAGCCCTAGAAGGAACGGGTAAAGTCACTCCTTCCTAATAAAAAGTACAACCCGCAAAGATGCACATTTTTTGTTGATTTGTGAAAGTACAAGAAACCACCAATGCTTACGAGCCTATTACCAGGAATGAGTGAATTACTGTTCAAAGATCTCATTATGTATGCTTGCCATGATGGAACTGAGCATTCTTTGATGACTTTCAAGATTTAAGAAACTTTGTTGCTGACTTTTGAACTCTTGCTTCTGCCTTTGCTTGTCCCACTTATGTTCAGCGGCCACCAGAGCCGTATACGAGGGTGTGCGAGTGTGCGATACCAGAGCCATATACGAAGGTGTGCTATCGCACAGGGCCTCAAATTTTTAGAGGCCTCAAAATATATACCCAGCTGGCCAGCTATATACTTGGGTCTCAAAATTCATTTCAAACAAAAATTTTTAACTTCGTAGAATTTTATATTGTATATATTTGTTAAAACTTAAGATAGATAATCAAAACACTATGTTTTTTTGTTTCAATGGTTGGTATAAAATATTTTTAACCATCGTATTTAGTTATTGTATAAGCTTTCGAACAGGGCCTCCGTTCGCTCAGCTATGGCACGGGGCCGGCCAGTATCTCAATCACACGAGGCAGTGCTCGGCCTGCTGCATCAGTATCGAGAAAAGCAAGACGGGATCTCCTTGCAATAAAATCTACTGCAGATTCTCTGTATTCATTCCGAGCACAGTATGCAACCTCAGCTTCCAGGTATAGTATGGGTATCCATAGGCCCCGCAAGCCGGTTACCCAGATTTTCATTCTACAAGGATAACAGTACTTGTAAGCTAAAAAGGTTCAACAATGTATGTTTAACAAGAATCATCAACAACATAGAAAAAAAGGTATACTCCATCCTTCCTAGAAAAAAAAAGCTTCAGAATCAGTTGCCAAAACAAGAGCTAGATATTGCTATTTTATTGGTCAAACTGAAATTTTACTAATATCAAATTGGCAAGAAAAATAAAGGACTGGTGTAGCACATGTAGTGAAGGTGCTAAACACTTGAGGGTGTTGGTTCTCTCTTGTTCTTTTAAAATTATTTTGCAAAGCTTACAAGATATTAGAGACTAAGCCCACTATTTGATTGAAAAAAAAAAAAAAAAAAAAAAAAAAAAAAAAACACCCTCAATCATTTTACATAATGATAAATGTTGGATTAAACTGATCTAGTGCTCATGCGCTTAATAAATCAAACGCCCAACATATCGTGTATAAACAGTTGAGCGGTAAGTTCGATTATGTTTTTTAATGAATGACCATTTTACAAGGTCCTATATTTGATTACTTAAGTACTAACAAATGTCACATACGTTCATCAATGCTCATCAACGTATCGTCTTGTAATATTTCCGTCTATATATGTTCACTACATTTCTTTGAATATTGTGTAATAATAAATATACTTTCAATGATAATTTTATCGTTATTGCTCACCGAATCCATTATAACAAAGCCAGTTCCTGTGGCTATAGCTTCTCTCAAGGCACAACCAGTTGCCTGCACCAGCAGCTTATCAACATCAAAAAGTGTCCCAACTCGCGCGGAGGCAACATCATCCTTAATTTGGAAGGCTGCTGCCAAAGCCTCGTCCCGATAGGTCCAGAATCACCTCATTCTGTATTGAAATATGTGAATTTACGTAAAAAGGCTTCACCTCCTTTACCCTACAACTCCTTTGGAAACCTTGCTTGCACAGTTACTGCCATTTGCTTTCCTGAAAGCCATCCAGACTTGCCATTTAGCCAACGTTGATGGGTGAAATTAGAGGAGCTGGAGCGGATCGTTGGAGCGGGTTGCTGGAGCATGTCGGTGGAGCTTTTTTCTACATGCTCCTTCAACTAGCATTTCATTTAGTAGCTTATTTTTGTTTACATGCTCCTTCAAGCTATGCTAGCCAAACGAGACTTATTTTTAATGGTAGTTTATTTTTTTTTTTTAAATAAGCTCATGCTATGATAAGCTTTGATAAGTTCACGCGCGAAACATGCCCTGTGTGGAAGCAAAACTTAAATTTTCATCACCAAAAAAACATGTCAATTTTTTTCCCAACTATTTTTTGTCAAGCTTAATAATTAGGCTTGTCTTTGGTAAAACTTAACTTTTTTTTTTTTTTTTCTTTATAAAACACATCACACATTAGTAGCGGCAAAAGATGATTAGTGCCAAATTCAATGAACCACGAGGATGAGTTTACTCTAACCCTTATAAAAAGAAGTTGTGTGCTTAGTTGATCATTATAGAAAATGAAGATTATATTCGCAGCCCACAAAGCAACCCGGTACTATTTCCTTAACCATAAGCAATATGGTCTTCATGGAGCTTCAAATTTTGGTGGTTATTCTCATGCTTGGATGTCAATAAGGCTGTCAAAATCCTTGTTTTATGGTCACCAATATAGTACCTCAACAGTCGTAAATGGGACTCAATCCTCATTCAGGTTGGCATCCTCATTTTTTCTTACGGTAGTTTGTTAGGTATTTGATATAGTAATAGTAACTAGCTTATTTCATAATTGTACCATAAATTACTTGCAGGTCGATAAAAGAACGCATAAAGCAAGAAAACAATGATAATCTTGAGAAGAAGGTGGATCTTGAAATAACTGGCAGAGAAGCCATAAAACCGGCTTCTCAAACTCCATACCATCTAAGAACCTTCAACCTATCAATTATTGACCAATGGTTTCATGATTGCTACACCCCTTTAATATTGTTTTTTCCTAATAACAAAGTTTCTAGTGTTACAGACGTTATAAAGAACCTCAAGGAGAGTTTATCTCAGATTCTGACTCAATTCTATCCTATTGCTGGAGAAGTTAAGAACAACTTGCACATTGAGTGTAATGACAAAGGAGTCAATTTCATGGAGGCTCGCGTCAACCAAAGTCTCAAAGAATTCTTACGTCAGCCAGATGACAAAAAAGTGATAGAGTTGGTTCCTAATAGCCCTAGAACTGGAGAATCTTCAATAGGAAATTATGTTATAGGTGTTCAGGTGAGTTTCTCTATTCAAGTTCATGAATGTAGATACCATGTTATCACATACGCATTTTATGTTTGGTTGTTTATTTACTTATATATGTGAACCATCAGGTAAACATTTTCAATTGTGGAGGGATTGGCCTTTCCATGAGCGTTACGCACAAGATCTTTGATGGCCATACGTATTTCTTGTTTATGAAAGCATGGGCAGCAGCCGCCAGAGGTTCTCCAGAAAGAATGTCACCAAGTTTTATGGCTTCTCAAGTCTTTCCCAACAACCCTTCTTTTAACTATTCATGGCCTTCCAAGTTCGCAAACACTGAATCCATTATAACAAAGAGATTCCTGTTCAATTCTGTGGCTATAGCTTCGCTCAAGGCACAACCAGTTGCCTGCACCGGCTTAACAATGCCAAGAAGTGGCCCAACTCGCGCAGAAGCAACATCATCATTAATTTGGAAGGCTGTTGCCAAAGCCTCATCCATAGTCAGACCCTTGGGTCCACAGTCGCCCCATGCTTTATTGTCATATGTAAATCTTCGTAAAAGGGCGTCACCTCCTTTACCATACAACACCATTGGAAACCTTGTTCGCACAGCTACTGCCATTTGCTTTCCTGAAAGCCAGCCAGACTTGCCAACATTGATGGGTGAAATTAGAGAATCAATAGCCAAGATTAACTCGGATCACATTCAAAGCATCAAAGGTGAAAAGGGACATGAGGAATTTAACCAAATATTAAGATCAGTAAAAGAATTAACGGATGTCACGGAAGATGGAGATAATTGTCTATTCGTTACAAGCATACTAAATAGTGGAATGTATGAATTGGATTTTGGATGGGGAAAGCCGATATGGTTTTATGATATGAATGCAGGATTCTCAAGAATCGTGGCTTTGAATGACACATTAGAGACTGGCAGTGTTGAAGCCACAGTAACATTGAAATCGGATGAAATGGAGATATTCGAGCATGATCATGAGCTTCTGTCCTATGCCACGGTCGATCCTAGTCCTCTTAATTTTAACGACCATTCAACATAAAAGATATATATGGTTCAAACCTCATATGAACGTTTGTGACGAAACACTTATGCTCGTATGTAATCTAAAAAAAAAAAAGTAACTCCCAGTACCGTCTTCCACGGGTTATGGGTCCCAATACCATCTTCGTGGTATTAGTATAAATAAATAAAAAGCATCAATAGTTACTTTAAAGGATAACTATCCAACTTTCCAGTAGAGGTACCCTTGGGTAATTAAGAATATAACTATCTACATCTTACCTCTCCATATTGGATATCGTTATTGCAATAACTATCCACTTTTATTCAAACTGCGAGCGTATAGTCCATTAACTATTCAGAACGTGTATAGTCTTGAGCAACTTAAATAAAACTGTGTTTGAATTTTTATGATGGACCAAGCCCAAAATTGTAGAAAAATAATATAAAGAAATGATATGTTGGTTGTTTGGTCCAACCCAAATTTTTGGTCACTAACCAAATTTAAAGAAAACAACAACGGAAACAATAAATATGTTATATGTGTGAATTTCAAGTCCCATAAGTTACGTTCAAAAATTGCTCCTAAGTTACGTTCAAAAATTGCTGATAAGTTGCTAATCCATATTCTTATTACTTTAAATGGTTCATTATAACAAGTAGCCTTTCTAGCTCAGTTGGTAGAGCGCGTGGCTTTTAACCACGTGGTCGTGGGTTCGAGTCCCACGGAAGGCGTCTATTTTTTTATTTTTTATTTTATTTTTTTAAGTTAAGGGATTTAAAGCATTTGACAGAAATGTAGAAACCTTTTATTCTTTGTGGGATGGAGAAATTTCATCTGAAAAATGAGATTATACGCAATGGTGATCGATTTATGTCATATATAACAGGTCTTGTACATCAAGTCATCAACTTGACAACTCTCGACATGAAAACACATAGCATAGTCACATGTCTTGAAACCCAACAAAACCATTTGTCCAACACATGACAATATGTGAGTAGTTTCATGATGTTGTGACTCAATATGTATCCAATCTAAAAAGTATATTCGATTTACTTTTTCATTTTACTTTATAAAAACCCGTATTAAACTAAAATTCAAATACGATTAAAAAAAAGACAATACGAATTACTAATACATAAAATCTAAAAATATGAATACAAATACTAATTTGAGCCAAAAATTTTTGCTCTGACCATGTTTTTGATTTTTTGGATACCCACCGCCTCTTCCGGCGTCATCCCGCCGGTGCTAACATTAAGAAAATTCAATTCTTTCACTTTTATTCAACCGGTAGGTATGACGTCGGGTTTGTTTGGTCTCGGCGTTTTCCCTTTCCTTTTTCCGATAGGATATTACTCGGTTTGTGAAGAATTAGCGGACGAAGAAGACGGATGAAATATATTGTTGGTGTTCTGTAGTGACATTTTTAGAAGATAAAATGAAATTGTATGTGAAAGTTTAGTTAAATTTTGATTTGGGTTGGATGTATGAAAAATGTTTAGTTAAAAGCGGGTATTTATAAGTGAAAAGTGAGGTATTTGTTTTAACCATTTATTACCGTTGGCAATGTTCAAATTTCGAGTAAAAAATGATAACAAAAAGTTGGTGCAGTGGTTGGGAAACCAATGTCGAATGAATGGCGAACAAGATGGTGCAGAACGGTGATATTGTTCGTGCGTTTTTGACGGACGACGGACGAACATGCTGCACCGAGGATCAACACATATGTGATTGGTGCCATTAAGAATATTAAACAAAGGTACTAAATTAATCTTAAGGTCACATAGTCTAAAATACTAATATAGTAACAAAAATGACATATTATCAAACTTATGTTTGACATATCTATACTACCTATAAAAGGTGTATGGTCAAAGTGAATTATTGAAAAGTCAATATGTTGAAATGTTGAAAAATGTAAATAAGGAAATATTGTAATTAAAAGTCAAACATTGAAAGGTTGGAAAGGTGAGTTACTGCATTAAAAACACGCACACAAAACACTCACAAAAACACGCAAACAAACACTCTCTACAACTCACACCATCACCACGCGACGCCACCACCACCCGAGGCTACCTCCACCCGAAGTCACCACCACCTGACTCCACCTCCACCCGACAACACCACCACCCGAGGCCACCTCCACCCAAAGTAACTTATTTATGGTGATTTTATTAAAGGCAACCTTATTAAATGGACCTAAATATAAAAATAATTGTTTCAACCTAAAACGTGAACATAAACAAACAAAGGTTAAACATTTTTTTTAACGTTAAACAAAACGTCTAAAAAACAGAATGTTAACTTAACCCATCAATAAAAAAAGAAACACAAATAATTTTACAATTGTTGTATTGGTATATTTAAAACATAAAAGAGCATGCTAGCATAACGACTATCTTAATAACTGCATATACATCATTTTTTGATAACTTAATTATTCTAAAAAATTTAAAGTTAATTGTCTAATTAACCCCCTTTAATACCCGTTATACTTTCAAATGAAAACTATAAAAACTAAGTAAGTCGTTAGAAAATTCCGTTGCTATGCACGGGTACAACTGTTTGCAAATTAAATTTTGATCTTTTTGCGTTTTATTTTGAATGTTATACAAAACATATAATGTAATATCGCATATCGTTAATTGTCTGCCACTAAAACCTCCATTGCTATGCACGTGTACTCGTCTAATAATAGATTTTATAATTGTATTCTATGTTGAAAAGTCTACAAATCTCCTCTAATAATAGATGAAGATGGTGGTGGACTCATGTGACTTTTTTCCTTCATAAATTGACTTGAAAGAGATATTTTACTTTATTACATTATCTTAAATTTGTTTTACGTCAATTTTTTATTGGTTCACATACTTTTCTATGCAAGGCCAAATCAAATATGGTCACATACTATGAGACAAACAACCTATCTTGTAACATGCGCTACAAATGAGTCCAACTCCATCCGCGTAATGCCACCATCCGTAACTGATTGCCGAACCTTAGCACCAAGCTCGGCCGCCCTGTTTCGTATCTCCTCCCCTTCTTTCGACGCCATCAACCTCCTAACGACCTCTTCAACCTTTGTTGAAGTAACTAACTCATCTCTTTGCGTCCAATCCCTAACATACAATCCAACATTTAAAACCTTGGTTATAAGCATAGCGTTGCGTGGCTGATCAGAATGCATCGGCCACGCAGCCACTGGCACACCCATAGTCATACTTTCCATACACGAATTCCACCCACAATGACTCATAAACCCTCCAGTTGACGCGTGTCCCAGGATTTCCAACTGCGGCACCCAATCCCCTACCACTAAACCTCTCTCCCCTACCCTCTCTTGAAATCCTTTCGGGAGTTCAATCTTTCGATCCTCCCCTTCAAATATATCACCCTTATCAGCATCTCGCAACACCCAAAGGAATCTTTGTTCACTTTTCTCCAAACCCAAAGCAATCTCTTGGATTTCCTTGTTGTTTATCGAAGTAGTGGTACCAAAGGAAACATAAAGAACCGAATTGGGTGATTGTTTTTCAAGCCAATCAAATAGTTGATGACGTTTGTGACTAGAATCCTGAGTAATCTCAACCGGGTTAAAAGGACCAAGAGCCCAAAGCTTTTGATCACCTTGATAATCTTCTTGCTCGATTAAATCTATGTATTTGCCTTCAATAACCCTACTTGCATCAAGAATTGTACCTATAAGGTAAATTGTATTAGTCCAAAGAACCTAAAATATAACTAAAGCCATGCGATAAAGGAATATACTGTACAATTGAATGTCACTGTCGGACCTGAACCACTAACAACTAACAACTACGTACATATTCAGTTGCACAATAAAAAGTCATGTTACTAGATACTTAAACATACCAGATGAAAATTTCATTTGAGACACATCAGTTGAAGCAATAAACTGCCACCCTTCCAAAGAATAACACCCATCATTCGTAGGAACATCCTTTAGTAACAACTCGAGTTCGCTATCGAGCTTAGGTGTCCCCCTAGTCTCATAATGGTACCAAAACGAAGCAAAAGCCGAACAACAAGAAAACATATAAGCCTCGACATTATCATGCAAAACAACATCTTGCACAACTGGTCCCATAAGATAGTCATATATAACAACAACCCTTTTCGCCTTAGGTGCAAGACTGCATATTAAGTCATTAAAAGGTTGCCTAAGGTGCATGCCTGATTCGAAAGCTGGGATAAGCTGTGTAGGGAATTTAGTATTCGCGTTAGGGTCGGGTGGTGGGGAGGTGAAATGAGGTGTTGCATGGTGGTGAAAGGTGATGTTATTTGTGGTAGAAAGTGGGATACGGGTCGTGGCTTGGCGATTGTGTATCGTGGTCGTGAGTACGTGGATTGGGAGGTTATAGGTCGCGACGAGGCGCGATAGGTGTAAAAGTTGGTTAAGGTGACCTTGTGCTGTAAATGGTACCATGACCACGACTGTGGTGTTGATTTGGTCTATGACAGCCATTGCTAAAGAAATGAATATGGGGTTTGTTATGTAACAAGTTTTGTTTGGTTTTATAAAGATGTCGGGTTTATGGACTTATGGGTTATGACAAAAATAATGGTTTTTTGTATACTTTATGTGTTGCAACGTCATTGTGTTTTGGAAAAAGTAGCAATAAAATGGAAAAAATTTCATGACTCGCCTTTTTAGATATCTTACAATAATCAAAGGTATTTAAGACACGATTTTATACCTTTAATGATTTAGATTTAACTTTAACAGTAGAATCTCAAAGAGAATAAGTTAGTTACCTCACTTGATATAAACGTTAATGTTATTGAGAAAAATATTTAACAAAATATGTATACTTAAAAGTAATTAACATAATATTGTTTTTCTTTTTATGAAGTCATAAATTGATAGAAACTTATAACTAATTGGGCCCTAAATTCATAAGTATATTTGGAAGTAGTCAATATCTTAGTTAAGAAAAACATGATTATAAAAATTAATTACACAATATCTTGAAAACTACCGTAAAACATTAAACTAGTCGCAAAAGATGTATATTGGTGGAAACACCCCGCATTCTTTTAATGTCAACCAGACAATTCCTCAAGGACTCGACTCAAGGTAATGAGCTCCTGTCCTAGTTGACCTAATTAGCCATGGGTTGGGTTCGAACCCTGGTCTATTTCATTTCATTGAACTACTGTAATAATTAAAGGAGAGCAGAGTTAAGTGATACTATTCATTTCATTGAACTATGTAATATTCGGTAATTGATGTTAAAAGAAGAAAAATTAAAATAAGAATAATTTGAAGAATTTGAAGAATTTCTAGCCACACATTTCAAATAGGAGTAAAAATTTTAGGGGGAGATCCATCTATTTTTGTAGATGCATCAGAAATAAGTGGTTCTTGTTTCTTCTTATTTGATCATAACTCGATAAACACAAACTATTTATATCAATTTTCTCAAATATTTTAGGGAGATAGAGACTATTTTGGACTCATAAGTCCGGCATAACAAAAAGTGGTGAAATTTACGATAGACGCTTGTTCATGTTTTTATAAATTATAAAAAAGATCATATACGAACATGAGCCAAGAATAGAGCATTGGAGATAACATTTGACTAAAAAAATCATGAAGAAGAAACACGTGCTAAGACTTAACCAAGTAGTTGATAAAAATGTTTAATGGGCTGAGTTTACAATATTTTTGTCATTTTCTAAAATGTAATCTAGTTAATTTGTTTAGTTGATATTTATTAATTGTGGAGGGCGTGTTGAGGATTAGTTCTAAATAAGATACTATGATCTTCTAGTTATTAATTTTACGGTTTTGCTAACGTAGCATTAGAGCCTTTGGGTATAGTAATGCACGATGCACGGCTCGGCGTTATGCCGATGGGGCAATGGCGTTGCCGGCGTTACCATACTGGACAACCACAAAAACTAACGCCATTGGGTGTTACATTTCTTTAGCAACGTGCATTAATGGAGAAAAAGTAAGGTTTGTATTTTATTTTATTATTTTTTTTTCAAGGAAAAAGATGGGTGTGTGTAAATACATTTTCATAGTCCGTTTGGTTTGTTAAGGGTTGTGTTAGAGATAGCAATATGTAGCCAAAAAAAAAATAAATAAATAAAAAGTTAATTTAGGCAAATTTATAAAAGATTTAAGCACATTAATCTTTTTTTATTATTTTTTTTAGTGGGCATATATTACCCATTTAAAAGTTAAATGAGCACAAACGGACACATATTTTCTATCAACTGTAAAATATTACAATTCTTTTTAAAGAAAAATTTATAGATATAATATATTTATTTATTTTTTTAATATAAATACGGTATTACGTTTGAGGAATTTATTTCGTCATTTTGTGTCTTTTCTAAAACGATTCGTATAATATGCGCCCGTTTGACCCGTGTCCATTTAGCCCATAGCTCGTTTAGCCTGTAGCATGTGCCCGCCCGTTTTGCCACCTCTAGGATTTGTATTGGATTTGAATTTAGAGTAAGTTTTAAGGTAAAAAAAATAGAAAGAAAAAAAAAAAATATATATATATATATATATATATATATATATATATATATATATATATAAGGGCACGTTTGGTATAGGGGTATGAGTTGGTGTCGAATCAAAGAAAATTCAAATCCAATGTTTGGTAGGCATTTTTTGTTTCTGACATACGGGTTAGAATGATAGATGCATTCCCATTGATGAAACCAACTATTGATATCTTTTACAACCACACATATATTATTTTTTACTATATACTTTATTTCTTCAATTTGATAACGTCTTTTAATTTTTTTTTCTCTCTCATCATATTCTTTTAAACCAATATCAAATCCGATTTCAATCTCAATCCCATCTACAAACCAAATGGACCCTAAATGATATGATATTATAATTTAAATTCAATATATAAAAGAAAATTAAAGGTGCCGTTTGGTTTATTATCATGAATCACAATGGAAAT
The DNA here is from genome assembly GCA_030686995.1 of Artemisia argyi. NCBI lineage: Eukaryota > Viridiplantae > Streptophyta > Magnoliopsida > Asterales > Asteraceae > Artemisia > Artemisia argyi. The sequence continues at coordinate 121,684,447 of CM060698.1, read as the reverse complement.
AGGTTTGAAATAAGGGTAGAATGAGAATCGAATTAAGCAAAAGAGTCATTGCAAAAAAAAAAAATGTTTGGTTGGGCGTCTAATATTTTTGTATAAGAGCTTTGTGGGTCCAAGTTAATATGTCATTTTCTTTATCACTTTGTTTTTATTTGCATAAACAATTATTCTTAGTTCTATTAATGGTGGGCCACACCATGAATGAGTATGAAACCACCCATCACAGCCTTGTATGGGTTTTAGCCATCATTTCAAAAAGTTGATTCGGAAAGAGCGAACCAAACAATTACTATATATATTAAGTACCGTTTAAAACGACGTCGTCTAATGAAACGGGATAATCAGCCTTTTTTTCCGGCCTGCTAGGCGGCCCAATACATGATACTCAAACGTTGGTAGGCCCAAATGGTAAACAATAATTACTGGTGATATTTTGCTTATCTTCCCAACAATTCCAAATTCTTCCGGATATGGTGTTTGGGTTTTCTTTGTGCGATCACTAGCAGTTGTCGCCGAAGAAGAACTGCAGGTATGTGCTTTTATAAATTTTTGATTTTTAATGATTGTGGGAAAAAATGGATTGTTATTATGTGTTACTATTTTTTCAGGAAGTTCTTACATCTAAATTCGTATGAAGCTTTCTTTACATCTATGTCGTTTAACGAGAGTGAAGGTGAGTTTTGGGTAATTTTTATTCTTTAGGATCTGAATTTTGATGGTGGTATAGGGTGCCTTAGAAGTTTTATAGCAGATTATGTGGTTCCACTATTGGTTGATGCATTGTATTAATGTTTGTTTTTGAGTGTAGCTGGTATAGCAGCAATAAAGTGGTAGGATGTAGACGGGGAGGAAAAAAAATTCTACTTGATTTATTGGGAATGACTCTTGAAGACCTGATGAGATTTTCCTGGATGTGTATGAGCTTATGGCTTTTTTTCAGTATGAAATAAGCCCATAAGCCGACAAGTTAACCTAACCCAAACACCCCCTTTTCAAGGGTTAAAACTGAAGACTAACTTGAAAATGACTTCTGACATAACCTTTTATTTTGATATCAGGTCTACTTGAGTTATGGGTGGTTTTTTAAGTATGTTATACACGATTTAGCTTGCTGAATGTTTAATTTATTTTTTTTATGAGTTTCAGGTTTGCAAGTCGTGTTCAAGAAATTGCCACGGGGGTTCTCCTTTTGTAGGTTTGTCTTTGTTTACAACTGTCATTTCTATACTAACATGTTTTATTGGGTTAAATTATGAACAACAAAAATTCCCTGGTGGTTGATGCAAGCTGTAATTTATTGGGTTAAATTATGTTTCATAAGCTCACTTATTTTCAAACTTCAACAACACTGGCATGGATTAGAGGGTGAACAGAGCTGTGATTGCAGCTAACCACGGGGCTGATTATTTATTATTATAGTTTTGTTTTGTCAGAATAGTGAAAACTAGATCTATTGGGATAGTAAGCATTTGATTTTATTGAGTTTTACTGTGAATTATAAATGTTATTTGACGTGACGATGTCAAAGGGTTGAAACCATGAAAATAAGCTAAACGAAACACCCATTTCATAACATGCTATAGACATGTGCCTAGGGTTTCGAAGATTCATATGGCTCAGATTAGAATGATGTAGTTGTTACATATTAGTTGTTTTAGAATCATTTGCATATACTTTAATCCCTCATTAACTATATCTATGATATTGTACACAGTGGCAACGCACGGGCTGATTATTTATTATTATAGTTTTGTAACTATACACACGAACAATGAACCGCCACGGATATCAGTTAACTGTTATAGTGCAGACCTGTTCACTACAGGTTCGTTGTTTACAGGTTTCATTTTAGATTTTTTTTTTCCTTCTTTTATAATTGCATTAATACATTGTAGTTTAGAGTTACTGTCTATGTCCAGCGCATCAAAATCTATGCTGATACAATCTTCGTTTTTTTTCTCTACTGTGTAGATGTTAATGAGTGTTCAGCTGCGCAATCCCGACAGCTACCAGTCAACCGTGATAATACTCAGGCATTCGCTAGAAGTTGGTTGTTTTACAGCTTTAGTTTAAGCCGACACCTGGTTTTGGATATGTTATTATCTCTTTCTGGCTTTTATCTTTTAAATACCTGCTATGATGGTAGAGTTTAATTTACCGTTAATTGTCATTGTTACAGTTGAAGCCAACATACCCAGTAGAAGATCCTGTAACGCTAATATGCGTTCCAGGCAAATGCGCCACATACTGTTAACAACAAAGTTAAACGGGTCGAAAATCGTGTAAGTGCATTAAAACCTCCTAGATCATATACACTATTTGAAAACAAAATATTGGTGAACCCGTGCACGCAGAATTACTGATTTTCACCCATTATCTTGCCGGTCATTTTTTAAGTTTTGGTAGCATGAATTTAGGGATCACTAATGTCTTATTTACTTGCATAATATGTATGTAGGTTTCAATATTTCGAAACTGGGTCTACATCACATCTGCTTTGTGGTAACTTCGCTTTTGCCTTTCAGGCCGAAACTGGGGATTTGGTTTAGCTGCTAGAAGTTGAAGCTGCCAGATAGACGTGGATAGGATAATGCGGTGCTTTGTTCGTGCTTTTTGTGGCTATGCTCAGCCTGTTCTCAAAGAGAAGGTTCACAGATACTCTATCGGGTGAAAAACAAAATGGAAAGTTTAAATAGAGAGACCTTTCTCGACACACGCAATTTGGAGGCTTTTTTTTCTGTTATACTTCAGGTGATTTCCACAACGACTTTCTTTTCTATTATATTTGATTCACTGATAATTTTATGCAGTACAATCTTTATTTGAATATATATAGTGTTGTGCATGTTCCAACTTTGTTAATTAGTGGTTGTTGAATTTTGGATTGATATATGGCAACATAAATTTCCTTCTTAAAAAAAATTAGAAACCCATAAACCTTAACAACTTAAATAACATGGCAATATAATTTCTGAAAAAATAGCAGTTTTTAACCTCATAAGAACTTGCTCTAAAAACAATTTAAGTAGATTACGATACCAAAATATGGCCAACTTCGGCGCCTAACTCGTTACATATTAGAATGAATGTATTACTTGATTGCTACACCCGGACTCCAAACGCTTCCTAATTAATTTTTTTATTATGAAATAAATTTTAAATTAAAATTAGTGGTATATATTCAATGTGGACCCACATTTGTTGAAAAAGATACAATGATAACCAATTTTCCAATCCCAATTTTATTTCATGAATTCAAATTTGGATACTATTTAGTAATCATGCAATATCTTGGGCCCACATCTTTTATTACAAAATTTTTTTTTAATCTAAATGAGCAGTTCCAATCCCACATACCAAACGGACCCTCAATTATTTTGAGAATGCTGGTATTGGGTTGGTAATTTTTTTTTTTTTTTTTTTTTTTTTTTTTTTTTCTTTTTTTTTTAAGTAGTGTGTATGTTAAATTTATTTTATTCAATAAAAGTTTGTATTTTTGTTTTTTATTCATTTTAATGTAGTATATATATTATATAAAAATAAATGAAAAAATTCATTTGTTCGAAAAAAATAGAAAAGAAAATAAAAATGGTGGGTCTAAAATAAGATGTTATATCATGTTATGAGTGAGAGGTATTTTAGGTTATGTTTGGCACTAAGCTTTTTGGAGCTTTTTGGGTAATGAACGGTGAGCAATGAGCTTTTTGATTTTTAGTGTTCGTTTGACATGAGAGCTGTGAGCTTTGCTATTTTTTAGGAAAACTCATTTTTCCAATGCTTCTTTATGAAGCTGTGAGCGGTGAGCAATGAGCTGTGACTACTGCTCACAGCTACTTTTGCCAAACATAGCCTTAGTGTGTTGTGTTAAAAGTATGAATGCTGATGTTACGCTGAGGTGACACAACTTTTTTGTGTTAATGTTGTTATAATACTTTGTGCTCTTAAGGACTACGTTTAAAGGGGAAAAAATGCCTAATTAGTGGTATATAAAATCGGTTGAGAGAAGTTGAATGCAAAAATTAAATTCATGTTCGAATGACATAAACATAACCCTTAACAAAAGTGGGAGAAAGAAGAAGGAAAAGAAGTGATTCCTTTTATTTCTTTTCTCTCTTATCTCTTCCCTTTTTTTATTTTATAAACTTAATGTTTAGCAATAGTATTATTTTTATTAAAGGCCACAAATATTTTCATCCGCTCGTAATGTATGCCTTGATGACCGATGACCTTTCGTAAGGTCCCCCATTTAAATCTTGTTCAGCTGGAATATTCAACTTGTTAATATTTACGTATAATATACGTTTATAATTTTGGTTTCATTACTAGTACGCACCGGATTAACAGAATGAGTAAGATCTTAACAATTACTATAAAGTTATGATGTAGCATATTTCCTATCGGAAAATTGAGTAACCATCTATAGAAAGTGTCGCTTGGCTTTTGCATATACATGCCGAGTGACTATTATGAAAGAGCATTGATTGACATACCTAATTGGTATGTCTAATAATATGCCTAATCTATGTGTCAGCATACTGTTGGTGATTGAAGAAGGACCCACTTTTACACAAACCAATAAACCATTGTCATATTAATTTAGGCACACAATTAATCATATTTTTTGACATCCAAAATTCCAAATCATTCTCATTATGAAATACGAGATAAGAGAAATGTTAATGCAGCAGTCTGTATTGACAAATAGTGCACTTTGTACACTAATAAAATGTTATTTTCACTTGAGAGTCCGCTTTGAATTGCACACTAGTGTGATTTAAGAGTTAAGACAAGTGGTACTATTAACTTGTATACCAATAAAATGTCATTTTCACTTCAAGTCTACTTCAAATTGCATAGAATTTAAGACAAGTTAATATAACATCATTTTCACTCTAGAACCATTTTTATAGATTAAAATATGAAAGAAACAAACAAAAAAGAAAATTAAAAGTTGGGATAGAGCAGTGGCGGAATCAGAAAAATACGATATGGGGGTCAATTATTTATTTATTTATTTATTTATTTTTTTAACGATAGCAACACAATACGAAAGAAAAAACTAGCTTTGAAGGATAAATCGAGTATTGTTACAAAGAGATTGAAGGATTTATAAGGTTTTAAAGTGTTGAATGTTGGGTTTTAGTATGTAGGTGGGAGTAGGGCTGTAAACGAACCGGACGAACACGAATGGAGCCTTGTTCATGTCCGTTCATTTAATTTTTGTTAGAATTTGACAATCAAAGTACACGTATTGCGGAAACTAGGATAAAGTATAACACATAATATTAACTAAAACATAAATAGGAACGTACCCGATGCACTTCAATTAATCTTGATCTTGTGTAATAATAGATCTATGATAAACCCCTTACCGTTTTGTTTATCGATCTCTTGATAATAACTATAGTGAGTTATTATTTCGTTCTTGTACACACAAACTAATACCGAATCAAATTAATTGCAAGATTAAACACAAGTATTGTTTTGTAAAACAAAAAATCGAAAACCCTTAGTGTATAGGGGTGTTCGATCGGCTGGAAAACAAGGAGAGAAAAGAGAAGCCTTAGGGTATTGTGTGTGCACAAAAGATGTGAATGAGATACCCTAAGGTTTGCTTATATAGGAGAGGTAAACTTTGGGAGCAAGTTAGGGCAAGGGTTGCCCCTCCCTTATGCATGCATCGACCGGCCACAAGGACCCAAAAGGTCTTTCCAAAACCTTCTCGACTCCAAGTTACACTCTAGTCCTTTTCTTCCATTACTAATGATAATTAGTCCATACATTTAATAACTAACAATCAATAGTCCATAAACTTGTGTTATTAATAAATATGCATAACTATTAATATTTATTAATCTTTAATTCTTATTTGTAATGTGTGCAATCTCGAGGTCTCGGGTTCGATACTAGACATTTACACATTAAAAATTATACGTACATTTAACAGCTCCCACTCGTATATTTATTAATAGTAAAATGACATTAGTTGACGTCTTGCAACACTCCAATGCCCCAAGCACGACTCGAGCTAGGTTTCCTGGAAAAACCTTTAATGATTCATCATTATAATTATATTTTTGTTACTAATACTACATTAATAAGGATGTGAGATTCTTTATTAAATTTATGTTTCTCGTCTATTTATGATTGAACAAAATTATCAAAACATCTGAACGTATTCTAGATAGACTTTGGGGGTGTCCACGCAAACATTTTGTCAACCCTACGAGGGGCCCAGCAGTATTAAACTTCTGAACAAATCAGAAGGAACAAATTCTTTCTTGACTACAAAAATAACCCATGAACTTTGCAACACTTCTGAAAACAATCCTTATAACTCCCTGTTACGGTGAGCGGTATATTGCTTCACAAAAATGCAGTACATCCATGACTCTTATCTGGTATCCAAAGTCTGAGGATAACTTTAAATATGATTCTCACATTAAATACTAAATCATATTGTTGGGATAAATCCTATATTCAATTCATTGAATATCATGTGAAATTGGTATGACTACGCATCAATATATTTTCAAGTATATCCTAAACCAATACTCAAATTTGTCTTAGTTCAATGATATTCCCATATCATTAATCGACAACGGACAATTTAGAATAATAATTTATTCATGGATTTAAGCATGCAAATATAAGATATATTATTAAGACAATGAATAAATAAACATAACTAATATTTTATTCCATTAAAATAACAATTGTACATTACATCCCTTATCCAAATACTAATCACAAATGGGCATGAAACTTTCAGCCAAACGAAGTCCTATGCCTTCAGCATGCTTGTAAAGCTTAGTGCCAGGTAGAGGCTTTGTTAACTGGTCTGCTAAGTTTTCATCTGTGTGAACTTTGAGCATTTCGATTTCACCTATTTCGACTTGTTCTCGAACATAGTGATGCTTAATCGGGAAATGTCTGGTGCCTCTCATGATTCCAGGTTCATTGGAAAATGTAATTGCAGCTGAGTTGTCGCAATACATTTTTATAGGTCTTTGAATCGAAGGCATAACCCCAAGCCCTGAAACAAACTTCCTAATCTAAACAGCTTCCATTGCAACTTCTGAAGCAGCTATATACTCACTTTCTGTAGCAGACATCGCTAGTACACTCTGCTTTCTGCTCCTCCAATCCACAGCTCCTCCATTAATGACAAAGACATAACCCATCTGAGACTTCGTATCATCCTTATCACCTTTCCAAGAAGCATCGCAGTAACCTGTAACATCAAGTTCTGCAGATGGAGTACCCAAATAAACTAAGAACATATCTTTAGTAGCCCTAAGGTACTTAAGAATATTCTTAACAGCAGTCCAGTGAGCTTCACCTGGATTCTGCTGATATCGACTGTTAAATTCTGAGCAAATGCCACATCAGGCCTTATGCTTTTCACCGCATACATAATAGATCCCACAGCCGAAGCATAAGGGACTCTCTTCATGCGTTGCACCTCTGCAGGTGTTGAAGCATAAACTTTATTGCTCAAGCCATGTTGTTCTTGCATTGGCAAATATCCCTTCTTGGAATTTTACATATTGAATCTCTTCAATATTTTATCAATGTAAGCACTTTGGCTTAATCCAATTAATCGCTAAGATCTATCTCTATATATCTTGATTCCCAGAATGAATGCAGCTTCCCCTAAATCTTTCATAGAAAAACACTTTCCAAGATATGTCTTAACCTTTTGCAAACTTGGAATGTCTTTTCCCATGATCAATATGTCATCAACATATAAAATAAAGAAAATTACATCACTCCCACTAGCTTTGTGATATACACATGGCTCATCAAGATTTTGAGTGAGTCCATACTTTTTAATCTCACTATCAAATCTTTTATTCCATTGTCGTGATACTTGCTTCAATCCATAAATGGATCTTTGAAGTTTGCATACACGATTTGGGAATTCTGGATTCACAAACCCCTCAGGTTGTGCCATATAGATGTCTTCATCTAGGCGACCATTTAAGAAGGCGGTTTTGACATCCATTTGCCAAATCTCATAGTCATAGTAAGCGGCTATGGCTATAAGAATCCTAATAGCCCTAATGTCAGCTACAGGAGAAAAGGTCTCCTCATAGTCAACACCAAAAGTTTGAGTATAGCCTTTAGCTACCAAACGGGCCTTATAGGTGTGTACAATGCCATCCATATCAGTTTTTTTCTTGTAGAGCCATTTACTCCCAACTAACTTGGCACCCGGAGGTAAGTCTACTTCTTCCCATACTTCATTGTCTTTCATGGACTACATTTCTCCATTCATAGCAACCTGCCTTTTTCCTTTTCAGGACTATTCATGACAGCCTTATAACTAGTAGGTTCATCAAGATCCCCTAGTAAGTTATCATCACACTCTACATTAAGACATAGACGTGTAGGAGTTTTCACAGGTCTAGTTGACCTACGAATGGGAACCACTTCAACTTCAGGTGGAGGACCTAAACTTTCAGGTTCCACAGGAAGTTGGCTAGTGTTTTCAGAAGGTGCTGCATCTTCATGATCATCTTCCAAATCATATACTCTCCCACTGAATTCTTGAGATATGAGCTCCTTTTCCAAGAAGTCTCCATACCTTGCAACAAAAACTTTGTTTTCAGGTGGGTAATAAAAGTAGTAACCCATAGTTTCCTTAAGGTATCCTACGAAGATGCACTTCACAGATCTTTGTTGGAGTTTGTCTGCTGAGTCACGTTTAACATACGCCTCACAACCCCAGACCTTTAGATAAGACAAGTTAGGAGCTTTTCCAGTCCATAACTCATATGGTGTCTTATCCACCTTCTTTGTTGGAACCATATTAAGAATGTGAACCGCAGATTCTAAGGCATAATCCCAAAACAAAAAAGGAAGAGTTGTTAGATTAAACATAGATCGTATCATATCTTGCAATGTACAATTTCTTCTCTCAGATACACCATTTTGTTGTGGAGTATATGGAGAAGTAAGGTGCTGGACAATTCCCTCCTTAGCTAAGTAATCTATGAACTCTTGATTCAGGTATTCACCACCTCTATCGGATCAAAGAGCTTTAATCTTCTTTCCAAGTTGCAACTCTACTTCTGCTTTAAACACTTTGAATGTTTCAAATACCTCATGCTTATGTTTAAGTAAATAAACATAACCATAACGGCTGTAATCATCCGTAAATGTTAAGAAGTAGCTAGCACCTCTCCTTGACACATGTCTAAGTGGTCCACACACATCTGTGTGAATAAGACCAAGTAGATCATTCGCCCTTTCAATCATATTCTTAAAGGGTTTATTCGTCATCTTCCCAGCAATGCAAGATTCGCACTTATCAAATGATTCACATTGATCTTATCTAAAAGCCCATCATGTTGCAGCTTTTCCATGCGAGCCTTGCCAATGTGAGCAAGTCGACAATGCCAAAGATAAGACGAATCCAGACCTTTCTTGATTCTCTTATTACTGATGCTATACATTGAATTATTTTTAATAAAAGCTTTATCATTATCATTCATATCAATTTCAAAAATACCATTCACAGCAATAGCATTAAAATAAAATACACCATTTAAAGAAACTGAAATTCCATTGCTAGTAACAGTATGATCAAAACCAAGGTTCAACAAACATGAAAATGAAATTACACCTCTTACAATTGACGGTGCATAACGACAATTATTTAAAGATAGTACTAAGCCCAAAGGCAACACTAAATTAAAAACTCCTATAGCTTCAACTTCTGCATGTGCTCCGTTACCCACAGCTTTCTCTCAACTCTAAACCCCTGCAAGGTATTGCAAATATGAATGCCACATCCCGTATCATATACCCATGAATTCAATTTAGGAGTAAGAGTGAATAATTCAATCATAAAGAACGCACCTGAAGTACTGGGGTTACCAGACTTATTATTCTGCTTCTTCTGTCGCAAGTCATGAATGTAGAGAGGACAATTGCGCTTCCAATGGCCCTTTTCATGACAGTGGTGACAAGCCTGATCCTTCTTGTTTGGAGGATGCACCTTGTTCTGCTTAAGCTGATGCTGCTTTATCTTGGGTTGTGGTTGATAGGCCATGACTTGCTTGCCTTTATCACCTTTCCCTTTGCCTTTGTTCACATGCGATTTCTTCTAGATTCTCCCCCCATGAATCGCCAACACTTGCGGAGTAGGAGCCTTGACCTTAGCTGGTAGACTTTTCTCATAATTGTAAAACCTTGCAAAAATTCGTATAATTAACTTCGGTTAATTAAATAAATAATCTCTGTCAGTATTATAATCACCATTTTTACGGGGAAATTTAAAATTTTCTTTGTATATTAAAATGGTCACGATTACGATATTGCAAAATTCACCAAACGACAAAACACGTTCTCGACAAAATTAACAAAACATTAATTTCACTAAACCTAATTTACTAATTCTAATTACCAAACCGGACCCTTAATATTCAGCCCATTCTTTCGGTTACTGTTCATCGGCCCAAAAGCCACAAGCCCATTTTTTTTTGTTTTAATTCTTATTAGATCGACTAGACAAGCTCCAAATCAACTCGTTTATTTTTATTTCGTACACACGACCTACGTATATTTTTGCACATCCTCATTAACCTCCTAGCCAACTATTAGTTTGTCGAATCTCACGTTCATACGTTGAGTTTTGATACGTTTTTAGGAGGCAAAGTGTTTAGCCATAAATCGATCCAATCGATTCACAACTTATTCAATTCTTAACCATTTTAATCCCCGTTTGTTTCTAAATGCTCCTAATAATGTTTCTAAGATGATTCTATGCTCAAATGTCAAAGATGATCAAGTATATACAAGTAATGAACGATTTTGTAAATCGTATGTCAAGTTATATATTGGTCGACATGCATAAGTGAATCATCAAGACACATCCCATGAAATATGCACTCACATCCCATATATTATCCATTTAATACCATTCATGGGGTGGCACACATAACTCCCCAATTCTATGAGCTCTTATCTCCTCCTACACCATGCCCAGCACAACTATAGGGATTGTAAACAGTGGCTCATGCATTAAATACAACCAATAAAGACCTAGTGCGCCTCGGTTCATGTTTCTTAAGACGTTCAAGCATGTTACCAAGTGGAGATCTGCCAGTTTTCTTAAGCCTAACATATAAATCATTCATCCAAGACAAGTATAAACAAGTAATCAACACATAATTAACATCTAGGTTTCATTAGATCTAAGCAAACACAAGATAGATCTAGCCTAGCATGATGGAATTAAGATAAGAACAAGATATAGACAACCAACACATAGACATATTGATTGAATTAAAGGAACACTTATCTCAATTATAATGCAAGGTATCAAGGGTTTGGAACCCTTGAAAAACCTGTAAAAGTTGCACCAAAATCGTACTTAGGGTTTCTCCAAAACTTCTCTCTTTAATGTGTGAAAATTAGAAAACTATATATAGAAAAATGGGTCTGACGGCGTCAAGACAAACATTGTGACGCCGTCACCTCGCCGCCAAAACTATTCTCGGACTGCCTTGATCTACATTTGACGCCGTCAAGACTTAAACATTTCCAGGCCGTCATGACTTTTAACTCTTGACGCCCTACCTTCGTGACGCCGTCAAATCTGTACTGGGTCGTCATGGACTTCTGCTCTTGACGCCGTCAGAGAATTACTCTTGACGCCGTCAGCTACTGTTTCCAGCATGGAAAATTAAGACTTTGGCGTTTTCTTCACTTTTATGCTCCAAAAACGTCTGAATTGCTTCCTTTTCCAGATTTCTCTCCCAAAGTACCTAAAATCACAAAAGGAACGATTTAGGGCAATATTTGATCAAATAAATTCGAATTCGGGCTTAAATGACCCCCTAAAAACGGATCATTTTTCGCCTCATCACTAATAATGTTTCTAAGATGATTCTATGCTCAAATTTCAAAGATGATCAAGTATATACAAGTAATGAACGATTTTGTAAATCGTATGTCAAGTTATCTATTGGTCGACATGCATAAGTGAATCATCAAGACACATCCCATGAAATATGCACTCACATCCCATATTTTATCCATTTAATTCGTCCTTGAAGCCCAGAGGTACTGACATTGAATAGTAGTATGGTTTCCTTGAAATTTATCACATATACGTGTGATATGTTGGCACCATATATACGAACCATGCATGCATTTGGTTTCCTTCCTTCTCAAACTCTTTCACACATTCATTTTCTTCCTAAACATCACCCTTACAAGCCAGAAGTCGAAGGTTATATTAGTTGGGACTCAAGAAAAGGAAATCGGGTTTGATATATATATAAGGTTTGGGTTATATAGTGAAACGTGAAATCCTTGTGTTCCATTCTATTTCACTCGACCTCTTTATCACCTCTAAGGTGTTTGTAAGTCGTTTACATCCCTTCTAAATTCATGTTACACGTTAAATCTATGTCATGCACTATATTTATTTTTGTTCGAACGTATATCATTTCATATATATATATATATATATATATATATATATATATATATATATATATATATATATATATATATATATATATATATATATATATATATTACACGTACGTATTTATTTTTAGTACACGAAACGTGACTAGCCTCTATCTTGGAAGGCCTAGGAGTCACGTAGCACACGTATCTCACATTAGTTTCACGTTATACGCATTAAACAAAACCATTTTTGAAACGTTATATATCGTATGAAATTTTACTAAACACTTAGTAAATATTTCAAGTTTTCAAAATAAGTAATCGGTCCAAACATGTCACAAAGTACACGTATAACTCAAAATTTCACGTAACAAGCATATTATATTTTTCTACGTACTAATAGACCACCTAGAAAACTATTAGTTTCATATACACGACTTATAAAAATAATCACGTTTTGACATATCAATCGAGCCAAAGTGAATCGACACAAACCAGTTTTTCAAACCAAATAAATATTAAAAACCTTATAGTTGTCGAGTGGGCTTATTTAAGGCCCAATAATATTTTTCAATAAAACAGCCTATTGGGCCCATAAAATATATTTTTAGAATCACAAAGGAAGCCCAAGTTCAAGCCCAAAACATTTTTCATGCCCTCGCCTCTAAATTTTTAAAATGGGCTTTTGTTTGGTTCGAATTAAGGCCCATAAGCTAAATGAATAAGCTTTTTATAAAATAAGCAGTTGAAATAAGCTAAAAATTGATAAAAGAAGCTATGGAAATTTTTATAAATTTTTTATAATAATTATTGTAAAATTGGACTAAAAATGTAACGCGACGACACTTATAGGGACTAAAAGTGAAAACTGTAAAAAGAAAGGACTAAAAATGTAGAAACAGAAAGAAAGGATAAAAATTGATAATATAGGATTGTTACAAGATTAGATTGTAATATTGGACATGTAGTGGACTATAATTGTAAAATATATATAAAAAGGACTAACGGTGTGACGCTAACGCTGTTAGTGTAAAAAGTGGAAAAGGACAAGTACTACACATAATTTATTTGACATTCTCATTTTATTTTATATTTTACGGCAACTATCACGTCATATGCATTTTATTACGTTATATATATATATATATATTATTTATTTTTACGTTAATAATATATATAACGATATCTAAAAAGTTAATATTATTACTTACGATTAAAAATGTAAAACTACGATGGATCTTTTAAATAAAGTATTTTATCATATCATGCATGGCATAATAATTTCACTGCACATCATCTATTCGTCATAACGAATAATAATTATTCGTTATTCGTTCGTATTTACCAAATAGTATTTGGTTATATTATCTGATAAATTTATTTATCAGGTTCTGTGTCAAAGACGTTTCCATAATCATTTCCATAAATCCCATCCTATCTTACTTTTCATCATTTCTAAATCAATCCAGGTGAGTCATAGCCCCATTTCCAATAATTGTTTTTAAACTCATTGGGGGAGATACATGCTTACATATACTTTGATAACTTGATAAGTATATGAAATAAAATACATGATTTAAATCAATTTCCTAATTGATATTAAAATAATATAATTTTTGATTTAAAATGTGATATATACAATACTTAATTGAAATACTGATACTTATATAATAATGCTTTCAATTTGATTATTGTGGTATGTGATATATATATTTTACTGATGAATTACTTGACTGAAATATTGATACTCTGATGATAATGTTTCCAATTCGATTATTGTGATATGTGATATATATATGTTACTGGCGAAATTTTCAAACTGAATTTCTGATACTCAAACGATAATATTTTCAAACTGAATTTCTGATACTCAAACGATAATATTTTCAAACTGAATTTCTGATACTCAAACGATAATATTTTAAAATTGATTACTGTGATACGATACTTGATTTCATGATGTTATGCTAAATGAGCCCATTAGTCCTTGATATTGCCTAAGTTAGCTTATCGCCATATAGTCCCTCAATCATCAGCCATTAATCATTGTAATGTGAGCGCGAATATAGTGAACAGATTCGAAACCTGTGTCGGATTGACCTCCGATCCCACTAATACTTGACGGAATGCCATTATGCATATGGTTAGTCGTATTAGTCGTGATACACTATATTTGAGACAAATAGGAATTGGCAAATCACCTATGAATAGAGGGCAAAATCTGTCATTGATTTGATAGAACACCCCCTTTGTTAACGTCTTGCGTGTCATGAGGCTTGGTGCAATATCTATAAAGGAAAGAATGTATGTATTCAACATATATTTAGATACAGCTGTATAGGTTTGACCATACGTGAATTGTATATCTGATTGATTTAGTATCATGAGTTTCCAGCTCATGTTAGGATTATTGATTATTTATTTGAATGTGATTGAATACTTATATGATTTATTTGTGAATATACTCGATACTTGTTTCATTACTGTTTGTATTTTATTAATACCAAATATTTCTGAAATCTAACAAAATAAAGGGTTTTTCCTAAAACTCTATGAACTCACCAACCTTTGTGTTGACACTTTTAAGCATGTGTATCTCATGTAATTTAACGGAGCAGGACACGACACGGAGTGGGCATTTATTACTCTGATAAATTAAAATGGTGTAAAAATCAAATTTGTCATTTTTTCAAGCCTTTCTATCTTTTCATAAGATTTTAAATCAAATGGTTCATCTTTTATCAAAATTATTATTTAAATGACAAATAACTTTCAAAACGTTTCTTTTAAACCGTTTTATGTGGTTAAAACTTCGATCCTCACCGTAACACCCAAATTACTTTTCCGCTGCGACAAACTTAAAAATGGGGGTGTTACAGATTGGCATCAGAGCTACAGTTATAGAGAATTAAATGTTTTCAAACATTAAAACTATAACTTCATTTTCAAAATAATGATTTTACACCATAATATTTTATGCCCTCCGTGTCTGCTGACTGCCGTGCTCCATATACAATTGTTATTTCATCTGTACTGTTATATCGTTAACATACAAAATACTCATAGAATATTATTCTCAATTACTACTATAGCATGTCTTCAGGAACGCCCGTGAATATCAACACTACTCTCCAAAATACTAATACCACATCTATCAATAAAAATTCTCCGAATAATGAAGATACTTGCGTACAAATAATAAAATCCCAACCTAATATAGAACTCACTCCGAGATCACCTCCATCGTCACCTATTCGTTCACCTTTACGTCAAAGAATCAGGAGAGCTACCGAATCATATGAAGATTTGATTGGTGGCCAGGCAACATTCGAAGTTGGACAAGGTTCGAGCCAAGAGATATCATGGACGAATGTTGAGCCAATTTCTCCGTTACCTTATACTTCAGATTCTACAATACCAAATTCTCCAAATAATTTATCTTCACCTAACTCTCACGACTACGATATAAGTACTCCTGAAACAATATGGAATCTTATTTATCGACAAGCCGGCATATTGGATGCTCACACTGAACAGCTAAAAGGGTTACGACCAACTCAATTTGAATGGTACGAACGTAACCTTGACGCTTTGTTCAAAAGGGCATATGCTGAGAGGCGGACAATATGTGAGTTAGGAATAAAGATTAATGAAATAAAGGACAACACCAACCAGGAACTTGGAAGTTTGGACTCCAGAGTTCGTTGTGCAAGAAGAGAACACGGTCAAACACATGTAAGAATTGGAGATATTGAGAGAACCCTATGGATGGCCAGAGATGCAGCCAGAAACTAGGGTATAAAGATTGCCGCATTAGAGAGTATGTTGGCAAACCAAATAAACATGTGTCAAGAACGTTTCTCAAACATGGAAGCTGCACAACTTGAACTTGAGAAAGAAATTAGATATTTACGTCAGAGGTGTAACTAATCTTAAGTTTACAAGTTTTCTTGTTATTCCTACTAAACCAAATAGACTTGGTTAATATTTCTTGTAATGTTCAATAATTCTGAAACTTCAGAATGTGTAATCAAAACATATTGTATAATAACATCCTTTCTGTTATATCTTTATGTTATGAATCAATCTTTTCTTCCGTATCAATCATGCATGTAATGAATCCTCATATTTCATGCAAAAATCTCATCATTTGATAACCAAATGATTCTATACAGATCAATGGAGTATTAATAAAAGATCTTGTATCGTTTATCCTGCAAAAATAATCGGTCAAGTTATTAATGTTCTGTTTACATCTGTAATATTATTCAAATCTACCGTAAGATTTCTTACAAATAATTAAGATTTCTTAAAACTTACCATAATAATCTAAAACTTTAAGAATCGTCTAAATACCAATTTTTGAAAAGGAATTTAAAGAATGAAGAAAAGACAATTAAGCTTCATTTTAAATAGACAAGTCGGTTTGTTCCTTAGTAATCCCATATCAAGAGTTGATCATTGATAAAATGATACAACAAAGACATATCTTGAAATTAGATTACAGTAGGGAGTCAATTCAGTCTATTATCAATGAAATAATTAACTTCATTATTTAAATTTTTCTGATATTATATGGATTCTAATGTTGAGTTTCATTTATGTTTACAGAAAATGGACAACATGAACAATGCATATCAATCACCATCAGAAATCACCATGACTCCTGGAGCTATCCAGAAGTTGGTAAAAGACATAGTGTCGGTGGTACTTGAAGGGACTACTGTAGTTTATCCGAGAAAAGAGACGGGTATGCTTGGTAATCAACACCCTACAAGTTTCATGAAGTATAGGCCACCTCACTTAAAGATTCAAGAAGGAATGATCAACACTACCATCAACCATCATCAAGGAATTAGGCATGGAATTTTACCATATGGAAATAATCAGAAGAGGAAACTCCCCGAGGCAGGAACCATCAATCCTATCTACTGCAACATCTTCAATGCTCAAGACCGTTATCGCAAACATCTAGAAGACCGTATGAAGTATCAACATCAGCTGGGACTAAATCAGAAAGCTAATAGAAATTGTCTTGTCGCACCTATTACTGGAAGTGGATATCGTGGAACTCCACCTTGGTGTCAAAAATGCAACCAGCATCACACCGGGAAATGTAGGGTTAAAAGTACGAAATGTCAGAAAATAGGTCACCAGGCAATTAACTGCAGGACTAAGGACATGAAAGTACAACCAACAACCATTGTATGTCACGGATGTGGTGGACATGGTCATCATGTGAAACGATGTCCAAACTACAATGTTAATTGGAAAGCCAAGACCTTTACAAGAAAATGAAGAATCTTTAAAGACCTTGATAGTATCAAGGGAATGGCAACTAGATTGGAACAGATGAATAAATTCCTGTTGAAGATAAATAAAATCTAGTTTAAAATTTCCTAAGTTGTATTTCTTTCCTGTATTTCACTTCAAGTTACGAAGGATATAACTTAAACAATAATCTTTCTACTGTATCGAAAAATCTCCCTTGTAATATTTCCATAATAATGATAATATAAGTTAATTTCAATTTCTGTCTCATTTACCAAATGACAATATACAATAATTACTCCATAAATTTTTGATTTATATTATAAACCCTAAAATTTTCCACTTTATTTCAAAAAGGAATTACGTGTAATATCATAAAAACAACACGTTAAACATCATCTAAAACAATTTATAGAAATATATGATTGAACCAAACATCACATCATTTGGTCCTCAATTATACATAACCTGATCAACTATGTATAATTTAGGAAAAAATGTTATGAAAGGAACAATGATATTTTCAAATAATTAAATAACAATCTTCATTCAAAAGCAAGATAAATAGCTAAAATAAACTGTTCAAAATCAATACATTGAACAACCCATAATAAATACCTATCATATATCATCACCATTATGATAGGAAATCAACAAAAGTACAATCAAGAAAACACCAAAAATTCACAACAACTAATAAAAGACATCAATAACGAAATTTTTATCCATAAAAGTTAATACATAAACAAATAATTAGCATCGGAAGTGCTATCATTACAATTATTACAATACAAACAAAGGAATCTTCAATAGGTTGATCCGCTATGACAAATAAGACTCCCACCAACAAAACAATAGCAAGAGCCACCACAGGATGAATCACTTTAATTATGCTGAAAAATAAATATAAACCAAATATTAAAAACAATAATGAGACAAATTCTTAAAAACAAAACGAGTTTTATTCCTTATTCGTTACAAATACATAAAAACATAACAAGAACTTAATCCAAAACAACCCTAGCTCAAGATTTTACCCCCAGATCTTGTCGACGGTAATAGCAAGGATAGTCAGGGGTACGACGAACATCAAGATCGCGACCAAGAATCCAAAGTCTTCATCCGGAACGTACGCCAAGTAGATAGCGGCAAGGACGACGTACACAATCGCTAAGATGGTTATGAGATGCGGCATTTTGGTGGAAAATGAGAGGAAAATGGTTGATGGAAGGAGTGGAAATTTGAAATGGTATATATAGGCTAAAAATGTGACCGTTGGGTTACTATTCCCGACCGTTGGGCACTATTACTAGCCGTTATTTTACTATTCATGACCACTATTTTCAATATTCACAACCCTTAAATACTTCAGTTACCTTGTCTTGTTGGGTACAAGTAAATCTAACTGAATCACGTTTCCGTAGTTTTAGAAATAAAAATCTCCCGACAACTTCTGTTCGAAAATTCCATACTCAAGTAATCACATTAAATTTGAATTTCGGGACGAAATTCAGAATGACATGTGGGTACTGTAAAACCTTGCAAAAATTCGTATAATTAACTTCGGTTAATTAAATAAATAATCTCTGTCAGTATTATAATCACCATTTTTACGGGGAAATTTAAAATTTTCTTTGTATATTAAAATGGTCACGATTACGATATTGCAAAATTCACCAAACGACAAAACAAGTTCTCGATAAAATTAACAAAACATTAATTTCACTAAACCTAATTTACTAATTCTAATTACCAAACCGGACCCTTAATATTCAGCCCATTCTTTCGGTTACTGTTCATCGGCCCAAAAGCCACAAGCCCATTTTTTTTTGTTTTAATTCTTATTAGATCGACTAGACAAGCTCCAAATCAACTCGTTTATTTTTATTTCGTACACACGACCTACGTATATTTTTGCACATCCTCATTAACCTCCTAGCCAACTATTAGGGTGTCGAATCTCATGTTCATACGTTGAGTTTTGATACATTTTTAGGAGGCAAAGTGTTTAGCCATAAATCGATCCAACCGATTCACAACTTATTCAATTCTTAACCGTTTTAATCCCCGTTTGTTTCTAAATGCTCCTAATTGATACGTGGGAATCGCACCAGGCTTTACCTCTCAAGGGATCTTGAGAAGCTTACAACCCCCACCAGGCAGTGTACCTGATCGTTGTAGTATAGTATAGTGACAAGTACCGGGGGATTGATCGTTCAGCTTAGGAATAGTGTCGCTAGGATTAGAAAGCCTAAATACTAGTTCTAAGGATGATGGAAGATTATTTTTGTATTTTTATATTTTATGAAAAGCAAGTAAATATCTCGGGTTTGAAGGATTTGGGCGGAATTAGTTGCTAGTCAACTAACCCAATATTAAGATGCAATTAAAATAAAATACTAGAAATAAAGATAAACTAATTATACTAAGGTTGTGAGCAGTAAATGGAGAAAATGTGTTTACTTAGATTTCACTACTCTCTAGACCTCTTTTACACGTTAATTACTTGTTATAATTGCATGGATGACGGATCGTATTCTTTAATACCATTCATGGGGTGGCACACATAACTCCCCAATTCTATGAGCTCTTATCTCCTCCTACACCATGCCCAGCACAACTATAGGGATTGTAAACAGTGGCTCATGCATTAAATACAACCAATAAAGACCTAGTGCGCCTCGGTTCATGTTTCTTAAGACGTTCAAGCATGTTACCAAGTGGAGATCTGCCAGTTTTCTTAAGCCTAACATATAAATCATTCATCCAAGACAAGTATAAACAAGTAATCAACACATAATTAACATCTAGGTTTCATTAGATCTAAGCAAACACAAGATAGATCTAGCCTAGCATGATGGAATTAAGATAAGAACAAGATATAGACAACCAACACATAGACATATTGATTGAATTAAAGGAACACTTATCTCAATTACAATGCAAGGTATCAAGGGTTTGGAACCCTTGAAAAACCTGTAAAAGTTGCACCAAAATCGTACTTAGGGTTTCTCCAAAACTTCTCTCTTTAATGTGTGAAAATTAGAAAACTATATATAGAAAAATGGGTCTGACGGCGTCAAGACAAACATTGTGACGCCGTCACCTCGCCGCCAAAACTATTCTCGGACTGCCTTGATCTACATTTGACGCCGTCAAGACTTAAACATTTCCAGGCCGTCATGACTTTTAACTCTTGACGCCCTACCTTCGTGACGCCGTCAAATCTGTACTGGGTCGTCATGGACTTCTGCTCTTGACGCCGTCAGAGAATTACTCTTGACGCCGTCAGCTACTGTTTCCAGCATGGAAAATTAAGACTTTGGCGTTTTCTTCACTTTTATGCTCCAAAAACGTCCGAATTGCTTCCTTTTCCAGATTTCTCTCCCAAAGTACCTAAAATCACAAAAGGAACGATTTAGGGCAATATTTGATCAAATAAATTCGAATTCGGGCTTAAATGACCCCCTAAAAACGGATCATTTTTCGCCTCATCACTAATAATGTTTCTAAGATGATTCTATGCTCAAATTTCAAAGATGATCAAGTATATACAAGTAATGAACGATTTTGTAAATCGTATGTCAAGTTATCTATTGGTCGACATGCATAAGTGAATCATCAAGACACATCCCATGAAATATGCACTCACATCCCATATTTTATCCATTTAATTCGTCCTTGAAGCCCAGAGGTACTGACATTGAATAGTAGTATGGTTTCCTTGAAATTTATCACATATACGTGTGATATGTTGGCACCATATATACGAACCATGCATGCATTTGGTTTCCTTCCTTCTCAAACTCTTTCACACATTCATTTTCTTCCTAAACATCACCCTTACAAGCCAGAAGTCGAAGGTTATATTAGTTGGGACTCAAGAAAAGGAAATCGGGTTTGATATATATATAAGGTTTGGGTTATATAGTGAAACGTGAAATCCTTGTGTTCCATTCTATTTCACTCGACCTCTTTATCACCTCTAAGGTGTTTGTAAGTCGTTTACATCCCTTCTAAATTCATGTTACACGTTAAATCTATGTCATGCACTATATTTATTTTTGTTCGAACGTATATCATTTCATATATATATATATATATATATATTACACGTACGTATTTATTTTTAGTACACGAAACGTGACTAGCCTCTATCTTGGAAGGCCTAGGAGTCACGTAGCACACGTATCTCACATTAGTTTCACGTTATACGCATTAAACAAAACCATTTTTGAAACGTTATATATCGTATGAAATTTTACTAAACACTTAGTAAATATTTCAAGTTTTCAAAATAAGTAATCGGTCCAAACATGTCACAAAGTACACGTATAACTCAAAATTTCACGTAACAAGCATATTATATTTTTCTACGTACTAATAGACCACCTAGAAAACTATTAGTTTCATATACACGACTTATAAAAATAATCACGTTTTGACATATCAATCGAGCCAAAGTGAATCGACACAAACCAGTTTTTCAAACCAAATAAATATTAAAAACCTTATAGTTGTCGAGTGGGCTTATTTAAGGCCCAATAATATTTTTCAATAAAACAGCCTATTGGGCCCATAAAATATATTTTTAGAATCACAAAGGAAGCCCAAGTTCAAGCCCAAAACATTTTTCATGCCCTCGCCTCTAAATTTTTAAAATGGGCTTTTGTTTGGTTCGAATTAAGGCCCATAAGCTAAATGAATAAGCTTTTTATAAAATAAGCAGTTGAAATAAGCTAAAAATTGATAAAAGAAGCTATGGAAATTTTTATAAATTTTTTATAATAATTATTGTAAAATTGGACTAAAAATGTAACGCGACGACACTTATAGGGACTAAAAGTGAAAACTGTAAAAAGAAAGGACTAAAAATGTAGAAACAGAAAGAAAGGATAAAAATTGATAATATAGGATTGTTACAAGATTAGATTGTAATATTGGACATGTAGTGGACTATAATTGTAAAATATATATAAAAAGGACTAACGGTGTGACGCTAACGCTGTTAGTGTAAAAAGTGGAAAAGGACAAGTACTACACATAATTTATTTGACATTCTCATTTTATTTTATATTTTACGGCAACTATCACGTCATATGCATTTTATTACGTTATATATATATATATATATATATATATTATTTATTTTTACGTTAATAATATATATAACGATATCTAAAAAGTTAATATTATTACTTACGATTAAAAATGTAAAACTACGATGGATCTTTTAAATAAAGTATTTTATCATATCATGCATGGCATAATAATTTCACTGCACATCATCTATTCGTCATAACGAATAATAATTATTCGTTATTCGTTCGTATTTACCAAATAGTATTTGGTTATATTATCTGATAAATTTATTTATCAGGTTCTGTGTCAAAGACGTTTCCATAATCATTTCCATAAATCCCATCCTATCTTACTTTTCATCATTTCTAAATCAATCCAGGTGAGTCATAGCCCCATTTCCAATAATTGTTTTTAAACTCATTGGGGGAGATACATGCTTACATATACTTTGATAACTTGATAAGTATATGAAATAAAATACATGATTTAAATCAATTTCCTAATTGATATTAAAATAATATAATTTGTGATTTAAAATGTGATATATACAATACCTAATTGAAATACTGATACTCATATAATAATGCTTTCAATTTGATTATTGTGGTATGTGATATATATATTTTACTGATGAATTACTTGACTGAAATATTGATACTCTAATGATAATGTTTCCAATTCGATTATTGTGATATGTGATATATATATATATATATATATATATATATATATATATATATATATATATATATATATATATATATATATATATGTTACTGGCGAAATACTTAAACTGAATTTCTGATACTCAAACGATAATATTTTCAAACTGAATTTCTGATACTCAAACGATAATATTTTCAGACTGAATTTCTGATACTCAAACGATAATATTTTCAAACTGAATTTCTGATACTCAAACGATAATATTTTCAAATTGATTACTGTGATACGATACTTGATTTCATGATGTTATGCTAAATGAGCCCATTAGTCCTTGATATTGCCTAAGTTAGCTTATCGCCATATAGTCCCTCAATCATGAGCCATTAATCACTGTAATGTGAGTGCGAATATAGTGAACAGATTCAAAACCTGTGTCGGATTGACCTCCGATCCCACTAATACTTGACGGAATGCCATTATGCATATGGTTAGTCGTATTAGTCGTGATACACTATATTTGAGACAAATAGGAATTGGCAAATCACCTATGAATAGAGGGCAAAATCTGTCATTGATTTGATAGAACACCTCCTTTGTTAACGTCTTGCGTGTCATGAGGCTTGGTGCAATATCTATAAAGGAAAGAATGTATGTATTCAACATATATTTAGATACAGCTGTATAGGTTTGACCATACGTGAATTGTATATCTGATTGATTTAGTATCATGAGTTTCCAGCTCATGTTAGGATTATTGATTATTTATTTGAATGTGATTGAATACTTATATGATTTATTTGTGAATATACTCGATACTTGTTTCATTACTGTTTGTATTTTATTAATACCAAATATTTCTGAAATCTAACAAAATAAAGGGTTTTTCCTAAAACTCTATGAACTCACCAACCTTTGTGTTGACACTTTTAAGCATGTGTATCTCATGTAATTTAACGGAGCAGGACAAGACACGGAGTGGGCATTTATTACTCTGATAAATTAAAATGGTGTAAAAATCAAATTTGTCATTTTTACAAGTCTTTCTATCTTTTCATAAGATTTTAAATCAAATGGTTCATCTTTTATCAAAATTATTATTTAAATGACAAATAACTTTCAAAACGTTTCTTTTAAACCGTTTTATGTGGTTAAAACTTCGATCCTCACCGTAACACCCAAATTACTTTTCCGCTGCGACAAACTTAAAAATGGGAGTGTTACAATAATCAACAAGCAATGCGAGTAATTTTGAGACTGTTGATGTGTGCTCAATTATAGTATAAATTTATTTTTCGAAGAAATACTTAGAAAAGTATTTGTCGGGTCGTTCTCCCATCGAAGGTTCGAATGGAATTTCGAATAATCGAATTGGGAATCGTGTAGTGAAAAGTGAATAGTGAGAAGTGATTGTGAAATTCAAATTATGAAAAGATATAGTGAATAATGCAGAAGGTACAAGCTATATATGCACAAGAGTCTAAAACGGAAATGCAAACGCGATTTATACGTAACGTACAAAATAAAACGCGACTTTTATTCTAAAAACGATCCTACAAATGTAAAACAATTTTCTAAAAATCTTAAACTATTAAAAAGAATTTTGAGAAAAAGAAAAATATTTTTTTGGCTTTTTATTAATTTTCTATGATTTATTTTCTATTTATTGAATTAAAAAGTGATTAAAAATAAAAGAAATTGTGAAAAATAATGGGAAAATTATAAAATCTAATCTGAAAATTTTAAAATATTATAAAATAATTATCTAAAATATTTTTGTATTTTTAAAAGCTTTTTCTGATTTTTTATTGATTTTTGATTATCAAAAATGATTTAAAAAGGATTAATAATAAAGAAAAATTAAGAAAAATAGTAAATCAACTTGGAAAACAATGAAAAATTTACAGAAAATGTAAAATAATATGGAAAGCTTGCAAAAAAATTTTGGAATGAAAACAATAAGCAAAAGTGCTTTTTATGACTAACTGTTTATTTACAAGTGCTTATTATTAAGCACTTGTGAACAATTCCCTATGAAACTTAAAACTCAGATTACTTATGATGCAATATGCTCAAATGTGCAAATGATGGTCAAGATAAGTCACAGAAATAAACAATATCTCAAAATAGAAGAAATAAGCTTAAGCAATAAGTTCACTTCAATAAGCAGATAAGGAACAAACAGATACAGAAACAATACTGATCAATCACATTACTAATTCAACTACCAATAAACTCAGATCAACCACAAGAGCTCAGGAATAAGCTCAATGAAACTCTAGCAGGCCTTATTCACAAATCAGTTTAACTGTTTCTAAGGTGCTGACATGTAGAGACAAATAAGCTCACCAAATAAGCACTGAAGTACAAACTTATGGGTGCAAAACAAACTCTAAACTACTGAGAACAAAAATCAATTGAGATCCTACTCAGATTTAACCACAAGATACTCTAAAAAGAGGCAAGTTCAGCAGCCTGTGGAAACATGAAAGCTGAATCAATTTGACGTTTAAGTTCTTATACTACTTTGACAAATTCCAACTTCTCTTGATTAAATCTACTCCTAACTGTTATTTTAAGCTAATTATAAACTAATTAAAGCTATATTAATTGATTATGAAACTGTAACTAGAATTATACTAACTGATCCTAAAATTCCTAACTATTAATTAAATTTAATAATTTACTTTGACTAACTATGAAATATATTACCAACTTTCTTGTTCAATTCTCTATAGCAATACTGAAGAAGCCTAAATGTGATAGAAAAACAGAAATCCAACCCCAATCATTCACAGTAAAACACTGATCCAAACACCCCCTAAGATGACAGTAAACACTATAAAATTCAGATTCAAACAACTAAACTACCTACTAATCATCACACTTAATCACTATTCCATTTGAAAACTAAGTTTAACAACTAATATCAGCAAAATAAAACAAAAGAGACTAAAACAGATCTAATCAAATCATAAGCAGAATTCAAAGATAAAACTAACAACTATTACTAATCTAACACTTCAATGATCAAACTCACTCAAATTAACTCAAATATCATCACAATTCACTAATAAAACAGAAATCAACTAATTATTACAGATCAAATTAAACTACTAGAATAATGCAATAACAATTTTGAAATAGGAACAAGTACTTACAAACTCTTTCACCTCAGCTCTAAATAGAGGTGATTCACTTTGCTAGCCTATCTTTAGATAGGCTCAAACACATCCTTGTCTCTGTTTGAACTATCAAATTTAACCATAGTTCATGAACTTTCACCAATGCTTGACTTATATTGACTGCAGTAACAATTGATTTATGGAACTTCTGGATACTAATATTCAAACTCACAATAGCTTTTTAGCTAAAATAAGATGCAACTGACTACCAAAATAGTTTGTTTGAGAACTGATTTTGCCAAATTTCTTTTTGTATTTTCTGTTTTCTTATGAAACTATTAAACTAAAAATGAAACTGAATTTAAATGTAACTAAAGATAAGATGAATAATGCTAAAATTCTTCTAAAAACTAAAGAGAATTAAGTTGTATAACAAGATAAAACAGTTAACTAAATGATTAAAGGTAAAAGCTAAATTTTATTAAAACAAAGAACATTACAATGAAAAGTGAGAATTACACTACAAACTAAGAAAAAAATTTGGCAGAGTTTAGCTATCCTAAAAACTCCACACAGAACTAGCTAAATTGGAATTCTATTTATAGGAGGAGAGTGAGGTTGGGGTCTCGGATTGCCAAGCTGGCAATCCGTGTGACCTGTGCTACTTGATAGCTTCTGAGCACCCTTAGATCATTTCCAATCATTGCCTCTTCAATATCAGCCCTCAGATCATCGTTGGTGACGCGTTCCACCCAATAATAGCTCACCAAGTGTCCCTATCTGTGCTTCTTCACGTCTGACACATTCTGACATCATCCAATTCTTCTAGAAAGGTACTTGATTTGACCGTACTACCCTTAATTGTGGTAATTTCAACCGGAACAGTAACCTAGGGTTCTTCTTCCCTGGGTTAAAATGAATTGGGGAAAAAACTCAAAGCGGGGTAATATTATTTGACCGTATATATTGACTTTGACCTGTGTGATAGGTTTGACCGTAACTTGGGCTTGGGTATAGGGAAAGTGATGGGCTTTCGGTTTTGATTTTGGATTTGGTATTATTGGTGGATGGGATAAACTTTGGATTGCAAGTGGACTTTGATAATTAATTTTGGGCTAACACTTTAAAACCAGGCTTTTGTTATTACTTATATCATGTAACAAGGACCAATTATGTGATTTGCTGAAAAACCAAGGGCTGAAAATGCCAAACTCCAAAAATGTGATAAAAGGTCCTTTCTTGCCAATCTTGAATAGATGAAGGGTTGACTTGACTTTTCTTCATAAAAATCATTGAGGGACTAAATCTGACAACTCTGAAAAGTATGAGGACTAAATCTGCAATTTCTTCAAACTTCTCACAAGGATCACTTTTGCATATAAATCAATCACTCTTGATAAGCTCAACTTTGATTCCCAGCTTGACTTTCTGACTCATTCTACTCTCATGCTCGTTATTGCTGGGTTTTTGCTTGTTTTTTGTCATTTTGTGAAGTATCCGTACCTGCATGTTCACAGCATAAAAACACATATTTCTTTGGCATTTAGTTAGCAAAATTAGTCTATTTGGGTCGGTATTTGGCCATGAAATGGTATGTGAATTAACACATACCAACTGTCTTCCCCGAGCAATGCATGTTGAAATTCTGCACAAAACCAGCAAAGTCCTTGTTAAGGGACCTGTTGATCAAGTGCACTTGCACATTGTTGGGGTCACCAAATCCAATTCTGTGAAGTTGATCAAAGTATTCTTTCATCTCATTCACATAATCTTCAACTGGTTTACCATCACCATGCTTGCAGTTGTGTAGCTTGTCAAGTTCATCATACAATTCAACTGCAGGAGACTTTTCATAAGACTTTTGAAGTTCTTCAAGCATGTCTGTAGGAAAGTAGTACTCAAACTTCATTTGTAACTGAGTACTCATGCTAGTGAGCATTAAACAAGCAACCTCATTAAACTTAGCATGTTTCTCCCTCCACTCTGCCTTAACTGCTTCTGATTCAGTAGCAGCAGGCTCAGCTGGACATTCATCGGTCAAGAAATTGAGCTTACCGGCCGCCCTCAAGACAATTATGAGCCATATCTGGGTTATTGGGTTGAGCCAAATCTACAAATAAAAGTTCAAACATTAGTATTTTCGTTAATTAATATCTTCAAGAAAATAGAATACGCAAAGGCTATATTCATATAACCAACAAAATTTTCTTGAAAATCTAGGATCCAACTTTACATAGATTCCACCACATCAGTTGATCTGCTAGTGGTGAAAGTATAAAAGATGGTAATCTGTCGAACAATAATTGGCAAACAAGATTTCTAGTTCCTAGACCATTATGGGATTTAGATCAAATTGATTCATCAATTTGCCTTTGTAAGCATGTTTCATCCCATCTCATGCCTTAAGTTCTAGGTCTCACGCACAACTTAATTAAGTCGTCTACCTTAAAAACTGTAAAATTACTATCTATGGTCTCAAGCATTAACAGAATTTTACCTTGTTATAATAATTTAGCCTAGGTCTCACGTTTACTAAATAAAAATTCCAAGTGTTCCTTATATATAGATAGCATGTAACTTAAATTTTAAGGGTATTCAATTTTGATGTGTTAATTAAAATGTGTATAAAGATGCATGCACTCATCTTTATAACATAAGTTTTCAAAAAAACCCTTTTATTACCAATTCTTGAAATTAATACACAAAGTTTTACTTGTAAGATGACTTTCTACAAGAATGATTTTAAAAGAAATTCGTTTAAGACATATTCGTTAGTGTGATAACCAAGGCAGACTCTAAGGCTCTTTCCAAGCCTTCTTACCACGACTATGAATTTGTTTTAAAGGAGTTACTTTTAAAACCATGTTGTACAAAACATCAATCAAGCAAAAGTTTATGGATTCAATCTCAAAACATGTAATAAAGTATGAATCTTGCTAGTCTCGCCTTGGAGCGAATTACCGTGCGAAGCGAACCGTTGTTGGCACATAAGACACCGCAAGATTCAATCTTTATCACTTAAAGTTTCACCATTATTAATCCATATTATTTTCTTTATAAAAATCACCCTTTTATTGCTTACAATCATGTCAAACAATTAAAAAACAATAAAACAAGTAATCAAATACAAATCAAAACAACTAATAATAACAAAAGGTAAAACAATTAGCCACATGCAATCTTTATTAGAAAAGATCCTAACAAAATCAATTCTAGGTTTTATATGCATATAATAAACTAGGGTCTTCACCTCTTAATGGAGATGAGCCACATACATTGACAAGTCAATTGCGTAGGCCAAAGTTAATCATATACCACATAACATATAAATTGATTTTAATATATATATATATATATATATATATATATATATATATATATATATATATATATATATATATATATATATATATATATATATATATATATATATATATATATATATATATATATTGGGGTCTTCCTCAATTTTAAATCTATCTAAACATGTGACAATAAATAAACAATTAATAAATTCATGACTATCATGCATGATTCGTCACGGATTAAAGCATAACAATTACCACATAGGTCACAAGATACGTTCAAATAACCGGTTAATGACCTAGGGTTTCTAGTGATTACATATTAATCAAAAAACCACAAACCCTAATTAGGGTTTATATGGAAATCGAAACCCCCCCATAAATTAGGGTTAGGGTTTCAAAATTTTTTTAAAAAAATTAAAAAGAAAAAACCCTAGATCAAACATGTATCTAAAACAATTAAAAATTCAATTTTTGTTATGTTTTAGTAATAAATTACATGTTACACATGGCTCGTGATGCCACTGTTAGAATTTGACAATCAAAGTACACGTATTGAGGAAGCTAGGATCAAGTATAACACATAATATTAACTAAAACATAAATAGGAACGTACCCGATGCACTTCAATTAATCTTGATCTTGTGTAATAATAGATCTATGATAAACCCCTTACCGTTTTGTTTATCGATCTCTTGATAATAACTATAGTGAGTTAGTACCCCGTTCTTGTACACACAAACTAGCTAATACCGAATCAAATTAATTACAAGATTAAACACAAGTATTGTTTTGTAAAACAAAAAATCGAAAAACCCTTAGTGTATAGGGGTGTTCGATCGGTTGGAAAACAAGGAGAGAAAAGAGAAGCCTTAGGGTATTGTGTGTGCACAAAAGATGTGAATGAGATACCCTAAGGTTTGCTTATATAGGAGAGGTAAACTTTGGGAGCAAGTTAGGGCAAGGGTTGCCCCTCCCTTATGCATGCATCGACCGGCCACAAGGACCCAAAAGGTCCTTCCAGAACCTTCTCGACTCCAAGTTACACTCTAGTCCTTTTCTTCCATTACTAATGATAATTAGTCAATACATTTAATAACTAACGATCAATAGTTCATAAACTTGTGTTATTAACAAATATGCATAACTATTAATATTTATTAATCTTTAATTCTCGTTTGTAATGTGTGCAATCCCGATGTCTCAGGTTCGATACTAGACATTTACACATTAATAATTATACGTACATTTAACAATTTTAACCGGACAAATAAACGGACACGGACGAATTTTCTTGTTCATGTTCGTTTATGTTCGTTCATTAAGACACTAAACGAACGCTAAACGAATATAAACGATCGAACATAGATGAAAATAGACAAACAAACATAAAGTTTATTGAATTCTTCACAATACATTGTTTTATAAGTGTTGTTTTGTTTAAACAAACAAAATTTTAAAATTATAAAATTTAAATATATGATATATGAACATAAATAGATAAATAAACATAAACGAACGTATAATTGGACGTTCACGAACATAAATGAACGGACAAGACTTTTGTTCATGTTCGTTTATTTAACTAAACGAACGTAAAATATTGTTCATGTTCGCTCATTTAATAAACGAACGAACATAAACGCACTTTTTACCGAACGGTTCATGAAATGTTCGCTCACCTTAAATAACATGTACCGAAAGATGAATATTTATTGGAGTTCTTTCAATTGTCGATTGTTGGGTTCCAGCGTTACAGTTCACCACGGACAGTTGTTGCAATTATATACGACACGTTTCAACTATGCAGAATTTCAATGGTCGATAAACGCTTGAAATAAGCTAATCCAAACACCCCCTAAGGATCAGTAGACTCGCCTATTATGATTTTTAACATTTTAATGAAGATAGTACACAAGCATACTTGAAGAACATGCTCGTTTCCTCCATCTGCAGCAGCTTTCGGTAAATCAGCAGCCTTCACCTACATTAAAAGAAAAATAAACGTAACTATAAGAAAAATAAAATAATAGAAACATGGTCATACAAAATTATGTGCTTATTGCAGATAAATTTCAATTTCTGCCCTCATTTTTAACCTTTAAACGTTTAAGTCGGTACTTCAAATAAAATATAACCTCAAATGAGGAATATTACCTCACGAATGATGAAATTGGGGAACTAAAGATTAGAAGAACATATGAGAATGCGGAGGAGTGCAAAATGTGCAAGCTTAGGCGTAGGAGCATAGCCTAACTTGCTATTCTTTTTTGCTGCCAAGCTAAGATTCGGGGTTACACGTGGTATTATGGTAATGAAAACACGATTTTCATGCAAATTGTTTCTTTAAAAACTGTTTTGTGAGCTCATAATATGAGGCTCAGATTCATCAGTATTTTCAAAAAGCGGATACATCCGGCATGGCTACAAACTTAATAGTTTGCCCCACCAAGACACGAAGATTCACGACTTTAATTAAACTCATTCAAATTTATCATTGCCTCAGATTTGGAAGTGTGTGCAGATAAAACGAGAGGCAACCCGGCATGGCTGCAAACACGATGTCGTGCTGCCCCGCCAAGACACAGGTCGATTTTAACCTTCATAACCAACCAACTTATTCTAGAAAGCGGGTATGCACCGGTATTTGTACTTGGCTCAGATTTGCAAGTGTGGGTCCACATAGAAGGGTATGCGGCCCGCCATGGCTGCAAGCACAATGTGGTGCTGCCCCACCAAGATACGGGTCGATTTCACCCTGCTTCACAATCCAGCAACTTAGTGTAGTTGCAAAATAACAAACGCGCAAATGCAATAGTATCATCATCACTTATAATGTCGTGCCACTAACCCTGCCTCATTACTTCTGTTAACACTGCTTCATTCCTAGCATATTGACCAAAAACCAATAATCAAAAACAACAGTCAAGATAAAATATAAAAACAGAAAATATAAGAACGCTGAAAATTAAAATTTATCATAAACCCATCCAAAAGCACCAATATCATCAAAAGGCAAAACCCCAAATCCAACCAAAAAAATGTGAAACAAATCCTCAGTAATTGCAAACTACAATATAAAAATTCACCTAAAATTATAACCATCTTCTATTGTGAATCCTAAACCCTAAAATTACACCTAACAAACAAAGTTAACAGGCATGAAACCTAAAATTAGATCTTACGTAAGCATCTTTTAGCAACAGCCATGAACCCTAAAATAATAGTTACTAAAGTCGCAAATAATAGCACAAATAAAAGGATTCACAATAAAAGATGGTTATAAAATAAACAATACAATAATTAACAGAAAGGGTGAACACAGGCCACTTATTAGTATATTTCTCCCGAATTTATCTAACGGGTTGTATATTTCTCCCGAAGTTACGCTATGCTAGCAAAAAAGAACAACATGTTTATAAGACCAAAAAAAAAAAAAAAAAAAAAAAAAAAAAAAAAAAAAAATCCTTAAATTATTGTATTAAATGCACCTATACAATTAATTCCAACCAAACATATATTCATCACAACAAAAATAACACACTATCCATGTAAACTGTTGTATTAAATTAACCTTAAAATAAATAAATAAATAAATAAACCTTAAGGTGTAACCCTAGAAACCAAAACCCTAATTTACTTAGATGAAAGGCAACAGCTAAATGAAACACAATTTAAACTGGAAACCCTAATTTACTTAGATGGAATTGAATCAATCAAAAGCCAAAGCCTAAAAATTGAAAACCCTAATTTACTTAGATGATAGGCAACAATAAAATCAAACACAATTGAATGAATAAAAAGGCTACATCAAACATCAATAACATATGAACACGAAGAAACAAAATATATATATATATATATATATATATATATATATATATATATATATATATATATATATATATATATATATATATATATGAAAATGATTGAGAGGCCTAAAAATATGACTAATTATATGCCTAAAATGATGTGGCAATAAATTATTGGATTGTGATGAAGTGGGTCCCTTTTCGGTTTCCAATAAGATAGTGACACATAGGTTTAGGCATGTAATTAGGCACACCATTTAGGCATGCCAATCAATGCTCATATATATATAATAAACCTTATCACAACGAAGCTGGGTTTTTTTTTTTGCACTTTTTCACCACACAACAAAAGAGATGAAGCAACTACGAGGATAAGTAACCCCAACATGTGGTTGAAATAGATCCATAACACATGGCCATTTGATAACCACACATGGAATAAAAAATAATTGTACTGTTAATATCACTGTACACCCCTCACAGTCCACTGTAGCTGCAACCGGGTTCATTATATAGGATCAGGCAAGCGTCCAACGGCGTCGGATTTCGGTGCTCGGAGGTAAGGGTTTCAGATCCCAAAAAGTAACGTTGGTTGTGAGAGACAATGAATAGTACCAGACTTTTGATATAACCCGTTTTTTAATTATGGGTTGGCATGGGTCGGGTTGGCAAAAGCAAAAGGGCCCAAAAGCCCAAGGGATAGTATATAGGTATAATACCTGCATCAATTGTAAATCTTTGTTTCATACACTGTCACTCAAATTGTCACAACAAGTTGAGACAATTATCGGTGCCAAGTGCCAACTACCAACTACCAAGGTTCAGGTACCATTTCAAAACGTACGAATGTTGTTTAAAACAAACGAACTCACATATGCAAATGTAGGTCCCTGGTTGTAAATTTGCCGTTTGACTCGGATAGATTGAAATAATTGTTGACTTCTAGTTACATGTAATTATAACATCTAACTACTGCATGGAGCATGTTACTTCAAACTAACCGTGAATAGAAGGCGAACAAGGTTAACACTGAGCGTAACAGGGGGTTGGACCGTTGGAAAACGTCCCCCAAACGTCTGTAACACCATGACCTCCACGCATGGTGGTGTGTTTTTGAGGTTGAATCGGTGGTGCAAACCACCGAGTCGTGAGACACAAAACAAACCCAAATAATAATATGGGTATTTGGTGGTCATAACGACACCTATTTAATGGTGGAATGAATAGCTGATGTGACGCCAATGTAGATGGTGGTAATGTTAGGGACCATTGCACTTAATCTAACAGGTGCAACATCAACCAAATGCAAGTCCAAAGAATCAATACGCCTTGCGATTTCAACGATAGTTCACATAAAAAATATTGTAACGCTGTACACTTATACATCTAACAATGTCCATTCGATTGTTGATAGATATATATAATGGCGATTGGAAACAAAATATCAAAGTTTAACAATGAGACAATGCCATTCACTCAATTTAAGTGCTTGTGGTTTTACAAGTTAACCAAGGGCACACGGAGAGGTTAAGCAAATATGAAAGTTAAAGATCAAACATCATTCATAAATATACATACATTCCCTTGGTTACACGACAAGAAGTGATAACCACCTTTACTTGATGTTTCCAATTATCATGATGGAGGGGGTCGTGGTAGTCTCTTTGCAATTTCCTGTGATAAACATTTTACAGAGAATGAACGAGCATGTTCTTTGACATGAAATACACATATAAGAGAACATATAAAACGATTTAGTGCGGTACCTCGAATAGCTGATTGATGTTATCAGCTGTCTTGGCAGATGTTTCAATGAAGAACATACCGTTCTTTTCAGCATAGTCCATTCCATCCTTTGGCAAAACAAACACAACAACGTTAAACAAGGGTAAATCGCAATATTATTTACCTAATGCAACCCAAGAGAGTGCACTTAGTCTAGAGGTGGCAAATGGGTTGATCGGGTAATGGGTCAAAACTGGTGGCTTCGCGTGGATACGACCGGGTTAAATTGGCCAGAAACACTTTTAAACCATTTTTTTTCCTCATTTTTATGAATTAGTGTGTCAAACATGATTGCAGATATTATATTATCACAAATAGTAACTTTTATCCTTTCAATAGAACGATTAAGAAGGTTTTAGAAAAACACTTGAGGATTAGCTACTTTCTAGCTAATCCTTTTTTG
This sequence comes from Artemisia argyi, assembly GCA_030686995.1. NCBI lineage: Eukaryota > Viridiplantae > Streptophyta > Magnoliopsida > Asterales > Asteraceae > Artemisia > Artemisia argyi. Next base: position 121,648,572 of record CM060698.1, on the reverse strand, counting down.
CACATTTGACTTGTTAGAGATAGAGACCATAGCTTTAATTTACCCATTTATAGGTAAATACGTCAAAGTTTCCGACTCTTATCTAGTCTATGAAATGTAAAACATATTTCTTACTTGAACTGACACCTCCCTTTTTTCTTGAAGATCTGCCTTGTTACCAACTAAAGCCAAGACAATATCAGGGCTCCCGTGCTTTTGTAGTTCCTACAGAACACATAATTACTTTAATTACCATTAGGAAAAATCATTGTAGATATGAAACATGCATTTGCCATCATCTAAATTTTTACTCTTAAACTGATATGAAGTTACGACAATAACTGATATGAAGTCCAAATTCTAGGCATCAGATACCAATAGTCATACCTTGACCCAATATTGAGCTTTATTGAATGAATCGGGATTAGTTATATCATATACAATAACTCCAACTGCTGCACCTCGGTAGTAAAGTGGGGCCAGTGCTGCATACCTGAACAATACGCACAGACAAAAGAAGTCTATCATATAAGTGCGAGGCAGTAAAGATAGTGATCCATGTTGACCAAGTCAACAAAACCAAAGCATATGGACAATCCTCTTGATCAATAAATAAAGTTTATCTTGCAACAGTACCTCTCTTGGCCAGCTGTATCCCAAATTTCAAATTTAACTGTTGTCGAGTCTTGTAGAGCTATGGTCTGCGACAAGAATGAAGCTCCAACAGTCACCTGAAATAATTCGTGAAATGATAAATATACGTGAATCACGTGATAATTTCCATTTCAAGGTATGAATTATGACCGAAAAGAAACTTCAATATCAAATCTTAATCTGTTATTTAACTGGACGGAGTAAATAATATATAGTAACCTTGGATGTTGGATCAAACTGACCACGAACAAAGCGAAGAACAATGCAACTTTTCCCAACACCAGAGTCCCCTAATAGCACCAGCTGTAATTAAATAAATAGTTGACGATTGATATAAGAGAGTGGAATTAATTGAGGCTCAATACAGCAGTACATCAAGGAAAGATACGAGTATACATTTACTATAAGAAGGATTCATTAGATCCACTCCTGCCTTACTGTTCATAATTCACTGATGCAAGATCACATACAGCAGATAATAGAGCTTCACAAGTGGTGAATATGTTGTGCTATTATTTTACAAGATAATTGGGCTCAAGCAACGGCAAAATCACTTATAACTTAGTACATTTGAATGTTGGGTAGCGCACGACCACCTACTATCACATTGAGGTAGAGCAGAACATATGGACAGAATTACGGAAATTATCAAATATGAAGTTAGTATAGGACAACATCGGTCACAGAAAACGGAAACTAATAGTAGAAAATTACAATGAAAGTAAAAATATCAAAGAGCAAAAACTTAGATCCTATTTTAGAAGAACTTTGGATTAAAATCTGGAATAGGAGCATGCAAAAAGAAATTGGAACATACAAATTCGTCACCAGGAAAACATATTATTTAATTACTGTTTGAGTCAACTCGATACGTTGGAACCGGAAAGAATGAAAGAAAAGAGAGCTTTCGAATTTCAGTATAAAAACCTTAGCAAGTAGCAGTGAACATCAATATAGTGTAGCTTTTAGTCCCGTCTAGTACTGTAAGAAGAGATCCGTTATACGTTGTAATTAAAACAGACGAAAAATATCCAGAGGAACAGTAATAACTTTGAACTACAGTTTCTTAGAGCATCTCCAATGCATGGTGCAATACACAGTTCAGTCACATCACCGTCACATAATCATCTTATTATTTTTATACAAACTATCACAATACATTGAACTTTACACAGTTTAATGCATTTCCATATCACCATAATTTTAGTCATTGTTTAAGTCATCAGCCTCAATTTTCCATTGTTATATATGCAGGATGAGGGAGGTAGGAATTAAATATTCATAAAGTAATTGTGTCATAGTAGAGAGATACCCACATTCAATGCACGGGAGAACGTGGAACTTTACAATGCATTATATGATGAGTCAACACTTATTACACGATCAAAAGGTATCCATTATGGATGGCCTTATTTGGGGCCCAACCACTTGTAATTCCTGTTAGTCTCTGGCTCTCTGCCAACTTATTCCAAAATATTCACTGTCGCCTATCACTTCCTCATACGGAGTAGTAATTATCTCCATGACTCTACTTACAAAATTTTCTACTTTGGATAAGAAATTTTTTATAGGGTTGCGATACCAGCTATGTTGTACGGGTCACAGTGCTGGCTGATTACGAAAGCTCAAGCAAACAGGGTGGAAGTGGTGGAATTGAGAATGCTAAGGCGGACTTGTGGTAAAACAATGTTAGACATGATTCCGGACGGAGTTTTTAGAGCAAAGCTTGAAGTCAAATCTATAATATACAAGATGAGGGAAGGACGGTTGAGATGTTTTGGACATGTCATGAGGAGACCACAAACATCGCCAGTAAGGAGAGTCGAAGCTTTGATAGTCGACGGCTTGAGGAGAAGAAGTAGACCAAAACTTAGGTGGGAGGATAGACTCAAGCAGGACATGAAGGAGCTTCTCTTGTCCAAGGACATGACCTCTCTAATAGGAACACGTGGAGAGATAGAATTAGAATAGGTGGTTAGATGAGATAGGTTGTTTGCGGTTATGAGGTAGTTTTTGTGTTTATGCTTTATAGGCGACTTGCGTTTATGTTAAAAAGAAAAAATTACTAGGACCAAAACTTTTTTAAGTTCTACAGTATGTTAAAAAGAAACAATTACTAAAATGAGACATGAAAAATCACGGTCCTCTTTGCAAACAAAGACACATTCAAGCTTCATTTAACATCACTCAGTTGTGAACTTGTGATTTTCCAGGGAAAAGGGGGCGTTTAATACTATGGTGTAATGTAAGACAGATATACAAGGATTTAAAGGCATTGACAAAGTAATGCTATCTTCTAGTGTGTAGGTGTAATGTCCATCAACTTCATATGTTCTCTTTCAATTTCCTTTTAGGGGTTGAAATTGAGCACCACATGAAATGGGTCAATGATATATTTCTCCAAGAGTCGAACTCAAACTTAGAAAATAAAGAAAATATAGAGAGGGTCTCTTGATTGAGATCCAAGATGCAGCAATAACCAAGCACATGGCTTTCTAGTGTACAAGGGCCATTTGGGTCAATTTTACCATGTCCAGAATAAATAGCTAAAAATCTCGATAAAAGACTTGATGCCCAAACAGCATAGTATTCTCAAATCTCAATGTGATCCCTCCTCATTTAGTCGCTTCAAAATGGCCAAGATCCCCTTAGTAATATATTTTTTCTATTATATCATGGACTTCTCATAGTATCACAGTGGTCAATAAATATACAGTTCCAAATTTTCTGGTTTATACTCCTTATCTTTGCTTTCATCACATTGGCTTCATAAATCACTCGAGCACATTCAAAAATCATAGGAAACAAGTTCCTTGTTTTGTGAGAGATTATGAGAGAGCCAGAGCATGATTGGTAAGCTATTTACAGCGTATACTAATATTGCATTTTGTTAGCTAAGTTATTTCACATGCTTGAGCATAAGTGGTCTTTACATTAAAGTGAAAGTTGTAGCTATCATTGCATGAGAATCACTAATGCATGTTAGGTAAAGTCAAGTTCTATAGACATGTTATCGTATCAATCAATGCGAAAAAATATACCTTTTAGACCACCTAATAAATAAATGTAACTCTAACTAATCAGACATTTAATTATCTCATAGTCCTTTATAGAGTTCTTGCCATTTATATCAAACTAAGACTAGTTCCATGTATATCAAGGAACCACAAATTAACCCAACTACCCTAGACCTCCACGTTCATTTTGTATCAACACATTTTAGCACAACATTCAAAAAACCAATCCAACCATATCAATATTAAGACCTAAGATATACCAAAAACACAGAGAGAAGAATAATTAAACCCAAACTTATTCCTACAAGCCTGTTAGAATGCCACTCTCATTATTCATATCATCAAGTATGAAATGCTACCTCCTATCCTATAGCAACAACGGTGAATAATAACCAGCTGCCTAGCGCAGTTTGCCACCAGCTACCTTAGAAGCCTGGCAAGCCATGTGATGTCTTGATCCAACAAAGGACGCGAGTTCGAATACGTTCCGCAACATGTTTGGGTATTGGGTGGAGGTATTTCACAGGCATCAAACCTTTGTTGGGTAGGGTTGATGGGTACCATTATGGTACACAGGGTTGAGGTGTCCCTGCCACTTTTGATCCAACAATGCTGAATAAGATATACTAAAATCTATCATATCATGGATTAATGATACTCAAAACACCCATCATCACTAAAATGTGGGAGGTCTCAAGTTCAATTCATGCTTGGTGCAAACAACCAAACTGGCCACTCCAACCTTCTAAAAAAAAGGGGGAAGGGTTTCACCCGGTTTTGCGCATGTGTGGCGGTGTGATCAAACCCCGTGGATTAGTTGGCCAAAAGGTCGGAATAGGTAAACATTACTTAAATACTATCAACAAAACTTCTTTTAACAAACAAGAAAAAGCACCTTAACACGAAGATTCTTAGCATCCGAATCGCCGTTCTCCGGATTAAGTCCACCAACACGCCCCACACTCCTATCTACAAAACCAATCATCAAAAAACCACAACTTCAACACAAATACCTCAAAAAGTCATAAAACCAACACTAAAACCTAATAAAGCTCAAAACTTTACACAAATTCAAACTCAAATTAACAATCTTTACAGCTCAAAATCCATAACTTTAACAAAATATAAGAATCTTGATCAAGATTATATGTACAACCTTAAAGTAAGGAAATTGGTAAATTAAAGAGTACCTGGAAGAGATGAGGAGCAACCCATGATGTATTATTAATTACAGATCAGATGTTTTGATGTTTGATTTTGTTTTGTTGGTGGAATCGTGTGTCGTTGTGTTTCTGTTCTTCAGTTGCTTTCTTTATTCTTTTGCTTTAATGACGTCTTTACTAATGTTTTTTACTAGTCGGTTTTTTAAAATTTTTTGAATCATATATTTTTATTTATTAAAAAACAAATAATTTAATTTTTGTTTTGTTTGATTTATTATGTTTAATTATAATTTTTTATTATTAAAGATAATTATTTAAAAATTTTAATCGTATTATTAATTGCATCTTATCTATATTTTTTTTATTTATCTTCTACTTGTGTTAATTGCATATTATCTATATTTTTTGTATTTATCTTCTACTTGTGTTATAGATAAATATAAAATGTTACCTAATTAGAAAATAATCTTTTTTTTAAATACAATTATTACTAAATAAGGTATGAATGCATTTTTTTGAAATGAAAAATTCCCAATAGGGATTTTGTTTTATTACATAAAAGATTCAGACCCGTGCAACGCACGGGCTCTATCTAATTGGTCATAGTGTAATGTGTGTTATTTATTTTCGTCATTAGGTTTGTAAGTTGTGATGGTATCACAACTTTTGTAAGCATCGCATGAGTTTATGAATGAGTTTAATTAGTTGTTTGGTGACTTTTATATTTAGACTGAGTCATTTATACCCGTGCAATGCACACGGACTTAATCTAAATGTTCATTAGTGTATCGTTTAACACTAATTTTCGTCATTACATGGGCTGTATATAAGTGTTTATAGCGTAATCTTTGGCTTATTTTTGTCATTATATATCTAAGTCATGATGTTATCACACCTTTTCTAAGCATGACACGCATTTAAATAGTTTATTGACATTAAAATAGTATATGTGAAGAGACTTTTTTCAAGATGTTACATTTAAAAGAGTCTCTTCACATATGTATAAGTTACATGCTAAATGTCAAAGGAAGGTTAAACGAATACGGTTCTTTCAAAATAAATGTAAACCTTATATAAAATCATAACAAAGTGATATTCTCTATATTTTGAGATCTAACTTGTGACAATGAATTATCCTTTTGGTTTATCATATCAAATACGGTAACTCGAAATTACTATGATTAGTTACTCGAACTTTATTTTATCCACAAAAACCATTTAAGTTTCAACATTTTTTTATTGTTGTGAAAATCGGTCCAATATTGTTAGTATATTTAATTTGTAGCATATTGCATATATAAATATATTTGAAGACATAAATCTCAACATTTAATTTTTCTACTTTTAATAACTAATATAATAATTTTATTTTGCCAAATTTGTTTGTCATTCTATAAATGAAACTAAAATCATATTAAGATAATCAATTAATCTCTATAGTGATATTAACACACCGCAAGACAAAAAACTAAATTAAGAGCAAAATATTAAAATGCACCAACAAAGTGTAGTAATAATTATTGATTAAAAATTGAATGCTCGTCACATTATTTTCAAGAAACTTACTTGTTAACGAATCAATAGTATTAGCCCGTTTATCAGTATTACATTAAGTAAAATATTGTATGTTTAATTTGTTACGTACAATTAATATGAATGCTAAGTATTCATTCCACTGATGGTCGTGGCGTTGTTCTTGTTTTTGTTGTTCTTTTTATTGTTGTCTTTGTCGTTGTTGTCCGTTGGCCTTTTGCATGTTTTGTTCTTGATACAATTTTTGTGACTTCTCGATCTCTTTCTTTAATGATTCTTGACGTGCTACAAAAAACAATTAGATATAGTTGATCGTTAGTAACTTAAATACAATTAATCAATATATTGCATTTTCGATCAAAGTAAAAATGTCCGTGTATGTTTCACTTAATTGATAAGACAACGATGTGTAGGATCTCTTAAACCATTAGAGAAGATGATGTTACTACCAAACCTCCTAAGCGTCATCTTTATGTCCTACATTGTTACACACACAAAACACACGTGAAATTTACATGAAACAATATAAATCAATATGCTAAATAAGTAAGACGATATGATGCTTACTTTACCACCACAATAAGTTGTAGCCCAATGTGCACACGGTGTTGAGGAAGTTATTGTTTGTTGTGTGTGATTTTTGACACATTATATAGTTGATAAAATATTTGTAACTCATGAACGGGAAGGTAAAAAGACTAACCACTAATTGGTGTGTTTAATTTATGCATTCATGGCACCAAACACTTCATCTCCTATGTACTTATGCTTATGCGTGAGTATTAAATCAATGTACTAACAAATGAAGCATCCACATTTCACTTTCAATTCATGAGACATTTATTATGACCACTTATATTTATAAGGCTACTTAAGCTTTTAGTATACTAGGCATTCAGACCCGTGCGATGCACACGGGCTCGATCTAAATGTTCATAGTCATGAAAGCCCGTGCGATGCACATGGGCTGTATAGAAGTTTTCGAAGTTTAATACCCGTCTTTTATTTTCATCATTTTATATTCGAGACGTATTTTTGTCATTATATATATAAGTTGTCATGGTAGCATACATTTTGTAAGCATGATACGTATTTAAAATAGTTTATTGACATGTAATCTTTTAAGATGTATTTTTTACGTAATATTTTTTGCCTATTTATTTTGGTATTGACTCTATCGTTTTTTATTGGAACTAACTAATATTAATACATCCGGCTAAGTTATAACTATTTCTTATGATAGTCAACAATGCCCGTGCGATGCACATGGGCTATATAGAAGTTTTCATAGATTTAAAATACATGCGATGCACATGGGTTGTATAGAAGTTTTCATAGCGTAATAGTCGGCATTTATTTTCGTCATTTTATATTTAAGTTGTCATGGTGTCACACATTTGCTAAGCTTTATACGTATTTAAAATACTTTATTGAGTTGCACATTGGCTGTATATAAGTTTCTATAGTGTAATCTTCGACACTTATTTTCGTCATTATATATCTAAATTGTGATGGTATCACATTTCCAAGCATGTCACACATTTAAAATAGTTTATTGGCATTAAAAGAGTATATGTGAAGAGATTTTTTTCAAGATATTACATTGAAAAGAGTCTTCAAATGTAATATTTTAATATGTATAAGTTACATAAATTATTTTAAATATAAAGCGATGACATTAATGTTGGAGACCTTTTATATTCATCCCATGCGATGCACACAGGTTTGGACTGCCTCAGGACCCATGTGATGCACACAGGTTGGATCTAATTGTTTTTTTCGTAATGTTCGAGACTAATTTTCGGTTCATGTTTGAAACTCTCATTTTTTGTGAAAGACGGACTTCGTTGTTCAAATAAATTACATTATTAAAAGCGAGCTATAAAACAAATTTCCTTTTTAACAAAACTATAAAAACATAAAACATTAAAGTAATTAGTATATTCAAGAGTATAAATTATAATTCGTATAACAAATTATTGTTCGTATAGTAAAATATTGCATGTTTAATTTGTAACGTACTATTAATATGAATGCTAAGTGTTTATCTATATTGACACCGATAGCCATGACATTGTTCTTGTTGTTGTTCATTAGCATTTTGCATGTTTTGTTTTTGTTACAATTTTTGTGACTTTTCGATCTCTTTCTTTAATGTGAAGAGGTTTTTTGTAAAATGTTATATTTAAATGAGGCTTTTCATATGTAATCTTTTAATATGAGTAAGTTACATAAATAATTTTTTAATTAATACATTATTACAACATTTTTTTCATAAACTATAATATCGAATTTGGAGCATTCATTAGTAACTCACTCTAAGTATTTACAGTATGACGACATGAATCACATGATATCAAACTCAAATGAATAATGCTTACCTCGTGATAGGTGTAGGATAACATTTGAAATACAATTTTCTTCTCTTTTATATACTTTTTCGATTTAGAAGATACTTATTGTTAAGATGATTGTGTGAAGATATTTTTATTATATACTACCATTTTCAATTTGTAACATCGACATAATTTACACAGTCATACCAAATATCAAAGTCACGCAATATTCCAAGACATTTAATTAAAAAAGTGACATTAACATACCGCAAGACAAAAAACTAAATTAAGAGCAAAAATATTGAAATGCACCAACAAAGTGTAGTAATAATTTTTGACTAAAAATTGAATGCTCGTCAAATAAACTTACTTGCTAACGAATCAATAGTATTAGCCCATTTAGCGGTATTAAATGAAGTAAAATATTGCATGTTTAATTTGTAACGTACTATTAATATGAATGCTAAGTAGTCATCCCACCGGTGGCTGTGGCATTGTTGTTGTTGTTGTTGTTGTTGTTGTTGTTGTTGTTGTTGTTGTCTTTGTTGTTGTTTTTCATTTGTCTTTTGCATGTTTTATTCTTGATACAATTTTGTGACTTCTCGATCTCTTTCTTTAATGCTTCTTGACGCGCTATAAAAAACAATGAGATATAGTTGATCATTAGTAACTTAAATACAGTTAATCAATATATTGCATTTTCGATCAAAGTAAAAATATTCGTGCATGTTCCACTTAATTGATAAGACAACGATATGTAGGATCTCTTAAACCATTAGAGAAGATGATGTTACTACCAAACCTCCTAAGCACCATCTTTATGTCCTACATTCTTACACATACAAAATACACATGAAATTTACATAAAATAACATAAATCAATATGCTAAATAAGTAAGACGATATGATGCTTACTTTACCACCATAATAAGTTGTAGCCCAATGTGCACGCGGTGTGTAGGAAGTTGTGGTTTGTTGTGTGTGATTTGTGACACATTATATAGTTGATAAAATATTTGTAACTCATAGACGGGAAGGTAAAAAGACTAACCACTAATTGGTGTGTTTAATTTATGCATTCATGGCATTTTTGGTTTGTATTCTTTGAGGTTTAGAGATGGCTTGTAACATGTTGTACCGTACAAACTTTTGTGCACGATTCCTCATGCAAAACATATTGTACCGTACAAACTTTTGTGCACAATGCCTCTTGCGCATTAAATTAAGCACTCCAATCTTTAAATAGTATAGAAGATATACTTTTCATGTTGCTTAAACTACCTTGTACCGTACAACAATTTGTGCACAAATCCTCTTGCACATTAATTTAAGTCACCCAATATTGTGTAATTGATATACTTTTGATGTTGCTTACACTACTTTCTACCGTACAAAATTTTTTAATTACTTGAATCACTAATCTTATGTACTTACCCTTATGCATGACTATTAAATCAATGTACTAACACATGAAGCTTCCATATTTCACTTTTAATTCTTGGAACATTTATTATGACCCCTTTACATTTACAACGCTACTTAAGCTTTATATATATATATATATATATATATATATATATATATATATATATATATATATATATATATATATATATATATAGGGTAAGGTTCTAGAGAAAAGTCCACTTTGGTAAAAAAGTGAGAAAAAAAGTTATTAGGGTTTAATTTGAAATATCTCAAACTTCAGGGGTCTGTCTTGAAACATGCCCCCACCCCCCCACCCACCCCCCACCCCCACCCCCCGCCGAAAAAAAAATTTTTTTTTCCCGCCAAAAAAATTTTTTTTTGGGCAAAATTTTTTTTTTTTTTTTTTTTTTTTGGCCAAAAATTTTCTCGTCAAAAATTATAACCCAGATGCACCTTTTTTTTTAGTGCATCTCAGTTATAAAAATTAGTGCATCATAGTTATAACTGAGATGCACCAATTTTTATAACTGAGATGCACTAAAAAAAAAGGTGCATCTGGGTTATAAATTTTTGGCGGGAAAATTTTTGGTAAAAAAAAAAAAAATTTTTTTTGGCCCAAAAAATTTTTTTTTGGCGGGATTTTTTTTTTTTTTTTGGGGGGGGGGGGGGGTGGGGGTGGGGTGGGGTGGGTAGGGTGCAAATTTATAAAAACTCCTTAAAGAATGAAGGAAAATACAATTAGGTGCCTGTAGTTTGGTGTGAAAAAAAGGAGGGGCTGATTTGTACACTTTTCTCACTTTTCTATCAAAGTGGACTTTTTTCATGAACCCACCTTTATATATATATATATATATATATATATATATATATATATATATATATATATATATATATATATATAGGGAAGCTTTCTTGCGAGAACCATCTTATCTGCAAGAACTGAGAGAACCACAAAAAACATACATGCACACCTTTTAAAATAAAATAAAAATACATGCAAATCATCAATAATCGTAAGTATCCACCTATGTTTTTCAATATCATCATGAACTGATCATCTTTTTTCACAAAAACCTTACACACGGCCGCAATATTGTCATTGCACGCTTTATAAGAACATACATGCACACCTTCAAAGAAAAATTTTGCATTTCCAATTTCTTATCAAATTCTCTAGAACAACGATGTTTTTTTTAATACATATATGTTGTTTTTAGAACATATGTGCAAAAATACAATTATTGAAGGCGTGCATATATGTTTTTGATAGTTCTCTCAGTTCTCGCAAGAAAGTCTCACTATATATATATATATATATATATATATATATATATATATATATATATATATATATATATATAGGGGGAAGGGATCCAATAAGAAGAATAATTAAAATGAGAAGGGTAAGAAGTAATTCTAGCCACACATTTTAATTTGGGAGGGAAAATTTGAATGAAGATGCATCTATTTTTGTAGGTGCATCTAGAATGTGTGGTTGTGATTACTTCTTATCTTTCTTATATATATATATATATATATATATATATATATATATATATATATATATATATATATATATATATATATATATATATATATATATGGGAAGGTTAATGTGAGATCAAACTTAAAGTTGTAAAAATAAGATCTAGTCTAAACAGCCACTAAAACCATTTTATAAACAACCATATTAGCAATAATACACAAAAAATAAAGTATTAATACGAATTAACATTTTAACAACTAATAACCAACTAATACATGAGTTTAGATTAATGATACACAACTATAAATTTACATGTCGAATAAAAGTGTATCACCTTAACTTGATACAGTACATGTCGAATCATAGTGTATCACCTTGGTTTCGTCAATTTAAAAAAGAGAACCATCGAAACTTTAACAATTTTAGTTGTAATCAATAAAAAATTTAATTTTATTTTAACGAGAGTGTCACTTGTCAGATTTTAGTTGGATCTTATTTTTACAACTTTAAGATTGATCTTATTTGATCTATATATATATATTCTATCCCACAATAAATCTCACATCGCAGAACTTGAACCTACAACTATTTAATTATGAAGCATTCTCACGCGTGAGATTTCATTAGGATACAGCCCTTTGTTCTTGAAAATTTACTTAAATTAATTTTGATATTATGTATTTTCATATACAAACTTTAGCTTTATGTGTATTTGTATTTACTTGATAATATAACTTGTTTTGAGTAGATAAGAAGCTAACCTATATTTAGAAAAAAATAAAAAAAATAAAGCCAAGTATCACACATTTTTCTCGACTTTCGATTGCAAACCCTTTCAAAATTTTGAACTTCGCAATGTCATAAATGTATCAAAGATGAAGAAATTTGAATAAGATTTCCAATCTACTAAATGAAAGTTATCTTTATTGTTGCATATTTGAGTGATTTTAGAGTTGACAATTCACGTGAAAAAAAAAAGAAAAAAAAAAACTTCATTATTTTTTTTCTTGTTTTTATGCTATATGTCGGCTTTTTCTAAATTTATTGTTGTTTTTATGCTATAGGTTGCGTTAATTGACAAATTATGGTATACTACATGTGTAAAACATAACAAAAAGAATTCATTTTCATATTTTTTTAACAATATTTTTTAACTATCCCACAATATTTTATATCACAAATATTTCTCACATGTTTTAAGCGGTTAGGGAGCTTCTCACACAATATAAGAAGTCCAATGTTGCCTTATTTTTCACACATTAGAATAGAAGACATTCGGTCTACATCTGCATATTATATTATACGATATTAAACATAAAAACGTAGATTAAATGGATTAAAAAATAGTATCAAATAACAAACATCAAACTAAGATATATGTTAAGACTTAAGAATTAAGATCCATCATGCGGGCAACGGATCCTCTTGTTTAACATGAGGCATTGCTGCATTGGTGGTAGGTATTTGTGTTTCGTTGCAGATCACTTCATATTTTATTTTTCTTTCTTTTTCTTTAGAAGTACATTGCTTGGCTTTTGTTTTAATCATAAGACTGCTTTCCAAAAAGAAACACATTTGTGTTTGTCATGGATATATCTTGATGAAGAATGATAAGTAATATTAAAGGGAAAAAGAGTATTTGTGCGTGTCAAAGAGATATATATTTGATGGAAAATGATAAGCAATATTGAAGGGAAAAAAGTGATATATGATTGATGTGATAACACTATAACAGTATTGAGCATAATCATGTTAAAATATCTACTGCTATTTACACATTCGATTGAAAGAAGTATGAAACTATGAATCCTAAAAGGTAATGATGTTTTAGACACCACTAGATGGAACGTTCAAATAACTACAGTACTAGTTTTAGAGCATGGAGTTTGAACGAATAGTATAATGGTAATGATATTTCAATAAATTTGTTTTTAAGTTAAATATCGTGATAATTCATAAATTAATTTTGTTGTAATATTTAAAATTTCTTAAAAAATTATATTAGTTTTTTAATACTTATATGAGGAGTGATTCACACATTTTATATTTTTGTTGGGACACTCCAACGTTCAAGCAGTTAAAATACGTTATTCTTAAAATAGAAATGTTTAGTGCATACATTAGTGTGTGCTAATAAAAATTAAGAGCGCGCAAATTATTTCCCCTACTTATATAGTTATAATACCCTTATACGCACGAATTTTTACATAACTTTTTTTTATGTGTTAATATCGATTAATATTTTGTATAGTTTTTTGTTGTATGAAGGATTTGATTTTATTTGATTGACATGGTATTTAGGTTAATCTTGTTTAATTTTTAACTACTGAAATCATGCTTTAAATATTATGTGTATTTAGTAGCACATAATGACCTTGAAAAAACATGTCATTGTTATACGTAGAATCCCGTCTTTTTATTTTCATCCTAAAGTAACGTGTGAAGTGGTGCATTCATTTTGATATTTAAGCCGATTTCTAAACTCGTGCTCAAGTTAAACTTATAAAGAGGAATAACATAAGTCGTTATTGAATGCGGATAGTTAAAAAAGAATATTTTTCCAGATATCATTACTTAATCTCATAAAAAGGAATAACATGAGTCGTTAGTATATGTACAATCTCGTGTATTCATTCATATATCATAGTAACTCGTGCTTTATTTTTATATATATAATTCCGTAAAAATACATTAGTTTAATATAAACTGGTAATAATACTTATAAATAGGGAGTATAAAGTCTGAGGGATATTTGTTAAATTTATATGAATCTGATAAGTATAGTTAATATAACTTATTTAAAATTCAACAGTTAAAGTTTTATTAATTACCTTCTAATTTTTTAAGTTTTTCTAAAAAAAAATTGACGCATGCGTTTTAATACATGTTTATTTTGCTAGATAAATTTAGATGATTTGACCACGTTGAAGCTAATTTTGACTTTTATTAACAAATAGAAATGCTCAATTTTGCTACGCAGTTAAAATCATGCATTCTCATTGATACAATTGAGTTTTTCTAACATTTTTTTTTCCACTTTTTAAAAATCTCTTCTTAACTACATATAAAAGCAAAATGGTCAAAGTGAATTTTTTTTTCACTATTCTACCCTTTACATCATGAAGTAGTTTTTCATCTTTGTCAATGTAGTGTGTTATCATGTGAGTAGTGGTCTGTTTTCGTTTTTAGAAAATTGGAAGTATCTTGTTATGTAAGCTTATCGCCTATGTAACGGGCTGAGATTTGGGATTCACCCAAATCCATTGTACTTAAACGTTTTTTGGAGTAATACATTTTCCGGGTTGTTGACCTTTTACCCAAAAAACCCTTTACACCATGAAAAACTAATTAAAAAAAATTCAATTAAAAAAAATCAATAATAATTAAAATGAACACACGGTTTCATTATTGATAAATATGAAAGAAGAGTTGACTTTGTGATACTTGTTGTTAATAGTGGTCATGAAGGAATTTTTAATGTAGTTTTGAAAGTATTTATAAATACGTGTTGTATAAGTCCTGTGTTTATGTTTTGTCAATTTTGATCGTAATTGTAGGAAGCAATTGCTTAACAAATTTTTAATTTCATTAATTGCTACAAGTCACCAATAAAGTCATTTAGGATCTATTATAGACGTTTTAAAACTACCACGAGTTTTTGAATTCTTCGATTTGAAATTGTTAATTACGTAAACTATTTATGAAAACAATAACCTTTTATTATTATTTTCGTTTATAACACATCTTATTTTCATTCACTTTAATAATGTTAGTGTTTAATCAATGGTTTGAAAACCGAGTCTCTAATCCACCTGGTCGAGTCACCGGGTTACCGGTTCAACCGGTTCGACCACCGGGTCAACTCAGTCGTCAACAAAAATTAAATTTATATATATTTGGAATGATACAAAAAAAAGTATACATTTATATATATCTTTAAAACCGGGTTAATCCGGGTCACTTCAAACCCGGCGGGTCTAACAAGGTTTTGAAAATATAAAAACCGGTTTAATTTGACTCGTTTTTTGGACCGGAACCGGTTCAACTGGTGGAACCAGCTGGGTCGAACCTGGTTATTTTTCGTTTATAACCAATGAACGTTTTTTATCACTACAACTATATACTACTATAAAATCTTGTTGATATGCACGGATACTCGTCTGATATTATATAAGAGTATGAACTATAAAGAGGTATATCAAAAACTTAATTAGTTAATTACGTTTTTAAAGCTATATTAACTAGTAAAATACTATGAATACGTTCTATGCTAATGTTAAGGGTGTGTTTGTTTAAGCTTATATACGGCTTATTAGCTTATATGTGTTCGCCTTATATAACATAAGTCACAATTTTGTGGCTTATTTTGACACTTATGGGATTATATACTATTGACAATGTTATATAAGCCCATAAGTGGTATTCGAATACATAAGAGGGAAAGTGAAAGTTATTTCGCGCTCAAGAAACTCAAAATTTTTGAATTATAGAACCGGTGTTTAAATTACAAACTGGCTCAATTAATTAGCTTTTAGACCTGTCAAGATGATATGCACGGGTCTTTTTATAATTTCATATTTAGACCGGGGTTTATTATTTGCACACATCTAAACAAGTTTGGGTGGGTGAAAAATCATTTAAAGACCTGTGTTTATCATAGAAGGTCTATATGTGGAGGTCTAAAAGACCTTATTCGTAGTAGTGCTTTACCCCTTAGCTTTCCTAACTCGTCGACGATTGTCATCTCCATGCCTTCCTTTTCTGACCTTCGTTATCATTTTTCGGACATCTTCTTCCAACATCAAATAATGTTCTAGTTATCTACAGCCCTTCGTATTTGTGTAACTTGTTGCAAATTTGCAATGATGGTGTATAATTTTATGAAAGATTTATAAATTAGTTCTCGTGATGGATGTCTTCATAAATCTTTTATATAATAAAACAAAACCCCTATTGGGAATTTTTCATTTCAAAAAAATAGATTCATACTTTATTTAGTAATAATTGTATTTAAAAAAAATTATTTTCTTATTAGGTAACATTATATTTATCCATAACACAAGTAGAAGATAAATACAAAAAATATAGATAAGATGCAATTAATAATAGGATTAAAATTTTTAAATAATTATCTTTAATAATAAAAAAACTGTAATTAAACATCATAAATCAAACAAAACAAACATTAAATTATTTGTTTTTTAATAAATAAAAATATATGATTCAAAAATTTTTTAAAAACCCGCGCGTGCGCGGGAATTATAACTAGTTTCAATAAATGGATCGAACAAACTACAAAGAATAACTAATGAGATTGGCCCAATCAAAATGAACTAATGAGTAGGCCCAAGTGTATATGATTATTCTATATATATTTAAAACTCGTGTGAAACGACGCCGTTTTTGCCTATGGGTTTCCCGCCAAAATTATGGCCAACTGGTTGGCCTTTTTCCGCAGCCCAGGTGATAAAAAAAAAAGGTTTCTATGTGGCCCGTATAATTTCTATAACTACTACGAAGTTCTGGAAACCTCCCTACTTCGTCCCTTCCACCTAATACCTGATTGCTTTGTAGCCTAACAATACTAACCACTTATGAAAGCCACCTATGAAAAAACAGATGGAGAGATTTAAGCGACGGATAGTATGTTTACGACGGCAAGTTTCAAGATTTCTATAGCAGATTTTAGCCCTCTTGGTCTAGGGTTTCACTTTTTGCTTCTAATAATGGGTTTGAACATTTTTTAATGATTTTTGTTTGCATAGCTGTTGTAAATTATTTTGTTTGCGATTCTTAGTTTCATGAATTAGATATTCAAATATGATTCTTGATAAAGGATAATGCTAAGTTTTGAGATTTATGTAATTTTATGTTGCTTTTGTCAAAGAAATGGGTTGCGCACCAAATGTTTGATGAAACGTCTAAGTGAAAAAGTTTCTACTAGACAGTTTTAGTTTTTGCCCCGAGTCTAATAAGCTTGATCATGACCGGACCACAGTTGTGGTATTTAACTAAATAAAACTAATATTTGTATATTTTACAGGCAAAAAGGATGATTTTGATGGGGAGATATGCCCTTTCAGCAGGTTATTATGACGCTTATTAGAAGCGAGCTCGGCAGGTATATCAATGATTGATTGTTCATTTTATATCATAGCAATTAAACATTAAAGATTTAAAGTATTTATGTCATTTGTAAAAAGAGAAGTTAGTGTAAAGCAAGTTAGAGCCCTCATGTTAAAATTGGTGAAAAGTTATACTTAGGGATGGATTTTGGTACATCAGGAACAAGGTATGCAATTATTGACAAAGAAAGGATCATACACTATAAAGGAAAGCTAGAGTATCCATTATTTATGGCAAGTTAATATCATTTAAGCTTAAAAACTTTATGCTAATGATTTTTTTTGCTTACCGCCTATTTTGCTTCAATATAGTCCATTTGATAATATGATGTGATTCATGAATTACGTTGTGCACTGCATATATGCTAAGTGTGTCTATTCCTATAACCATTGTTTAATGTCAGGTGCATGTACACCTTCAAGTTTACATATGTCGACTGCCTTCTTATACTAACTTTTATATTGTCATTTTAGGCTCAGCTGATTCCCATAAGAGATGGCCAGCAACACATTACACCAACAGAACTGGAGTAGCGCCAAGCCGCCAACGGCAACCCCAACATCAGTTCTAGCAAGCAAGCACATGACCAAGGCTGCGCATACATGTTACCAACCTGCAGTTACAATATCCAATCAGCTACAAGACTCGTAAATAAAGAAAAGCGCTTCTTGGGAGGCAACCCATGTTTTGTGTGATTTTTATTTTGTTTGATTGATATTTGTTTCCGTATGCATGCTTTATTTTTATTGTTGGTAGATCATGTTTCAAAACTAAAATGGTGAAAATACTTTATTTTGTTGTTTGGCTTTGTCTTAACTTCATCTAAAGGTATTTCGCAAAAGATAAGTGTAAGGGGAAACCCCAAATATGTTTTTAAGAAACAAAATTGATCATGATTCTCCACAATATTAAATGAACATGTATATTCATATTTGTTAGAGTCAAATGCTTGTATCAAGTCATAATGATGTTTTGCAGGATTTTCCATGAAGTAGGACATAAGTTTTTCCAAAAATTTTCCGGAAACTTAACGTAAAGATTTCTGCAGGTCACTTCTGATGGCGTTAGGAAGAAATTCCTGACGGCGTCACGTGTAAAAATCTGGAAATTTTGCTAGTTTTGTTTTTCTAACGGAGTCTTAAAGTTTTTGTTAAATCTTTAGTTTTATAATCTCCAGGGGATCTGCAAACATCATTCCACAAGCATTATATCTTACTTTGCTTTCTAGGATTTATTATCATAAATAGATTGCCGCCGATTTTACGCGAGGTTGCCTTGTTTGTTTTCTCAGGTTTAATAGGTTATGTATGGCAAGAAGATGATTTATATTTCTGGAAGGGAAGCTTTGATTGTTCATTTTCTTGGAGGAAGATCTAACCTTGTTACCATACTATCCATACCGAGCGAATTAGGGGAGTATTTGATTTCATTCTTTTACCTGTTTTACTTTTACATTCTTTAATTGAACATTGGGGACAATGTTCATCCTAAGTGTAAGGGGAGGGTAAAATGATGATACCTCATAGGATACACTTTCGCTTGAGTTTGTTTGTTTGATGGTAGGTGTGTAATAAAACTATGAGAAATACTTGTTAGTGTAATTTTAGCGCCAAATTTAAAATTTTTTACAACATTTAGGAGTGAAACTTTAGCCTTAGCAAGCGTCTCATGGATAGGAGTCGTATGACTAGCACAAAACCGTACCATTCAGAAAAATTTTCCACCCAAATATGTGAGGTTCGCCTTTAGATTTGATAGGAAAAACATTTACTATTAGTGCTTATGAGTGTACAGGTAGCATTTAGATTCTAGAACTTGCGTTAGTGATACATCCCGAGACCGCTAGTGAGACTACATTCGTGTAGTAGGATTTACTACATGATAAGAGGCATTAGGATCACCCTTGTGTTAAACCCGTATCATAATTACTTGACAATTTAAGTCATTGATTGGCCTCAAACAGTCAGAAAATATTAACCAAGTAATGGTCAACAAGTCAAACAGTCTAAACCAATACTCCGTGGAGTGTAGTGTTTCCCCGGATCGTTAAATCGCAACGAAGCGTGAAATCTGAAATAAAATGACTTCGAGATCAGGTGATTTGAACAGGAAAAGGGTTTAAGTGATCGTACTACTGAAATATAAGTTAGAATAGCTTTGATAGGCTATATCAACTAATACGTGAAATCAGATAAGTGCAAATGAAAAGGAACTGTAAAACGTATACGTTTAATATTTAAACGTAAACAACAAAAACAATTTTAACTATAGTAGTAATTTGTATGCCTTAGGGGCTTAAATGCAATTTAAATAAACTTAAAATATTTATTTTATAATTACTAATTTATTTAAAAATTAAGAAAATCTAAAAATGTAAAAAGAAATAAAATGTACGTTTAATAAACGTAAACGTACTAAACTAAATGTGAATTCTGTTAAATAAAACTCCCACAAATATGAAAATTATATTTTTGGAATCCTAAACTTATTAGAAAATTATTGGAAGATTAAAATTATTTTTATAACTATTTAATTAATTATTATTATTTAATAACTATTTTTAATTATTTAATAATTCACTAATAAACAAGAAAATGTAAAATAAGTCTTGAAAAATAAAAATAAAATTTCTAAAAGTCTAAAATATTATAAAACTTATTTTAAAACTAAAATTATATTTTTTACACTATTTATCTAATTATTATTAATTAATTATTATTTAACTAATTATATTGAATTAAATTATTAAAAATACTAACAAGACTTAGATAATTAAGAAGATTTTTATAAATCTAATTAACCATCACAAGAATCCTTAAAAATTATAAAAAGTTGATTTTATGTATTTTTAAGCTAATTTACTAATTATTATTCTAATTATTAATTAATTACTATGTAAACTATTTATATTAAAAAAAATAGAAAATGAACAGTATAAATTCTAGAAAAATTAAAAAAAATGTTTTACCTTATATAAAATCTAGAAAAATTATAAAAACTAGGTGGTACTTTATAAAATATAATTATGCTATTTAATCCTTATTTATTAATTAATAATTAATTAAACTAAAATTAATTCTAAAAACCACTAAAAGACTAAATAAAAATCTGGAAAAATTTCTAAAATTACTTTAATATAAAATAGATTTAATAAAAATATAAAAATGTAGAAGTGCTTATAAATAAGCTAAAAAGAAAATTAAATAGATAATTTCTATTAAATAGAAGCTATCACTATAATTAAATTTGGCTTTTTCTGTTTTTTCTTTTATAGAACTATTAAAATACTTAAAATATGAAACTTTTATAAAGACAACTAATTTGGAAACCAAAAATAAGCATTGTGAGTGCTTATTTGCCTTGACAGTTGACCAAGTTTGACTAAACCAAGAAATAAGATCAAATGAGCTTATGTGGGGTCCACAAGGGTGAAATCTGGTTCCTCTGAGTTAGTTGGACTTGAATAAGCTAGATTTGAAAAGATAAGCTCATGGAATAAGCTAAAAAGCCACAATAAGCAACTGCTTATTGGGTGACTGAGACAGAAATGGGACAGATTTCAAGGGGTGATTCAGGTGGGACCTAGTGGTCCTATGGTCAAACAAATTGTCAAATATTGAAGCCTGGTAGGAGGGGGTTGGGAGAACCAATATTGGGGCATGTGGGACCATTGTGGTGGCCACAATCAACCACCAAAGTGGTGGTTGTGGTGGTGATGGTCTGTGCAGCAGGGGAAGGTCTTTCCCTGCAGCCTACTTTGAGGGGCAATTTAGTCCATAAATAAATTTCATAAAAATACAACACTTATGGAAATCTCAAATTCTACTGATAGATTATACACACAAGAAGTTTCAAACCCTAAGACCTTACACAAAAATCATAATAATTCATGCCATTTTAGGATTTTCTGCAAAAGTATGTTTTGACTTTTTTAGATATACTCTTACTTTGACTTATATGAACTTTACTTGATCCTAGCTGATTATATATGATATGATAAGCTTAAATAAAGCTAACTTAGGCTAAAGCTACAACTAATAAGCTTATGTAATGATTTATGGAACTCAAAACACCACACAGTTAACTGTGAGGGGTAATTCTTGTGATTTTGACTTTTAGCACTTGAGACTTGTGTTCTATGGTTGTATTACACTACTATAACCTAAAGCAATCTAAAAATACTAAAATAACAAACAATAACAACACAGAACCAAGGTGAACAGCTTAACCCAAACACTCCCTTATGGAGGTGATTTAGTGATTATTCAAACAAGAGACTGATTAAGACCAAGAAAATGATTCTTAATGACTTAATATGTTATACTGAGTTCAGATAAGCACAAATATGCAGACTTTAACAACATACAACCATGAATCACTATAAAGCATTTTTCACTGTGAATATGTGAACAATGAGTAACAAGAGATCCAAATAAACAAGCATGCAATATTCAGCTACAATTTAACTTAAATACACCTAACAAGTACAAAAAACACAAACATAAGCAGTTATAAGAACTTGAACAGTGAAATGGAAAATTTGAGCAAAAGGCTTACAATTTTAAGGACTGTTAGCATCAATGACCAAGAACCAAGGATCCTAACTCCTCCCTGAGGATCTAAACCCACAATCCAAAGCTTTCTTGCTTCCAAATCACCTCTGAATCCCAGAAATCAGATCCAAGCTTCATAGTTGACTTATGTTGACCAATTTTGTATTTGTGAACTTTTTTAGCTAAACTGAATTGTAAGTTACTAGAAGCTTATAACAGCTTCCTGGGAGCTTATATGTTTTATTCTAATCCATTGTTTCCACTAATACTAGCATTAACCAAAGATTATATTTTAAATAAAAATATCACAAAATTAAAATCAAACTGAGAACTTGAATTTATCACTTAAAAGATTCAGATTACACTTGATAATACTTAACAAAAGCTTGAAAGCTGAATTTAGCACTGGAATTTAAAAAGTTACATAAGTCGACATACATGAAATAAAATTACACTAGATATCTATCCACATTGCTTCCTTTCTTCTTTATAATGACTTTTTTGCACTCTCCACTTGCTTCTGAGACTTTCCCAACTCATCTTGATCATTCAATCTCTGTAATTGATCCCATCCGTCCATATGGCATTTTTGGCGCCAAAGTTGAAAAAGGTGGATTAGGGTGGTTTCTTTACAATTAAAGAATTTTGGGAGTTTGTAGATGTGGAGGGGACAATGGAAAAGTGTCTGAGAGGAGTTTTGGGCACGTTACCCACAAAAACAGGGTATGTGAGTGTACCAGTGAAAGGCAATTGGTGGGGAAGCATTAAATGTGGGATGGGTTGTTATGATGGGGTGTGGGATGAGGTGGAGGATGTAGGGTAGCCAGCTGGGGGGTGAGGTGGTGGTGAAAACCACCATGGTTTTGGGTAAGCAGGGGTGGAGGTGGAAGTGGTACAGTGGTGATGGTTTTGGCGGGGGTTGACCAGGGTCAAACCCTGGGAAGTATTAAAAGGGGTATGGGCCGGTTTGTTTTGGGCCTGGGTAAAAGA
Source organism: Artemisia argyi (assembly GCA_030686995.1). NCBI lineage: Eukaryota > Viridiplantae > Streptophyta > Magnoliopsida > Asterales > Asteraceae > Artemisia > Artemisia argyi. The sequence continues at coordinate 121,625,307 of CM060698.1, read as the reverse complement.
AAAAAGGGTGGGCTTGGGTATTGTGTTTGGATTGGATTAGGTTTGGTTTTGGTTTAATAATAATAAAGGGTCCGGTTTGGTTATGGCCCAAATATCACAAGGACTAAAATTGTAACTTTTGAATTTCTTGAGGACCTCATGTGACAAGCTTCCAAAAGTTATCATAGGGACCATACCTGCAACACTAGATAATACAAGGACCATTTTTGCATATTTTTCCATTATTTCAAAACCAAGGAACTTTTATGTCATTTTCTGAAAGTTGAAGGGTTGAAGTTGTAATTTCTCAAAAGTTATCAAAAGGACCAATTATGCCATTTAAGAATAATGCAAGGTTTACTTTTAATATTTTTTTCATTTTCAAAACCTTAAGGACTATATTTGACATTTTTGAAACTTGAGGGACTAAAGTTGTCATTTTGCAATTTTTAACTTTAAAGGACTAAACTTGACAACTTATGAATCCCTAAGGACCTTTGATGATATTTTTCATGTTTTGATTTACCAGGGACTAGATTTGCCAAATTTTCAAAGTTTACCCGAGAAGATCTTTAATCTAGAATTAAAGAGAAGTACTCGATCACCAACGTTAAAAATGCGGTTCTTTATTTTTGAGTCATGAATTCTCTTTGATTTTTCTTTATAGATTAAAGAGTTCTTGTAAGCCTGATCACGTAGTTCATTTAATTCATTCATTTGAACTTTTCTGTGATCACCCGCAGTTTTGAGGTCAAAGTTGGCATGTTTTAATGCCCAGTAGGCTTTGTGCTCAAGTTCCATCGGTAGATGACATGTCTTTCCGTACACAAGCTTGTAAGGTGTACACCCAATGGGTGTTTTGTAAGCTGTACGAAAGGCCCATAGTGCGTCATCTAATTTATCCGACCAGGCAGCACGATTTTCTCCTACAGTCCTCTCAAGTATCCTTTTGATACCACGGTTTGAAACCTCCACTTGCCCACTTGTTTGTGGGTGATACGCGGTAGAAAGACGGTGAGTTACACCATACTTTTGCATGACTTTGTCAAATTTGTCATTGCAAAAATGCGTACCACGATCACTTATGATAGCACGTGGGGTTCCAAAATGGGCAAAAAGAGATTTCAGGAATTTCACTACAACTCGGGCATCATTTGTAGGTAAAGCTTTCGCTTCAACCCACTTTGATAAATAATCAACAGCCACAAGTATGTATTTGTTTCCTCTAGATGATGGGAATGGCCCCATAAAGTCAATGCCCCAGATATCAAAGATCTCACAGACTTGAATAGCATTTTGTGGCATTTCATTTATTTGTGAAATGTTTTCATGACGTTGACAAGCGTCACAGGTTTTAATGAGATCCTGGGCATCTTTATAAATTGTGGGCCAGAAGAATCCGGAATCAAACACCTTTTTGGCGGTGTAATTGGGACTATGATGTCCCCCAGTGGGTCCAGCATGGCAAGCCTTGAGAATTTCAGTGGCTTCCTGTCCATATACACACCGTCGGATGACTTGATCCGCACAGATTTTGAATAAGTAGGGCTCATACCAGAAGTAATGTTTAACATCCTTAAAGAATTTATTCTTCTGTTGGGTTGACATCCCTTTCACAAAAAAGTTACCCGCATGGTAGTTTGCGAAGTCAGCAAACCATGGGGTAGTAGAATCTCCGCGAAAAGCAACCGCATTGAGTGTTTCGTGAGGAAATGTTTCATTTATTTCCTTTTTCTCATACACATCTTGATGAGGTTCTCTAATCGGGACAGATGATCAGCAGCCAGGTTCTCAGCTCCTTTTTTATCACGAATAATGATATCAAATTCCTGAAGGAGGAGAACCCAACGGAGCAATCTCGGCTTTGCATCTTGTTTTGCAAAGAGATATTTTAGAGCCGAGTGATCCGTATACACTACGCATTTGGTCAAGATTAAGTATGTCCGAAACTTTTCAAAAGCATACACCATGGCTAATAATTCTTTTTCCGTAGTGGTGTAATGAGTTCGAGCTTCGTTCATAGTTTTGCTTGCGTAGTGGATAGGCTGAAAGTGTTTTGTTTTACGTTGCCCCAAGACTGCACCGATAGCAAAATCACTTGCATCGCACATAAGCTCAAAGGGTAAATCCCAGTCGGGGGCAATAAGAATGGGTGCCTCAGTAAGCTTTTTCTTTAATGTTTCAAAAGCTCGATGCACTCTGGTGAGAAGATAAAAGGAGCATCCTTCTCGAGGAGATGAGTCATAGGCCGTGAGATTTTAGAAAAATCTTGTATGAATCGACGATAGAAACCGGCATGACCCAAGAAACTCCTAATACCTTTGACGGTAGTAGGGTGAGGCAATTTAACAATGACATCAACCTTAGCTCTGTCAACCTCAATCCCATTCTTGGAAATCTTATGGCCGAGGACAATGCCCTCTTTGACCATAAAATGACTCTTTTCCCAATTTAGACATAAATTGGTGTCTTCACACCTTTTCAACATTTTTTCTAAATTGGTGAGACATGTTTGAAATGAATCCCCAATGACCGAGAAGTCATCCATAAAGACCTCCATGGTTTTACCGATCATGTCGGTAAATATGGCCATCATGCACGTCTGGAACGTACCTGGAGCATTACATAAGCCAAAAGGCATACGTTTATAAGCAAAGGTTCCATAAGGGCATGTAAAGGTAGTCTTTTCTTGATCCGATGGATCAATGGGGATTTGAAAGTGTTGATATAAATAATGCCTAAAAACATTATTAACATATATCGATATCTCTATGTTTTGATACTCACAAAACGTAAACTCATTGAACTACAAATTATGACGTAAACAAGTATTTAGTCGTAAATATTTGCTTTAGCATCCATATCACTTAAGATATGAATAAACAAAGTGTCTAATACATTTTATGATCAAAGGAATTTTTATTTTTACAAACCTTACATTTTATTAAAGTGGGACAAACATTTTTAAACTTATACAAAACATATTTGTGTTTATAAGAAATGTTTTATTCAAAATAAATATTTTGAATTCAAATTTCAACCCAAAAAACGGCTACATTTTTTAGGAAAAACCACCCCCACAAAAAGACAAAAATTTTGAAGAAAAAAATTTTTTTTCTTAGGCGGCCCCCTTAATTATACTAGGCGGTCCCCTTAATTATTAAGGGGACCGGCACCCAATTAAGGGGACCGGCCACGCTCCCAAACAATATTTTTCTCCCTATAAATACTGGTTCATCCCACAGAATTTTCTCACCTTTTGCACTCCTAAAATTTCTGTTCTAGATCCACATTTCTATTCTCTTAATCCTTTGATCATAAGTGTATAATTCTTTGTTTCAAAGTGATTCAAACTTCATCCTCTCAAGTGCAAAAGAAGAATACCTCTATCCCCCAAGACAAGAAGTATTACAACTTGTTGTGACCTCCACATACAAGTTGTTGGTGCATCATCATGATTATTTACATTACTTTTTGTGAAGATTGTTGTGTATATGTGATTGTTGATAGTTGTGCTAGGTATATTGATTGTGTGATTAGTTAGTTGTTTGATGTGAAGAAGAAAAGTTAGGAATTAGATTATAGTGAAGAAGCTAGGTGTGAAGTTGTTAGTTGTGAAGTAAATTGGTGTGAAGAAGATAGGCTTGAAGTAGATAGTTGTGAAGATAGATAGGTGTGAAGAAGTAGTGTTGTGATTAAGTAGTGACTAGGTGTGAAGAAGTTGTGTAGAAGGTATGAATAAGTTGTGATGAAGTTGTGGTGTGTATATTGGTGTGTAAGGTTTCTCCGCCATAAGGAGCTTGTTGACATAGTGAAGAAAACTCTCGAGTAGGTGACTCGAGGAGTGGAGTAGGGCAAGGAAGGTGTCCTTGTAGCCGAACCACTATAAATCCTTTGTCCCGCGGTTAGATCTTTCCATATCTTACGTATTATCTTGCTTATATCGTTATTACTTTTGTAGACGTAGAAGTATATATATAGTTGCTCATATAGTGCTAGTATTGATTTTACTTAAAGATCAAACGAAAGTTTCATTCACAAAACAAAGTTTTTACAATCAAACTAAAAATGTTACATACATATAATTGATCATTTCGATCAAGTATAGTTTTCATACAAAATATAACTAAGGATTATATAATAAACGATTACGTACTTATCTCTTATATATAGTTATAATTGTTTATATTATGCATGTGTTGATTTCACATACTTAGCTTACATTATTATTATTGTTCATACTTAGATATACTTGTTCATATTGTTCAAGATTTGAGTTCACATAAGATTGAATCAAAGTTTTAAAAGCAAACAAGGTTTTAAAACTAAACTAAGTTTTCATAATAAAATTAAAAAGATGTAAAACTATTCAACCCCCCCTTCTAGTTTTCCACAATTGGTATCAGGAGCCACGTCTAGCAAGATTTTTAAAATATATTGTATTTTAAAATTTGTAACGATCTATGGTATCTGAAAAATATTTAGAAGGGTAATCTATGCAAAGACCACCACTATTTGAAAGTGATGGATTTTTATATTGGAAAAATCGATTCGAAACTTATGTGTAATCAAAGGATCTAGAACTTTGGCATGTTATTACTAATGGTGATTTTTTACCTACTCAAAATAATCCCGAAACAAATAAAGATGAAATAGTACCTTTTGAAAAACAAAATGATGATTTAAAAAGAAGACTTTCTAAAAACAATGAAACAAAAATGGTTATTTACAATGCGTTACCACGTAAAGAATACGAAAGAATTTTTATGTGTAAAACCGCAAAAGAAATTTGGGATTATTTACTAACCACTCACCAAGGTAATAGTCAAGTTAAAGATAACAAAATAGATCTTCTTGTTCAACAATATGAACAATTTACGATTCCGGAGGAGGAATCAATAGATAATGCTTTTGCTAGATTTAAAACTATTATCACAAGTTTAAAAGCACTTGATGAGAATTCTTCTAGTTAGAATTTTGTTAGGAAATTTCTTAGGGCTCTTCATCCAAAATGGCGAGCTAAAGTCACGGCTATTGAAGAATCAAGAAATCTGTCAACTCTACAACTTGACGAATTGATCGGCAACTTAAAGGTCTACGAAGAAATAATAAAGAAAGACTCCGAGATGGTCAAAGGAAAAAGGGAGCAAAGCAAATCAATTGTGTTGAGAGCTAAAAAGGACTCTAGTGACGATGAATGCTCAACCTCCAAAAGTGACGATGAAGAGTATGCTATGGCCGTACGAGACTTCAAGAAATTCTTCAAAAGACGAGGAAGATATGTTAGGCAACCATATAATGAAAGGAAGTGTTTTAAATGTGGCAATCCAAATCATCTCATCAGAAAGTGTCCAATGATGTCAAGAGATCAAAATCAAAAGGCGTTTATCGGAGGTGCTTGGAGTGATAGCGATGAGGACAAGAAAGAAACCACAAATGAAGAAAAGTGTCTTATGGCTAAGACATCAAGCGAGGTACGTTCCGAAACCGAATACTTTAGTGACGAAAATTTATCATTAGACGAAAAAGACCTAGATAGTGAATATAATAGGTTATGCATATTAGGTAAAAAGGTTATAGCTAAAAATAAGTCACTAAAACATATTAATAATCTATTAGAAAATGAAGTACTTGAATTAAAAATTAAACTACAACATTTGGAAAAAGGAAAAGAAGTTTTTATAAAATGTAAAACATGCTTAGAGGTTAAAAATGAAAACGAAAAACTTAAAAATGAAAATTTCAAACTTGACAAGTTTAAAAATTGTAGTAACCCACTTAAGAAAATAATAAGTGTTCAAGAAACTTCGGGAGATAAAACCGGTCTAGGATTAACTTCAACTAATGTTTCAACTAGTGAAAATAAAAGTATAAAGTTTGAATGTGAATCTAGTAAACAAAAATCATTAGAATCAAATCTTAAGTATATACTTACAAAAGATAGAAAAATACCCATTGCGAATGATGAAAAAGTAAAAACTTTTTATAAACCATCCTTAAAGACCGAAGTAGGATCCTCTAAACCTAAATTAAGATCTAAAACTCCACCACCAAGAAAACCTAACAATCATCATCCAAGATCTAAAACACCTCAACCTGGAAGAAATCAAAATAGACAATATTACAATAACACTAGAAATCAAATGTGGAATTATAAACCAAGTTACAATCCTTGGGAAATATTACCACCATACATGCATCCTAGCCAAATGTTAAATATCTTTGGACCAAACAACTTTGGACCAATGAGACAATGGGGACCAAGTGGCTAAGTTGTCAATCTTGGAAGAAGTTGGAATATCATCTACAAATGACTTCTTTAAGTCAACATGGTCACTTGAAGTGCTTGAAGATATTCCATTGAAGACTAAAAGGTACGCGTTTCTTTTAAGTTCATCACTATAATATGCATGCTTAGATAAATGATTAGTTAGATTAATGCTTAGTACATAATTGCTTATATTCTTATAACCTAGATACATCATTGGTTGACTCTCCTAGGAATAAGATAAAACTGTTTATTGCCGAACGAAATAGAAAATGGAAATCTTCTATATCCACTATTAGCAAACTCATGGTGATGAAGTGAAATGAGTTAAGTGGATCGATCGTTAATATAGAAGTAGGATTAGATCCCTCGAGTAGGAAAACTATGGATGAAACAAGCTCTCGTAGACTATAGCATTAAGTTAGATAAGCGTGCGAAAACTAAGGAACTATAGATGTTAGGTTATACCCCATTCAACACTCTCGCATCTAACATATAAATTATCGTCTTCATTTCCTTTAGGATCATAGGATATGTAGAACGATAGCATGAGATAATAATATGCTTAACCAATCCTCTTGAGCATGAGATCTTTAATAAACATTTTTTGAAAATATTTGATTTATGATATTTGTTGTCAAAAATCTAATATCTCTAAAAATATGCAAAAACCTCACATTTTGGAAAATAGTTTTTCAAATAACTATCCCACTTTTAAATAACATGTTTTCACTATCAATATCCACAATTTTGTTTTGATCAAAACTAAAGATTGGGAAAATATTCTTTACCATTCATTCACACATTTTGAAGTAAAAACCCAATCTATTTTATTCAAATAACTCTAACATCTAAGTGAAAACTTACTTTCAAACATTGTTGAATAATGCTAAAAACGTCTCTGTTAAAATCATGCATCTTGATCTCATATTTGTCATCTATATTTATATAAATGACACTTATAAGTGAACTAAATCAAATCAAGAGGACCATGGTTTGTTCATTAAGACTTTGTTTGTAACAAGTCTAGAAATCCATGCTATCATAACTACCCACTTATTGCACATTGATACACATTAGGATTTATCCTCCTAGTTATGTAGTTATAAAATACTTGATGTTGCTTATTGTTTCCTAGCACTTATATTTTACTTGCTTGATGAGTATGCTTGCATGCTAGATGAAATTGCTTGTTTACTTAATCTTTTTGATTAACATGCTTTGGCCATATAATTGCCAACATAATTAGTATATGCTTAATTGCCTCAAAGAGTTGGACTTGTTTGAAACCAAAAACACAACCTTTCTGCAATTCACTACCAAAAACCCTTTTATGGCAATTTGGGAATCACCAGATGGGCGCCCCCCTTAAATCATAAGGCGGCCCCCTTAATTATTAAGGGGACCGGCCTCCAATTAAGGGGACCGGCCATCTTATGGTCGAAGGTGTTGTTTCCTTTTTCTACTTTTTAGCCCATTTCATCCTACACTTCCCAAATGTAACAACCCGCATTTTCGGGACATTTCTCCTATTCACTATTCATCAGTTACTATTCACCGGTTACTATTCACCGGTCACTATTCATCATTTTACTATTCATCGTTTTCGGAGTCAGTTTGTGATTCCGAGAAACGTTCAAAAAATTTTACTATTCATGTGACACTATTCATTTCCGGAAGGAAATCACTATTCACGATTACCGTTCATTTCATCGTAAACTGAGTTTACGAGTCTTCAAATTCGCGTAACCAATGTGGTTTCCCTGTGAATTCATGCATCATTCATTAATGACACGTCATATAGACTGGAGCAGTCTACATATTATCATCACATTACTTACTACACGGATATGCATTATTTCTATATACGTATGCTTAATTTGTAATTAACGTCACCACTCAGTTTTTACTACGAACGTATACCCAATACTCCCGACTATGATCCTAATATATTTTCATACTCATTATAATAATATAAAAATTATATTATTAATTTACCTGGTGTTTTGAAATCAATTACTATATTTCACGATCGGAGCTTATAACTCCGTCGGTTTGCGTTATTTCAACACGATAATTATTTTAACACCCGATTATCATCAGGAATAATATTTTACAACTTTTACAACTTCGTCATATTTTATTTCATCGCGTCATGATTTATTTTTAGTTAACTCGGTACCCGGTATCACCTAAAACTAATAATATCTAACATTATACACCAAAAGTCCACCAAAATCATCCAATCTCATCCACCCTTTGACAAATGCTCCTCCTACTCTCCTTAAAAAGGGGATCTTGCCCCCTTTCCTAAATATATATACTCATTTCATCTCATTTCTTCATTTCTACATCAAACCAACTAGCAAAATTTCTCTCTTTTCTTCCTTTCTTCTTCACAAATCGATCCATCATCAAGAACCAAGAAGGAGATCATAAACTTTTCAAGATCAAGTGCTTAAACAAGTTCTAGTAGTGATCTAGTTTAGGTTTTGAAATAAAAACCTCAAGATTATTAAGTTTTCTTGCTCAAATCACCTCAAATATTCAAGTAAGCTTCAAGAACACTTTTGATCTTTTCATACTTTCATCTACTTTATATTTTTATGTATTTTCAAGATATATTGGTAAAACATGCAAATCTACTATGATCCATACCACTTATTATTTATTTTTGTTTATAAACATAGATCTATAATTTTTACTAGTAATCTCATGAGATCCACCAAGATTGGTGATGTTTAGGAACCCATGACACCCTAAGAAGGTGTATGGTAGGATTGAGTACTTGTGGAGTTGATTTGAGATAGTTTGGGTAAGATCTAAACAAGTCTTGAACTAGAAAAATTGATTTTTACAAACTAAATAAAGGTTCTGTCCAAAAACGTAAGATCTGGAAAGATCAGTGGGTTTTGGGTAACTTTGGACCAAAGATTTAGAAAATACATTCCGAAACGAAGCCGTGGCCGAAAACGGGGATAAAATCCGAGTTACGACGAAGAAGTTATGCTATTTTCAATTTTAACGACGAAAACTATTTTCTGAAAAAATACCTTGCTGTCCCACGATTTTCATGGACTGTTTCGAGGCCTAAAACTTGATCTAGCCATCCCGACGTATCAAAAATATATTAGTATACTTGATTACCTTCGCGGGGATATAAAGAACATAGAAAACGGGCTTATAACGAAAAAGATACAAGTGTTTGAAATCCGACGATACATATACTTTTCCATCAGCTTTTGTATTACCATTTTTGCCGCAAAACTGTCTTTGCGAGACACCACTTTCACGGCTGTTTTTCCTTATGATCGGATTAGTTTGAGTCCGAACCGTAGTTAAGTAAAATCAAGTACTCCTCGCCTACTTTTCAAATCATTTGGCCGTTCGTTGAATAGACTTATAACGAATAAACTACGACCTCATCTATTTACCCGATAAACTACATATTTTGACAGCTTTTGCTATAATGAAATTTTCTAAGTGTTGAACATTAAACTTTCAAGTAACAACAATAAGAGTCGATTTTCTCATCGATCGAGACCCGTATCACCAAAAGTTAAATGACACGACTTCTAGATATTGTTACAAGGTTTTCGAAAACGCCGAGTTTCATCACTAACCCTTAACGTACAATATTTCGCGACATGTTTTGCGAGGCCATTTTGGGCATATTTTCAAGTAATAAAAAGGTTATTTTTGCGACGAAAACCTTATATTTGCCGATAGATCACCAAACAAGGATCGTGGAGTACCGTTTCAACATATTTACATGAAAAGTGGTTATTAACCTAACGAGACGTCAAAAACGTATTTGTCGACGATAAACGTTATTTTCAAAACTAATGAGTGGTATCGATAACATACGTATTTGCATGTGTAGCGACATTTCATTTCTTACATTAGACTATCATTCATATTAGGTTGCGATTAGAGATCGTGCCTCATTTCTGTGTGTTCATTGTTGTCATCGTAGCTATTGCACCAGGTGAGTTCATAACCCCTACTTTTACTTGTTTTACAACTGTTTTGGGGGAAGATACATGCTCCTTACTATTTGAATTCAATGCTCGTTTTACTAAAACGCATTACTCGCTTTACATAGTTGATTACTCAAATATTTTCAGCTTTATCTAAATACTTGTTGATTATCCGAGTACAATATTATTCACTTGCTACCTACTTGCTATTTACTCATGGACATGAGTGCATAAATTTAAACTATTTACTGATTGCCAAATATTGCCTAAGTTAAGGACCGGTAGCTACAATATCCTAGGTATGTTTGATAACCTAGAAGTTCTTGGGTATGTTTGATTACCTACAATATCCTAGGTATGTTTGATTACCTAGAAGTTCTTGGGTATGTTTGATTACCTACAATATCCTAGGTATGTTTGATTACCTAGAAGTTCTTGGGTATGTTTGATTACCTACAATATCCTAGGTATGTTTGATTACCTAGAAGTTCTTGGGTATGTTTGATTACCTACAATATCCTAGGTATGTTTGATTACCTAGAAGTTCTTGGGAGCGTAACCTCCTGCATATAGCTAGAAAACCTTTTCGGTGCCTTGAACTTAGTGCAATCAATATTCTTTCCTAAACTGGTGCTATGAAACTTTGTTTGTTAAACTATTTATGCGTTTTGCTGTGGAAACATTCTTTTAAGCACACATGTCTTACTCATACTATATTTGACAGTGGATTTACGATGCCTTTGCGGGAAAATACTTGTTTACTGGAAACACTTGTTTACGGAAAATACTTGTTTATTTAACCTATGAACTCACCAGCTTTATGCTGACGTTTTAGCATGTATTTTCAGGTTTTAAGCAATGGCACGCTACTGGAGGTTTTGGCAGGGCATGGCATGGTCATAATAGACTCTGATATTCTTATGGGGGGACCGTTTTAAACTATTTTACAGGCCTACTTCCGCACTATTTTAAAAAAATGTAAATTCAACATTTTGATTTAGTTATTTTATTCTAAATGATTCAAGTGAAAACCCGTTTTGAACCTGTGTTGTAATACCAATTGAGTTACACCCCAGCTGCTTGTATGCTTCCGCTGGACCCGATTTCTGGGGGTGTGACAGATTGGTATCAGAGCTTTGGCTATAGCGAACTAAGTGTTTTTAAAACCTAGACTATAGCTACTTTTACGAAAACTTAACCCTATGACCGTCACGTGCCTGCCTGCCAAGATGATGCCTCATTTGTAGTTTGTTGCTGACTTAGGTAATGAGATTTGTGTCTCATTATCTGATATACTATATTCATTTACCATAGTTGATTACTATAACTGTCTTTCATATAAACATGTTCATGTATCATATATTTCACCGCGTTATGTTTTTCCTTGCATAGTTTCATCATTTGACCTCGAGTTTTGGTCACTTGCTTTTGTCTTTCAGAACGTCTTGGTATTTGTGAAGGACATAGTCTTAGTATAATTGAGCTGAGTATTTCAAAATTCATGGAACCTCGGTGGAAGATAGACTGGTCATCTATATTCAACCCGGGATAGTGAGATATAGGCTGACCACCTATGTCTGGCTCAGAGATGAATTTTGTAACACTGAGAATGGTTATAATAAAATTTTGTCTGGATTGAATTCCCTACTCAATTTCCAAATGTTTCATTCATGTGTGTGTATACTCTCGTTGTTGGAACCTTCATACTTTCATCACTTCGTAAACCACCGATTGGAAGCATGTCAGCTAGTCATTTATTTCATGAACTTTCATATTTATGCACAATACACTCATATCACAATATTTTCTTTTGTCACAATCTCATTTTGTGCAGTTGTCATAGTCTCTTCCCTTCTCACCATCACTATCATTTCTTTTCCCCACCCCCATATATACAAAGAATTAGGTGATACTCTATAGATTCCGATGTCACTCATCCCTCACTACACCCTATATTGATAAGTGGATATTATCAATGACCTCCCTAGGAAAGATCTTCCATACCTTCTATGAAGATGATCCCTCGGTACCTTAAGATCATTCATAACTCAACAGAAATGTCAGGATATCACAAAACAATTCGAACCACTATCACTGGCCTGATTGCCAAAATTCCACTATCTGGAAAGTATTGGCTTGACTAAATTACAGGATTAGTTTCGATACGAGTGCTCAATAAGCCACACCATAGAGATAAATCCAACCTCTTAATCAAGACTATAGATTGAACATGTCTTCACCAATAGACATTATTCCAAACATGTTAGACACCTATGCATTTGTGCAGGCATGCCTACCTGGCTATTTTAACCTCTTAATACTTTCACTTTTAAATGGATTTTCTCCAAACTACCGTTATACAAAATATATATCTTGTAAGAAATACTTTTCTGATGCACTTATTTTGTCAAGCAAATTCCTTTTGGCTAATCTTTTACAAAACTATTGAATGTTACAAAATTTTAAACATCGATCTTTGGTAAACCATATTATCCACCTTATGTTGAAAATTTTCCTATATTGTATAACTACTAAATTTTGAAACATCAAGAAGGATGTTACCTAAAAAGCCGTTTGCTTAAACTTGTAGATTCAATTATTCGGGGAAGGTTTACAAACAAAACACAATCTCAAAACAAACTTTGAAAATCAATCACTATATTACATCATTTATACACTTAGGATGATTCGATGACATGGAACTCGGGGAAAACCTTAGTAATGGAGACTAAACACCGTAGGTGGAGAAAGACTCAATTCCTGACATCCTGCAGAGGATCACAACCTTATCCTAATCTATTATTTTCAACAACGCCCTTTTACGGATTTAACCCTATAAGTCTTTCAAAACAAGATTCATGATACCCATTTCAATTATTCCTAATAAAGGAATTTGATTCACCTCAACTCCTAGCGATTTCATTAAGATTTCTTTGGAACCACACCACCTATCATCTGTAGACCAATGGTCAGAATTTGAGATTGATTCAAACCTAGGGAGATATGCCCAAATCGGGTGTGATTGACACTAGAAATGGTTGAATTAACCATTTGCCATAAACCAAATTCAGTGGCAACCATAGTTATTGCGCGAGCATAGAGACTACACCATTTGAGGCACTCCTTGGTCGAAGTGCCCACATCCATTGACAGATCGAAATTTTGAAAAGCCCAACTCACTAGTACCGTAAGCATTCATGAAATAACCAAGAATTTCCTACAAATCAAGAATCAATTACAAATTCGATAAGTTGTAAACCCTTATAATTTCAACTTCGTGGTAGAGCCATGCTGAAAGTTCTGCCTAGGAAAGGCATAATACCATTCAGAAAATTTCATAAAGTTAAACCCGATATACACTGAACCATTTACGATTTCAGACAGAGTATGCCTAGTGGCCGTCAGACTTGAACCTTGTTAGAGCTCAGTAGCTTACACGATTATATCATCATCTTTTCACCAATACAACTTCAGAGACCAACACAAACTGAACTTCGGGACGAAGTTCCTTCTAAGGGGGTGAGACTGTAACAACCCGCATTTTCGGGACATTTCTCCTATTCACTATTCATCAGTTACTATTCACCGGTTACTATTCACCGGTCACTATTCATCATTTTACTATTCATCGTTTTCGGAGTCAGTTTGTGATTCCGAGAAACGTTCAAAAAATTTTACTATTCATGTGACACTATTCATTTCCGGAAGGAAATCACTATTCACGATTACCGTTCATTTCATCGTAAACTGAGTTTACGAGTCTTCAAATTCGCGTAACCAATGTGGTTTCCCTGTGAATTCATGCATCATTCATTAATGACACGTCATATAGACTGGAGCAGTCTACATATTATCATCACATTACTTACTACACGGATATGCATTATTTCTATATACGTATGCTTAATTTGTAATTAACGTCACCACTCAGTTTTTACTACGAACGTATACCCAATACTCCCGACTATGATCCTAATATATTTTCATACTCATTATAATAATATAAAAATTATATTATTAATTTACCTGGTGTTTTGAAATCAATTACTATATTTCACGATCGGAGCTTATAACTCCGTCGGTTTGCGTTATTTCAACACGATAATTATTTTAACACCCGATTATCATCAGGAATAATATTTTACAACTTTTACAACTTCGTCATATTTTATTTCATCGCGTCATGATTTATTTTTAGTTAACTCGGTACCCGGTATCACCTAAAACTAATAATATCTAACATTATACACCAAAAGTCCACCAAAATCATCCAATCTCATCCACCCTTTGACAAATGCTCCTCCTACTCTCCTTAAAAAGGGGATCTTGCCCCCTTTCCTAAATATATATACTCATTTCATCTCATTTCTTCATTTCTACATCAAACCAACTAGCAAAATTTCTCTCTTTTCTTCCTTTCTTCTTCACAAATCGATCCATCATCAAGAACCAAGAAGGAGATCATAAACTTTTCAAGATCAAGTGCTTAAACAAGTTCTAGTAGTGATCTAGTTTAGGTTTTGAAATAAAAACCTCAAGATTATTAAGTTTTCTTGCTCAAATCACCTCAAATATTCAAGTAAGCTTCAAGAACACTTTTGATCTTTTCATACTTTCATCTACTTTATATTTTTATGTATTTTCAAGATATATTGGTAAAACATGCAAATCTACTATGATCCATACCACTTATTATTTATTTTTGTTTATAAACATAGATCTATAATTTTTACTAGTAATCTCATGAGATCCACCAAGATTGGTGATGTTTAGGAACCCATGACACCCTAAGAAGGTGTATGGTAGGATTGAGTACTTGTGGAGTTGATTTGAGATAGTTTGGGTAAGATCTAAACAAGTCTTGAACTAGAAAAATTGATTTTTACAAACTAAATAAAGGTTCTGTCCAAAAACGTAAGATCTGGAAAGATCAGTGGGTTTTGGGTAACTTTGGACCAAAGATTTAGAAAATACATTCCGAAACGAAGCCGTGGCCGAAAACGGGGATAAAATCCGAGTTACGACGAAGAAGTTATGCTATTTTCAATTTTAACGACGAAAACTATTTTCTGAAAAAATACCTTGCTGTCCCACGATTTTCATGGACTGTTTCGAGGCCTAAAACTTGATCTAGCCATCCCGACGTATCAAAAATATATTAGTATACTTGATTACCTTCGCGGGGATATAAAGAACATAGAAAACGGGCTTATAACGAAAAAGATACAAGTGTTTGAAATCCGACGATACATATACTTTTCCATCAGCTTTTGTATTACCATTTTTGCCGCAAAACTGTCTTTGCGAGACACCACTTTCACGGCTGTTTTTCCTTATGATCGGATTAGTTTGAGTCCGAACCGTAGTTAAGTAAAATCAAGTACTCCTCGCCTACTTTTCAAATCATTTGGCCGTTCGTTGAATAGACTTATAACGAATAAACTACGACCTCATCTATTTACCCGATAAACTACATATTTTGACAGCTTTTGCTATAATGAAATTTTCTAAGTGTTGAACATTAAACTTTCAAGTAACAACAATAAGAGTCGATTTTCTCATCGATCGAGACCCGTATCACCAAAAGTTAAATGACACGACTTCTAGATATTGTTACAAGGTTTTCGAAAACGCCGAGTTTCATCACTAACCCTTAACGTACAATATTTCGCGACATGTTTTGCGAGGCCATTTTGGGCATATTTTCAAGTAATAAAAAGGTTATTTTTGCGACGAAAACCTTATATTTGCCGATAGATCACCAAACAAGGATCGTGGAGTACCGTTTCAACATATTTACATGAAAAGTGGTTATTAACCTAACGAGACGTCAAAAACGTATTTGTCGACGATAAACGTTATTTTCAAAACTAATGAGTGGTATCGATAACATACGTATTTGCATGTGTAGCGACATTTCATTTCTTACATTAGACTATCATTCATATTAGGTTGCGATTAGAGATCGTGCCTCATTTCTGTGTGTTCATTGTTGTCATCGTAGCTATTGCACCAGGTGAGTTCATAACCCCTACTTTTACTTGTTTTACAACTGTTTTGGGGGAAGATACATGCTCCTTACTATTTGAATTCAATGCTCGTTTTACTAAAACGCATTACTCGCTTTACATAGTTGATTACTCAAATATTTTCAGCTTTATCTAAATACTTGTTGATTATCCGAGTACAATATTATTCACTTGCTACCTACTTGCTATTTACTCATGGACATGAGTGCATAAATTTAAACTATTTACTGATTGCCAAATATTGCCTAAGTTAAGGACCGGTAGCTACAATATCCTAGGTATGTTTGATAACCTAGAAGTTCTTGGGTATGTTTGATTACCTACAATATCCTAGGTATGTTTGATTACCTAGAAGTTCTTGGGTATGTTTGATTACCTACAATATCCTAGGTATGTTTGATTACCTAGAAGTTCTTGGGTATGTTTGATTACCTACAATATCCTAGGTATGTTTGATTACCTAGAAGTTCTTGGGTATGTTTGATTACCTACAATATCCTAGGTATGTTTGATTACCTAGAAGTTCTTGGGAGCGTAACCTCCTGCATATAGCTAGAAAACCTTTTCGGTGCCTTGAACTTAGTGCAATCAATATTCTTTCCTAAACTGGTGCTATGAAACTTTGTTTGTTAAACTATTTATGCGTTTTGCTGTGGAAACATTCTTTTAAGCACACATGTCTTACTCATACTATATTTGACAGTGGATTTACGATGCCTTTGCGGGAAAATACTTGTTTACTGGAAACACTTGTTTACGGAAAATACTTGTTTATTTAACCTATGAACTCACCAGCTTTATGCTGACGTTTTAGCATGTATTTTCAGGTTTTAAGCAATGGCACGCTACTGGAGGTTTTGGCAGGGCATGGCATGGTCATAGAAGACTCTGATATTCTTATGGGGGGACCGTTTTAAACTATTTTACAGGCCTACTTCCGCACTATTTTAAAAAAATGTAAATTCAACATTTTGATTTAGTTATTTTATTCTAAATGATTCAAGTGAAAACCCGTTTTGAACCTGTGTTGTAATACCAATTGAGTTACACCCCAGCTGCTTGTATGCTTCCGCTGGACCCGATTTCTGGGGGTGTGACACCAAAATTCATAAACCTATTTTATCATAAACCCTCTATCAAAATTTATACATCCTTAATCCCACCAATCCTACATTATAAACACTCTCATTCCTCTCAATCTATACTCATCTCTTCATGACCTCTCCCATTAAATCAAAACCACTAAATAACCCGTTTGGAGAAGAAAGCTTAACTTCCATTAAAAGCCGGTCAAACCAAATGATGTTGTCAAACATCCAACACCAAATTCCTCCTATGTCTTCAACATTACATACCTAACACCCCACTCTCCTTCTCACCAACATTACATATCAAAAACCTTTACTCACCTATATCTTTCTACATTACACTTAAACCTCATAATCTTTTCACAACTCAAGCGATGTTGTTCATAATCATCCAACACCTAAACCTCACTCTCACACAAATGATCCGTTTAACAATAAATCATCCATTCGTGCTTCCACTAATGCTCCTTCTTATGATGAGCATGCACAATCCCAAAACAATAATCCCAACCTCATTACCAACACTTTACATGTTGCTCATTCAACAAAAACACCATCCACTTATGAAGCATCTCTTCCACCCATATCATGTTTTCATGATTACCCAAGCTCAAACATGTCTCCACCACCAAGAGTATCACCACCACATCCTACAACTTCACATGCCATTCCTATGTTGCATGTTCAAACCCTCACCCAAGACAACTATCATGCTCCACCACCATCACCTTCCTCCGAACACTTAATGTTCGTTGAGGCGCTAAAAGAATCCCATGAGCTTAGTGCTCTTTTAGCCTTACATCTTGCTCAACGCAATTTGGATCCACCTTCATCTAGATCACCCTCATCACCACACAACATAAATCAACTTGAGAAGCATGTCAAAAATTGACCTTGTTGCCTCTTTCTCCTAAAAACCATTGCATTCAATGAACACTTCACTTGGATTGAATATCTTCTCACTAGATCACATCCAATACCCTCACTTGAACAACATCCAAAACCTTAATCAACCTCTTCCGCTACAAACTCTCCACAACCAAACTCTCCAACATTCATGACCCAAACATATACCTCCATTAATCCAACAACCTTACCCTAACTCAACCATCTTCATTCCAAACACTCCATCATCAACCATCTAAGCATACTATATGCTTATGATTTTCACTTTCAAATACGAATCAACCAACCTTTTGTTACAAGCAAGTCCGATGGCTCTCTTTGGCAAATTAGGATCTTTAACATAATCTCTTTGAATTAATTGTTATGTATCCTTAATATTTGATTGCTATGATTGTTATTTGTATATTGCATATTCTTCCATATATGCTTGTGCTTCTAATATTTTTCTTGCGAGCATTCCATATCTCGATCCCTTGGTGCCATCGAACGAGGGGGAGCACACATCAAGGGGGAGCTTTCATCCCGTCTAACTTCATTTATGAAGCTAGCCGGCATAACCTTTTTGATTCTACAAAAAGGGGGAGAAGTGAATATAAACTCACTAAATACATGTCTAAAAATTAATATTTAGACTTGATGAGTTTAGGTTTTGTAATCATCAAAAAGGGGGAGATTGTTGATATAAATAATGCCTAAAAACATTATTAACATATATCGATATCTCTATGTTTTGATAATCACAAAACGTAAACTCATTGAACTACAAATTATGACGTAAACAAGTATTTAGTCGTAAATATTTGTTTTAGCATCCATATCACTTAAGGTATGAATAAACAAAGTGTCTAATGCATTTTATGATCAAAGGAATTTTTATTTTTACAAACCTTACATTTTATTAAAGTGGGACAAACATTTTTAAACTTATACAAAACATTTTTGTATTTATAAGAAATGTTTTATTCAAAATAAATATTTTGAATTCAAATTTCAACCCAAAAAACGGCTATATTCTTCAGGAAAAACCTCCCCCACAAAAAGACAAAAAATCTGAAGAAAAAATATTTTTTCTTAGGCGGCCCCCTTAATTATACTAGGCGGTCCCCTTAATTATTAAGGGGACCGGCACCCAATTAAGGGGACCGGCCACGCTCCCAAACAGTATTTTTCTCCCTATAAATACTGGTTCATCCCACATAATTTTCTCACCTTTTGCACTCCTAAACTTTCTGTTCTAGATCCACATTTCTATTCTCTTAATCCTTTGATCATAAGTGTATAATTCTTTGTTTCAAAGTGATTCAAACTTCATCCTCTCAAGTGCAAGAGAAGAATACTTCTATCCCCCAAGACAAGAAGTATTACAACTTGTTGTGACCTCCACATACAAGTTGTTGGTGCATCATCAAGATTATTTACATTACTTTTTGTGAAGATTGTTGTGTATATGTGATTGTAGATAGTTGTGCTGGGTATATTGATTGTGTGATTAGTTAGTTGTTTGGTGTGAAGAAGGAAAGTTAGGAATTAGATTATAGTGAAGAAGCTAGGTGTGAAGTTGTTAGTTGTGAAGTAAATTGGTGTGAAGAAGATAGGCTTGAAGTAGATAGTTGTGAAGATAGATAGGTGTGAAGAAGTAGTGACTAGGTGTGAAGAAGTTGTGTAGAAGGTGTGAATAAGTTGTGACGAAATTGTGGTGTGTATATTGGTGTGTAAGGTTTCTCCGCCATAAGGAGCTTGTTGACATAGTGAAGAAAACTCTCGAGTAGGTGACTCGAGGAGTGGAGTAGGGCAAGGAAGGTGTCCTTGTAGCCGAACCACTATAAATCCTTTGTCTTGCGGTTAGATCTTTCCATATCTTACGTATTATCTTGCTTATATCGTTATTACTTTTGTAGACGTAGAAGTATATATATAGTTGCTCATATAGTGCTAGTATTGATTTTACTTAAAGATCAAACGAAAGTTTCATTCACAAAACAAAGTTTTTACAATCAAACTAAAAAGGTTACATACATATAATTGATCATTTCGATCAAGTATAGTTTCATACAAAATATAACTAAGGATTATAAAATAAACGATTTCGTACTTATCTCTTATATATAGTTATATTTGTTTATATTATGCATGTGTTGATTTCACATAGTTAGCTTACATTATTATTGTTCATACTTAGATATACTTGTTCATATTGTTCAAGATTTGAGTTCACATAAGATTGAATCAAAGTTTTAAAAGCAAACAAGGTTTTAAAACTAAACTAAGTTTTCATAATAAAATTAAAAAGACGTAAAACTGTTCAACCCCCCTTCTAGTTTTCCACAGAAAGTATCCTGAGAAACCATCAAGGAAACAATAGTACTCGTTCCCTGCTAATCTCTCAAGCATCTGGTCCATAAAGGGCAGCGGAAAGTGGTCTTTGCGGGTGGCGTCATTCAACTTACGATAGTCAATGCAAATACGCCATCCGGTAACCAGCCGAGTTGGAATCAACTCATTTTCCTCATTAGTGACAACAGTTATGCCACCCTTTTTTTGGGACGCAATGGATGGGACTAACCCATGGACTGTCAGAGATAGGGTAAATCAATCCTGCATCAAGAAGTTTGAGAACCTCTTGTTTAATCACATCATGGATTTTTGGATTCACCCGTCTTTGATGTTGCACTGCAGGCTTGAAGTCATCCTCCATTAAGATTTTGTGTGTACAAAAATCTGGGTTAATACCCTTTATATCGGAGAGCTTCCAAGTAAATGCTTGCTTGTGTGACTTCAAGACCTTTATGAGAGCAACCTTTTCCTCATCACTTAAACCTTTAGCAATAATGACGGGTAATTTATCATCACCCTCCAAAAATGCGTATTCAAGATGAGGAGGTAAGTCCTTGAGCTCGACCTCAGGAAATTCATCGTTTTTATCAACCGATTTAATTTCCTCATTATGAAGTTGTACGGGAGGGAGTGGAGGAGAATTGTCTTGATTTAGCAATTTCTCAAGGAGAAGAATATCTCCCTCTAGATCAATCTCAGTGTTATCAATTCCCGATGGAATTGAATCACTTTTGAGAAAAGCCTCGACCTCTTCCAAAAGGAAATCACTTCCCTCAAACGGAGTGAGAGAAGGGGAAGAGTCGAAAATGATAGGTTCAGATGATGGAGTGGAATCCCCACTCACAGAATTATGAGAATAACCAAGAAACTCTTGAGAGTACTCCTCTGAAGCAATGTCTATGATATCTATTTGATTAACTGCTTCAGAATCATAATTTGAGGAGTACCTCGAGGTTTGATCGAGGTTAAAGGTAACGGCTTCATTACCCACACGCAAGGTGATTTCTTGCTCAAATACATCGATAAGAGCACGACCCGTTCTAAGGAAACCCCTCCCAACAATGAGAGGAACCCTTTGATCAGCATCGAAATCAACCACTACAAAGTCAGCGGGGAGATGGAACTTTCCTACCTTCACAAACACGTCCTCGGCAATGCCAAGAGGACGAGATATCGATCGATCTGCAAGCTCTAGAGTCATGTAGGTAGGAGTAAGATCCGGAAGAGAAAGTTTCTTCCAAACTGTATAAGGCATTAGGTTGATGCTTGCACCAAGATCGGCCAAGGCATAGCAATCAACCATTCCTGGGAATACACAAGGTATTAGAAATTTTCTAGGATCTCCCAGCTTCTCGGGAAGCTTCTTTAAAAGAACTGCTGAGCAGTTCTCATTCAAGGGAGTCTTTGCCATCTTAAACAGTTTCTCCTTGTTGCTTAACAAGTGTTTGATTGTTGATGCAAATTTGGGCATCAGAATAATAGCATCCGCAAAGCTAATGTCAAAATGCAAATCTTGGAAGATTTGAAAGAATTTATCCATCTGGTGACTAGCTTTTTCGCGGAGCTTTTGCTCATTCAAACGTGAGGGGTAAGGAATAGAGGAGGTATAAGGTTTGGACTTAGATGTTTCAACTGGGATATCATTTGGTTCAAAAACAACTCTAGGTTTTGGTTTGGGTTTCGGGACAACATGAGGTGGGACGTCTTGGGTACCCCCATTATGAGTAGGAAGTACTTCGTCCTTATTTACCTCGGTTTTGTTTTCCACTACTTTGGGAGAAGAAGAAGAAGGAGTAGTGGGAACAGTGGGTCCGTCATACGAAACTCCGCTCCTGGTTGTGATCGCCTTTGCATCGCCCCTCTGGTTTGCGATCGTGTTGCTCGGAAGTTTTCCAGAGCCCGAGGGTTGTTCATTTAAAGATTTCTTGATTTCGGAAATCTGGCTGACCAATAACCTATTTGTCTCTTCTTGAGTTTTCATGAACTGCTTCAACAACTCATCAGATGATGATTGTGGAGCTGGGAGAAAGGCTTGTGTTTGGTTGGGGAAATTTTAGACTCGGTTATTTTGATTATAACGTTGTTGTGGTTGAAAATTTCCCTGATTTGGATTACCATTTCCCTGAAAATGATTTCCCGGGTTGAAATTGTTTCTGTTAAAGTTTCCTTGATTGTGGAAACCTTGATTCTATCCAGGATTGAAATTCCCTTGGTTTTGATAACCTTGGTTCATTCGAGGTTGGTTCTGGTTTCGATTTTGCAAATTTGGGTTTTGGTTAAACCCGGGTGGTCCCATATGTGTGTTAGCACGGTAACTTGGTTCCATTTGAGGACGGTATTGATTACCTCCCTGATTTGTAGTACCGGCTAAGGCATTGGCTTCAAAAGGACTAC
Organism: Artemisia argyi; assembly: GCA_030686995.1. Lineage (NCBI taxonomy): Eukaryota > Viridiplantae > Streptophyta > Magnoliopsida > Asterales > Asteraceae > Artemisia > Artemisia argyi. The sequence goes on along the minus strand of CM060698.1, from coordinate 121,602,329 downwards.
CATCGGTGGCAGTACAGTTGTAGTAAGCATGTGGGCCACCACAAGTGACACAAACTTCCACCTTTTTTACTTCAGCATGTGAAGGGTTTTGTGTGAAAGTGACTTTCTTCTGGTTTGAGAGAACCAAAGCTTGAATAGCGTCCGTGAGTTTGTCTATCTTAGCATCGGTGCTAGAAGTACTCACGGGAGATGAAGTAGAAGGACCAGCACTCACTTGGGAGTTATATGGATTTGTGTGTGTAGTGCGGACCTTGGACTTATTTTTAATGATTTCTAAAGCTTCTTTAGTGGGTTTGCTAAAAAAATTACCTCCCGCGGAGGCATTGAGAGAATCTTGGTCAGATTGACTCACACCATTAAAAAAAGTGTCAATTTGCATTAATTCAGTGAAACCATGATGAGGACATCGACGAAGCAATTCTTTGAAACGATCCCATGCGTCACCAAACGATTCATCAAACCTTTGAGTAAATTTGATGATTTCATTTTTAAGACTTTTCGTTCTGGACGGGGGAAAAAATTCGTTTACAAATTTGGTAACTAAATCCTCCCATGATGTTATTGAACGAGGAGGTTGTTTTTCCAACCAAATCCGGGCTGCCCCCTCAAGAGAAAATGGGAATAGAAGAAGTTTGACTGCTTCGGAAGGGACGTTTTTGTATTTGATGGTAGATGTAATCTTGTTAAACCATCGAATATGAGCATGAGGATCATCCCTCTCAAAACCATAAAATTGGCTTGAGGTTACAAGATTAAGTAACCCGGTTTTGAGCTCAAAGTATTCAGCCACAATGGCTGGGACAACAATAGCGTCTCCGTAACCCTCAATGGGTGCTTGGAGAAGCTCATTCATCGGACGGTCTTCCGCCATGATAACTTTGTTTGGGGAAACAGCACGTATCTCAGATACGGCTGTTGGGGCAGAACGTCTACGCGTCTTCGAGGAATTCTGACAAGCTCACGGAAAGGGCTTGTTGACCTAGAAGAACGAGTGCGCATGCACTAGAGACGACTCTAAGAATCCTTAGAGTGACGGGAAATTAAAAATGGAAAAGAAAAATCTTTTTGGATTTATATTTTTATGAGATAATATAGAAATATGGACAAAAGATGATATATAACAATGAGTGAATTATTCAAACTCACAGATGCTTCAAAAGTCGTAATACGCAGCACACTTCCCCGGCAGCGGCGCCAAATTTTGATTGGCCTCAAACAGTCAGAAAATATTAACCAAGTAATGGTCAACAAGTCAAACAGTCTAAACCAATACTCCGTGGAGTGTAGTGTTTCCCCGGATCGTTAAATCCCAACGAGGCGTGAAATCTGAAATAAAATGACTTCGAGATCAGGTGATTTGAACAGGAAAAGGGTTTAAGTGATTGTACTACTGAAATATAAGTTAGAATAGCTTTGATAGGCTATATCAACTAATACGTGAAATCAAATAAGTACAAACGAAAAGGAACTGTAAAACGTATACGTTTAATATTTAAACGTAAACAACAAAAACAATTTTAACTATAGTAGTAATTTGTATGCCTTAGGGGCTTAAATGCAAATTAAATAAACTTAAAATATTTATTTTATAATTACTAATTTATTTAAAAATTAAGAAAATCTAAAAATGCAAAAAGAAATAAAATGTACGTTTAATAAACGTAAACGTACTAAACTAAATGTGAATTCTGTTAAATAAAACTCCCACAAATATGAAAATTATATTTTTGGAATCCTAAACTTATTAGAAAATTATTAGAAAATTAAAATTATTTTTATAACTATTTAATTAATTATTATTATTTAATAACTATTTTTAATTATTTAATAATTCACTAATAAATAAGAAAATGTAAAATAAGTCTTGAAAAATAAAATTAAAATTTCTAAAAGTCTAAAATATTATAAAACTTATTTTAAAACTAAAATTATATTTTTTACACTATTTATCTAATTATTATTAATTAATTATTATTTAATTATTATTTAACTAATTATATTGAATTAAATTATTAAAAATACTAAAAAGACTTAGATAATTAAGAAGATTTTTATAAATCTAATTAACCATAACAGGAATCCTAAAAAATTATAAAAAGTTGATTTTATGTATTTTTAAACTAATTTACTAATTATTATTCTAATTATTAATTAATTACTATTTAAACTATTTATATTATAAAAAAATAGAAAATTAACAGTATAAAGTCTAGAAAAATTTATAAAAATGTTTTACCTTATATAAAAGCTAGAGAAATTATAAAAACTAGGCGGTACTTTATAAAATATAATTATGCTATTTAATCCTTATTTATTAATTAATAATTAATTCTAAAAACCACTAAAAACAAAAGAAAAATCTGGAAAAATTTCTAAAATTACTTTAATATAAAAGAGATTTAATTAAAATATAAAAATGTAGAAGTGCTTATAAATAAGCTAAAAAGAAAATTAAATAGATAATTTCTATTAAATAGAAGCTATCACTATAATTAAATTTGGCTTTTTCTGTTTTTTCTTTTATAGAACTATTAAAATACTTAAAATATGAAACTTTTATAAAGACAACTAATTTGGAAACCAAAAATAAGCACTGTGAGTGCTTATTTGCCTTGACAGTTGACCAAGTTTGACTAAACCAAGAAATAAGATCAAATGAGCTTATGTGGGGTCCACAAGGGTGAAATCTGGTTCCTCTGAGTTAGTTGGACTTGAATAAGCTAGATTTGATAAGATAAGCTCATGGAATAAGCTAAAAAGCCACAATAAGCAACTGCTTATTGGGTGACTGAGACATAAATGGGACAGATTTCAAGGGGTGATTCAGGTGGGACCCAGTGGTCCTAAGGTCAAACAAATGGTCAAATATTGAAGCCTGGTAAGAGGGGGGTTGGGAGAACCAATATTGGGGCCTGTGGGACCACTGTGGTGGCCACAATCAACCACCAATGTGGTGGTTGTGGTGGTGATGGTCTGTGTAGCAGGGGAAGGTCTTTCCGTGCAGCCTACTTTGAGGGGCAATTTAGCCCACAAATAAATTTCACAAAAATACAACACTTATGGAAATCTCAAATTCTACTGATAGATTATACACACAAGAAGTTTCAAACCCTAAGACCTTACACAAAAATCATAATAATTCATGCCATTTTAGGATTTTCTGCAAAAGTATGTTTTGACTTTTTTAGATATACTTCGACTTTGACTTATATGAAATTTACTTGATCCTAGCTGATTATATATGATATGATAAGCTTAAATAAAACTAACTTAGGCTAAAGCTACAACTAATAAGCTTATGTAATGATTTATGGAACTCAAAACACCACAAAGTTAACTGTGAGGGGCAATTCTTGTGATTTTGACTTTTAGCACTTGAGACTTGTGTTCTATGGTTGTATTACACTACTATAACCTAAAGCAATCTAAAAATACTAAAACAACAAACAATAACAACACAGAACCTAGGTGAACAGCTTAACCCAAACACTCCCTTATGGAGGTGATTTAGTGATTATTCAAACAAGAGACTGATTAAAACCAAGAAAATGATTCTTAATGACTTAATATGTTATACTGAGTTCAGATAAGCACAAATATGCATACTTTAACAACATACAACCATGAATCACTATAAAGCATTTTTCACTGTGAATATGTGAACAATGAGTAACAAGAGATCCAAATAAAAAAGCATGCAATATTCAGCTACAATTTAACTTAAATACACCTAACAAGTACAAAAAACACAAACATAAGCAGTTATAAGAACTTGAACAGTGAAATGGAAAATTTGAGCAAAAGGCTTACAATTTTAAGGACTGTTAGCATCAATGACCAAGAACCAAGGATCCTAACTCCTCCCTGAGGATCTAAACCCACAATCCAAAGCTTTCTTGCTTCCAAATCACCTCTGAATCCCAGAAATCAGATACAAGCTTCACAGTTGACTTATGTTGACCAATTTTGTATTTGTAAACTTTTTTAGCTAAACTGAATTGTAAGTTACTAGAAGCTTACAACAGCTTCCTAGGAGCTTATATGTTTTATTCTAATCCATTGTTTCCACTAATACTAGCATTAACCAAAGATTATATTTTAAATAAAAATATCACAAAATTAAAATCAAACTGAGAACTTGAATTTATCACTTAAAAGATTCAGATTACACTTGATAATACTTAACAAAAGCTTGAAAGCTGAATTTAGCACTGGAATTTAAAAAGTTACATAAGTCGACATACATGACATAAAATTACACTAGATATCTATCCACATTGCTTCCTTTCTTCTTTATAATGACTTTTTTGCACTCTCCACTTGCTTCTGAGACTTTCCCAACTCATCATGATCATTCAATCTCTGTAATTGATCCCATCCGTCCATATGGCATTTTTGGCGCCAAAGTTGAAAAAGGTGGATTAGGGTGGTTTCTTTACAATTAAAGAATTTTGGGAGTTTGTAGATGTGGAGGGGACAATGGAAAAGTGTCTGAGAGGAGTTTTGGGCAAGTTACCCACAAAAACAGGGTATGTGAGTGTAACAATGGAAGGCAATTGGTGGGGAAGCATTAAATGTGGGATAGGTTGTTATGATGGGGTGTGGGATGAGGTGGAGGATGTAGGGTAGCCAGCTGGGGGGTGAGGTGGTGGTGAAAACCACCATGGTTTTGGGTAAGCAGGGGTGGAGGTGGAAATGGTACAGTGGTGATGGTTTTGGCGTGGGTTGACCAGGGTCAAACCCTGGGAAGTATTAAAAGGGGTTTGGGCCGGTTTGTTTTGGGCCTGGGTAAAAGAAAAAAGGGTGGGCTTGGGTATTGTGTTTGGATTGGATTAGGTTTGGTTTTGGTTTAATAATAATAAAGGGTCCGGTTTGGTTATGGCCCAAATATCACAAGGACTAAAATTGTAACTTCTGAATTTCTTGAGGACCTCATGTGACAAGCTTCCAAAAGTTATCATAGGGACCATACCTGCAACATTAGATAATACAAGGACCATTTTTGCATATTTTTCCATTATTTCAAAACCAAGGACCTTTTATGTCATTTTCTGAAAGTTGAAGGGTTGAAGTTGTAATTTCTCAAAAGTTATCAAAAGGACCAATTATGCCATTTAAGAATAGTGCAAGGTTTACTTTTAATATTTTTTTATTTTCAAAACCTTAAGGACTATATTTGACATTTTTGAAACTTGAGGGACTAAAGTTGTCATTTTGCAATTTTTAACTTTAAAGGACTAAACTTGACAACTTATGAATCCCTAAGGACCTTGGATGATATTTTTCATGTTTTGAGTTACCAGGGACTAGGTTTGCTATTTTTTCAAAGTTTAGGGACTGAAACTGTAAATTATGTGAAATATGTTGTTTTTCATCAGTTTTCAATCCTTCTGCATAAAAACACAATCCAGGGATATTTTATGTATTTTAAGGCATTCCTGTGTGTTTTTAGATGTTTTTGCAGTCTAAATGTGACAGAAATGATGAGTATTTACACACTCATCAGTCATATTACTTTGGCTAGTAAAGTCAATTAATTTTTCCCACACCTTAGCGTTGTACTCATTTTTAGTACACGAAACCCCTAGTACACCCCACCGAGCCTATCTTTTCGTTTCTAACTTTAAGCATCTTACTTAAAGGAAGAATTTGTTACACCCCACTTAAATGTACACCCAAATCGCCTTAGCCTTCCATGTATGCACTCATCTTTAGTGCATTATTGTTATTTGTTTAAACCCTTAGTTTATTATCTAATTGATTACATGGTTGGTAAGTCGAGTCATATCCTTGTACATATTGTTTTGGGACGATTGGGACTCATGGGTAAAGTACTTATGTTATGGAGTAATGGGGAAGAACATCATTTTATTACCCCCATATTTACGTTAATCTTAAAAGTACTCCAAGTGTTTTGATTATCTTAATTCGAGTCATTAGATTAGTTTATTATAAAGTATGTAAAAATTCAAGTGTAAGAGGAATGTTCATTCCCTATGATGTATTATTTTGGATGGTAGGGTAAGAGTGTATGCAAAAAAAAAAAAAAAAAAAAAAAAAAAAAATCAAAAAATTATGAAAAAGAAAAAAAAAAGAAAAAGAAAAGAGAAAAAACATACGGACTACCATCCCGTTTCATTCTATGTTTATTTTATGTTTTTGTTATTTTTCATTTATTAGCTTAAGTCGAGTCTAGTCTTGGCTTAGCAACGCCATATTGTACATGTAATTAACCAAGATTATGAACTCGCCACTAGTAAAGATTGCCTATATCCAACAAAATCGTGTATTCCATATCCCTACACCTAACGTTATAACCCTTTAAAAGACCTCTTTGATAGTTTATCCTAGGTGCTTACGCCATGTGGTGGAGGTTTGATCCTTTCCCAAGCCTATGGTAATCTATTTTGCTATGACAGGTAGTGAGAGATGTTTTCCATTTCCATATTGTGATATATACTTTATTACACCCGAGAGATGTGAGTATCTAAACACTATTTGTGAGGTGCTAGTGTATGACCTCCGTGCTTGTCTTTGGTCTTTAGTGGAACGATTATTTGTTGTAATTACTTTTATATTAGTGTTAAATGACCCCTAACTTGTATTTTGAATAGAATAAAAGCTCATTTGCTTGAGGACAAGCAAATCTCAAGTGTAAGGGTATATGATGAGGCGAAAATGATCCGTTTTTAGGGGGTCATTTAAGCCGGAAGCCCGGAATTGGAATTTATTTGATCAAATATTGCCCTAAATCGTTCCTTTTGTGATTTCTGGTACTTTGGGAGTGAATTCTGGAAAAGGAAGCGTTTTGGACGTTTTTGGAGCATAAAAGTGAAGAAAACGGCAAAGTCTTAATTTTCCTTGCTGGGAACAGTACCTGACGACGTCAAGAGCAATATTATGACGGCGTCAGGAGCAAAAATGATGACGGCCCAGAGAAAACGTGACGGCGTCAAGACATGGCCGTCAAGAGTAAAAGTGGTGACGGCCCAGAACATGATTACACATGACGGCGCCAGATCTGGATCTAGGCAATCCGAGAATATTTTTGGCGGCGGGTTGACGGCGTCAGAAGTTTATTCTTGATGCCGTCACCTTAGGAAATCTATATATAGTTTTTGTAATTTTCATTCTAAAGAGAGGAGAATTTTAGGGTCGAATTGCATAAACCCTAACACGACTTTTACAGTATTTTCAAGGGTTTTCACCCCTTGAAACCCTTCATGTTCACTTGAGATAAGTATCCTTTCAATTCATTCAATATGTCTATGTGTTGTTTGAATATATCTTACGCTTGTCTTAATTTTAACATGCTAGGCTAGATCTCTTGTATGTTTGCTTAGATGTAATGAAATCTAGATGTTGATTATAGGTTGATTGCTTGTTTATAGTTGTAATGGTTGAATGATTTCGATGTTAGGCATAAGAAAACTGGCAGACTTCCATTGTGTAACATGCTTGAATGTCTAAGGAAACATGAACCAATGCGTGCTAAGGTTTTTATGGTTGTATTTAATGCATGAGCGAATTCTAGTGATCCCATGTTAGGAGCTTCTTGCAGGCTCGACATAGGAGTGAAGTAGGAGCTTCATAGAGTTGGGGAAGTACGTACGCCACCCCACGATTGGTATTAAGGAATATAACCCGTTATCCACGCAACTGTAACAAACAATTAACCTGTAAAAGATATCTAGGGAGTAGTGAAATCTAAGTAAACACAATTCTCCCATCTATTGTTCACACCACTAGTTTAATTAGCTTTATTTACATTTCTGTTATTTTATTTTTACTGCATCTTTAGTTATTGGGTTAGTTGACTAGCAACTAATTCCGCCCACTCTTCCAAAACCCGAGATTTTACTTGCTTTCATAAAAATATAAAAATACAAAAAGAATCATCCCTCACCTCTAGACCTAGTTTTTAGGCTTTCTAATCCTAGCGACACTATTCCTGAGTTGAACGATCAATCCCCCGGTACTTGTCACTATACTATACTACAACGATCAGGTACACTGCCTGGTGGGGGTTGTAAGCTTCTCGAGATCCCTTGAGAGGTAAAGCCTGGTGCAATTCCCACGCATCAAGATACAAGTAATAATGTGATTTATATAGGATGGAAGAAGGGTGGTAGGTATGAGTAAAGAAACTAGTTCTTCATGTTTATGATGAGTTCAACTACTAAGGTGCTTGAAGAGATGGTCAAGCCATCTAAATCTATGGAAAACTAGAAGGGGGGGGGGGTTGAATAGTTTTACGCCCTTTTCGTTTTATTTGTTTTATAAAAGTTTACTTCTAAAGAATAGACGTAAATTTCAAAACTCTTTAATGCAAAAATATAGATACTAGTTTATTTACGGTTTTCGTATAAACACTACTTATATATAATGTTGGGAAAGAATTTACAATTTCATATATCATATATAAGCATATATATGTATAAGTGTTTTAATAAAAGTTTATGTACTTGGTTTGTTTTTGTAAAACTAATGTTATGAATGAATCCTAGTTTGATCTTTATGTGAAATCAATATATGCACAACACAAGCAATTATAATTATGTATGAAATGCTAACAAGTAAATAATCAAAGAGTGAGAGATGGAAAGATCAAACCGAGAGACAAAGGATTTATAGTGGTTCGGCTACAAGGACACCTTCCTTGCCCTACTCCACTCCCCGAGTCACCTACTCGAGAGTTTTCTTCACTAGATCAAAAACCTCCCTTATGGCGGAGAAAACCTAACACACCAATTTACACACCACAACTTTGTCACAACTCAATCACAACTTCTACACAACTTCTTCACACCAATCTTCTTCACACCAATACTTCTTCACACCTTTCTACTTCACACCTATTTTCATCACACCTTTCTACTTCCTAACACTTCTTCTACACTCCACTTTTTTCTTCACACCTTCACTACTTAGTTCTATCTACTACTTCAAGATATATACTACTTCACAACTTCTAGGCTTCAAAGTCTTCTCAACTTCAAGGCTTTAACTTCTTTGTCTTCACAACTATCTCTACTTCAATATACTACCACTTCTTATTTCTTCTATCACTAATCCTATCCACCTCTACTTCTTCACTTCTAGTACTACTTCACACCTTCAATAAATCTAGATCCTATATCTAGATCTAGCTAACCAATGTATACACTATATTCACCAAAGAATGAATGATATACAAGATGAGATGATCAAACAACTTAGATAGCAAGATGATACTAAGTTGTAATACTCCTAGTCTTGATGAATAGAAGTATTCTTCTCTTTGCACTTGAATGAATGAGGCTTTGGATCACTTGGAAACAAAGGCTTATGAATTATATGATCAAAGGATTTTTAAGATGGAAATGGAGGATTGAATCAGAAAGTTTTTAGTGCAAAAAGGTGAGAAAAATTCCAGATTTAAGGTGGTATTTATAGGCAACAGATTCTGACAACTGGAGCGTGCCGATCCCCTTAAATCATGGCCGGCCCCCTTAAAATTAAGGGTACCGCCCCTTATAATTAAGGGGGCCGCCCAGCTGTAACGGCCAGAATTTTTGTTTTTTAGTGGAGAAAGTTTATTTGGTGAAAAACTAACTGATTTTGGTTAAAAATTTGAATTCATATATTTAGTATGAATAAAATATTTTTCTTTATTACCAAAAGTGTTTTTCAAAAATATATAATAAGTTTATATATTAAAATAAACTTTGTAGTAATTAATTAAATACCCCTTTGATCTTATAATGCATTAAACAAAATGTTAATTAAATACCCCTTTGATCTTATAATGCATTAAACAAAATGTTTATTCATACCTTAAGTGATTAGATGGTGAAAATGATTATTTAGTAATAAATACTTGTTTACATCATGATCTTTGGTTTGATGAGTTTTCGTTTTGTGATTATCAAAACATAGAGAACTCGAATGATATGAATAACGTTTTTAGTCAATTATTTATATCAACAATCTCCCCCTTTTTGATGATTATAAAACCTAAACTCATTAAATCCAAAAATTTATTTTTAGACAAGTATTTAGTGAGTTTCTATTCACTTCTCCACCTTTTTGTAGAATAAAAAAGGTTTAAGCCGTAAAGATGAAAGCTCCCCCTTGATGTATGCTCCCCCTCGTTTGAGGGCACCAAGGGTTCGAGTTATGGAATTCTTGCAAGAAAAATATTAGAGGCACAAGCAAATACATATAGCATAATAACAACTAATAAAAAGCATGGCAAAAGAGAATTTGAAACACATATAAAATCATTCATTAATAGAAAATGATTATGTCAACCCATAATCATTGTTACATAAGCCATAAAGATAGAATTCTAAATTAAGTAGAATATCCTATTGTGCCAACAAAGAGTGTCACCAAACTTTCTTGCATCCCAAAATGGTTGAGGGTTTTATTTGAAAATGAGAAACATAAGCATATAAAATGCTTGGTGGTTTAATGGAGGTAAACCTTTGGTTGGATGGATGTTGGTGAGTTTGGAGATGTGGAGCTTGGAGGTGGTGGATTTGAAGTTGGGTTTGTAGGTTGAGGGTTTTGATGTTCTCAAGTGATGGTGATTGTTGAGATCTAGTAAGAAGATACTCAATCCAAGTAAAGTGCTCATTCATTGCAATGGTTTGTTGTTGGAGGAAGATGCAACAAGGGCAATTGTTAACATGCTTCTCAATTTGGTTAATGTTGTGTGGTGATGATGGTGAGCTTGATTGAGGTGGATCCAAATTGCGTTGAGCAAGATGTAATGCTAAAAGAGCACTAAGCTCATGAGCCTCTTTTAGCTCCTCAACGAACTTCAAGTGTTCAGAGGAAGGTGATGGTGGTGGAACATGATAGTTGTCTTGGGTGAAGGTTTGAACATGCAACATAGGAGTGGCATGTGAAGTAGTAGGATGTGGTGGTGGTACTCTTGGTGGTGGAGACATGGTTGAGCTTGGGTAGTCATGAAAACATGATATGGGTGGAAGAGATTCTTCATGAGTGGGTGGTGTTTTTGTTGAATGAGCAACATGTGAAGTATTGATTGAGAGATTGGGATTGAGCATGCTCATCATAAGAAGAAGCATTAATGAGGGCATGAGTGGATGATTGGTTGTGAGATGAGTCATTAGTGTGGGTTTGAGGTTTAGTTGTTGGTTTACTTGGAACAACATCATTTGAGTTATGACAAGAATCAAGTTTTCTCCTCCAAACGGGTTTGACGGAGATCCATGCGGTTCTTGAAATCTTGGGTTTTTGGTTGTTGGGAGATGACATGTTTGGGTGTGATGGCATTAATGATGGGAAGAGAGTATTTATAGTGTATGAGAAATGTGGTTTTGGAAGGTAAATTTTGAGGGATAGTTTGGGACAAAATATGTTTGTGAATTTTGGGAAGTATAGGGTGAAATGGGTCAAAAAGTGATAAAAAAAAAACAGTATCCCCGGCCATCAGATGGCCGGTCCCCTTAATTAGGGGCCGGTCCCCTTAAAATTAAGGGGGCCGCCTTATATAACTAAGGGGGCCGCCCATCTGGTGATTCCCAGAATACAAGAAATGGGTTTTTGGCAGAAAATTTTTAAAAAGGTTGTGTTTTTGGATTTGGAATCAAGTAAGTTCAACTCTTTGAGGCAATATAGGGCATACTATTCATGAATGTAGAGAGTGTTACAGAAATAAGTAAAGTAGACAATTAATTTCTAATAATCATGCAATCTACTAATTGATCAATTAAGATAGACAACTAAGGAAGCAATAAAGCAAACTAGTTAAATATGCAACTATATGAAAATGATAATATGTAGGCTAGTGCAAAAATATTGATGAGAGCTTACAAGTAACAAGTAGGAAGATATGATTATATGGACTTCAAGACTTGTTACAAACAAGATCCATATGGGTAAACCATGATTCTCAAGAAATGATTTGATTAAATTGTGAATGTCATTTCCATAGAAGTGTATGACACATGTGAGATGATCAAATATGTTTTTAATAAAACGTTTTTAGTTTTATTCAACAATGTTTTGAAAATAGATTTAAGTGTGCATTAGAATGAAATAGATTGATTTTTGCTTCATAACATGTTGAAAAAAAAATTTCAATCTTGATTTTTGATTAAAATAAAGTTATGTTAGCTTATAGTTAAACATGTTGTTTGAAGAGAAATGATATAGATATTTGAAAGATTATTATTCAAAGAGAGAGGTTTTAAAAAATGATATTTTAATTTTGATAACAAGAAATTGCAAGTGAAGGATTAGAAATAGAAACTTATCATACTCAAGAGAATCAATTAAGCCCATTATCACATATAATAATCTCCAATGGCAACTAAAGATATGGAAGAGAGTTGGTGGATTCAAATGATCTAAATGCAATGTGATAGAGAGGGATAAAGTAAATCATCTATGGATACAAGATAGACATATGCATATATATATATATATATATATATATATATATATATATATATATATATATATATATATATATATATATATATATATATATATATATATATATATATATATATATATATATATATATATATATATGTATACTAAACACATCATAATATTAAGTTACTAACAAGTCTTAATTATAGCACATTTATTAATGCAACTAGTAAGGTCATATAGCTTAAATGGTAAGTATTCTACTATAGATCATAGATGATTTTCAATATAAATGAAGAATAAGAAAAATGATAATAGACTAAACAACAAGAGGGTTAACTAGCCTAATATCATGTATACATATATTAGTATTAATGATCTAAAAGCATGGCAACTTATAAATTAAATCATATTAACATACTAATTAAAGCATACTCTAATATAATGTAATATTGACAAGTTTTGAAAAGAAAACTTACCTCAGGTCCATCTTTTCTTTAAGAGTAGGCATGAGAGTAATAGAAGACATCTTTAAAGTTCGCCCAAAGCATGTCGTAGTAGCAAAGTAAAATCCCAACACAATAAAGATCAAGGAGGCTTGATCCGAAATACTTAAACGATCACAACAATCATCACAAGTCGTGTAGATCAGGAATGGTAATACAAGAATCCTTCGTCTTGATGTAGTAACGAACACACCATAAGATCAATGCTTCAAAAGTGAAGAACAAACCGCCAAAAACAATAAATGACCGCAACAACGTCATAGGCAAATCGTGTGTAGAATGTGAAATAGAGTAATAGGAACCAATAGTCATCAAATGAAAGAAAGCGAAGAGAGCGATCCAAAAAGTAGTAATCCCTTCGTTCGCTAATTACCTAAACATGACAAAGAGCTTGGTACCCAGATTCTCATGGGTCCGAGATGGTTAGTAGAGAACATCTATTGCATTTGAATGCATATGATGAGGATGTCGCCGAGAAGTACAAGAATTCATCAATAGTTTGTTTTAACTAACAAACAATGACTTTCTTGACTAGAGTAGTAAACAATGAATGTGAATAAAATTAATTCTAAATTTCTCCACTAGATTTAACAAACTTTATTTGTTTTGATATATTTGTTAAAGAATCATTTGCAGTAAATCCTAAACCGGTTTTATCATAAAATGACTTTTGAATGTTAAGTAAATATTTTAAAGATCTAGAACTATTTTCAAATTTGGCTAACATTTTTGCTTTTTCATTTTCCATTTTAATTACATGTTTTAAGTCTTGACAATATTTACATTTAAGATCAATTTCAATATTACTTTCAAGTCTAGACATTTTATCTTCTAAAATTATTTCCATTTCAAAATAGTTTTCAATGGATATTGAAGATTTATTTTTAAGAATCATTTTTGAGTCAATGTTGCAAAAATGTTTGAAGTTGTTTTCCAATTTTGAAAATTCTAATATAAATTGATCATAGAAAAAATGTTTAGTTTCAGATTGTACCTCATTTGTAGTTGTACATTCTTCACATGCTATACGGTGATCAATTACATCGTCCATGTCGCTCCATGTTTTCTTAGTAGTCTCGCTTAGATCTTGAAGCATGTAGTCCGTGCCATCAATACTTGTATTCACATTTGTTTGAATATTCTCACAAGTCATATTTTCATCATCTTCTTCGTTATTGCTACCTTCACATTTGAACTAGTAGTACATGTGTTCATTTCAACTAGATATTTATTTATTAAATTTTCTAGAGTGACTAACTCTTGTGCAACATCAAGTTTATCATCTTTGGTTTTACATTTCTCTTGGTGAAACTTTAAAAGACATTTCCAAATATCATTTGCCGTTTTACAAAAGAATAATCTTTCATATTTAATTCTTGGTAGAGTTTTGAAAATAAGTAATTTAGCTTTAGTATTTTTATCAATCTTTGTTTGAAGATTATTATATTGGTTTTCAAAATCCATTTTGGTTGGTTTAAGATCACCAATTGAAATGATATGCCAAAGATCAAGATCTATTGATTTCACATAATTTTCAAATATATTTTTCCATTCAAGAAATTGATCATTTTCAAATAATGGTGGTTTTTGCGTAATTTCCCATTCCAGATATTTTTCAAATTCCATAGATCGTTACAATATATTTTTAAAATACAATATATTTTAAAAATCTTGCTAGATGTGTGTCTGATACCAATTGTGGAAAACTAGAAGGGGGGGAGGGTTGATTAGTTTTACGTCTTTTTCGTTTTATTTGTTTTATAAAAGTTTACTTCTAAAGAATAGACGTAAATTTCAAAACTCTTTAATGCAAAAATATAGATACTAGTTTATTTACGGTTTTCGTATAAACACTACTTATATATAATGTTGGGAAAGAATTTTCAATTTCATATATCATATATAAGCATATATATGTATAAGTGTTTTAATAAAAGTTTATGTACTTGGTTTGTTTTTGTAAAATTAATGTTATGAATGAATCCTAGTTTGATCTTTATGTGAAATCAATATATGCACAACACAAGCAATTATAATTATGTATAAAATGCTAACAAGTAAATAATCAAAGAGTGAGAGATGGAAAGATCAAACCGAGAGACAAAGGATTTATAGTGGTTCGGCTACAAGGACACCTTCCTTGCCCTACTCCACTCCCCGAGTCACCTACTCGAGAGTTTTCTTCACTAGATCAAAAACTTCCCTTATGGCGGAGAAAACCTTACACACCAATTTACACACCACAACTTTGTCACAACTCAATCACAACTTCTACACAACTTCTTCACACCAATCTTCTTCACACCAATACTTCTTCACACCTTTCTACTTCACACCTATTTTCATCACACCTTTCTACTTCCTAATACTTCTTCCACACTCCACTTGTTTCTTCACACCTTCACTACTTAGTTCTATCTACTACTTCAAGATATATACTACTTCACAACTTCTAGGCTTCAAAGTCTTCTCAACTTCAAGGCTTTAACTTCTTTGTCTTCACAACTATCTCTACTTCAATATACTACTACTTCTTATTTCTTCTATCACTAATCATATCCACCTCTACTTCTTCACTTCTAGTACTACTTCACACCTTCAATAAATCTAGATCCTATATCTAAATCTAGCTAATCAATGTATACACTATATTCACCAAAGAATGAATGATATACAAGATGAGATGATCAAGCAACTTAGATAGCAAGATGATACTAAGTTGTAATACTCCTAGTCTTGATGAATAGAAGTATTCTTCTCTTTGCACTTGAATGAATGAGGCTTTGGATCACTTGGAAACAAAGGCTTATGAATTATATGATCAAAGGATTTTTAAGATGGAAATGGAGGATTGAATCAGAAAGTTTTTAGTGCAAAAAGGTGAGAAAAATTCCAGATTTAAGGTGGTATTTATAGGCAACAGATTCTGACAACTGGAGCATGCCGATCCCCTTAAATCATGGCCGGCCCCCTTAAAATTAAGGGGACCGCCCCTTATAATTAAGGGGGCCGCCCAGCTGTAACGGCCAGAATTTTTGTTTTTTAGTGGGGAAAGTTTATTTGGTGAAAAACTAACTGATTTTGGTTAAAAATTTGAATTCATATATTTAGTATGAATAAAATATTTTTCTTTATTACCAAAAGTGTTTTTCAAAAATATATAATAAGTTTATATATTAAAATAAACTTTGTAGTAATTAATTAAATACCCCTTTGATCTTATAATGCATTAAACAAAATGTTTATTCATACCTTAAGTGATTAGATGGTGAAAATGATTATTTACTACTAAATACTTGTTTACATCATGATCTTTGGTTTGATGAGTTTTCGTTTTGTGATTATCAAAACATAGAGAACTCGAATGATATGAATAATGTTTTTAGTCAATTATTTATATCAACAATCTCCCCCTTTTTGATGATTATAAAACCTAAACTCATTAAATCAAAAATTTATTTTTAGACAAGTATTTAGTGAGTTTATATTCACTTCTCCCCCTTTTTGTAGAATCAAAAAGGTTTAAGCCGTAAAGATGAAAGCTCCCCCTTGATGTATGCTCCCCCTCGTTTGAGGGCACCAAGGGTTCGAGTTATGGAATTCTTGCAAGAAAAATATTAGAGGCACAAGCAAATACATATAGCATAATAACAACTAATAAAAAGCATGGCAAAAGAGAATTTGAAACACATATAAAATCATTCATTAATAGAAAATGATTATGTCAACCCATAATCATTGTTACATAAGCCATAAAGATAGAATTCTAAATTAAGTAGAATATCCTATTGTGCCAACAAAGAGTGTCACCAAACTTTCTTGCATCCCAAAATGGTTGAGGGTTTTATTTGAAAATGAGAAACATAAGCATATAAAATGCTTGGTGGTTTAATGGAGGTAAACCTTTGGTTTCATGGATGTTGGTGAGTTTGGAGATATGGAGCTTGGAGGTGGTGGATTTGAAGTTGGGTTTGTAGGTTGAGGGTTTTGATGTTCTCAAGTGATGGTGATTGTTGAGATCTAGTAAGAAGATACTCAATCCAAGTAAAGTGCTCATTCACTGCAATGGTTTGTTGTTGGAGGAAGATGCAACAAGGGCAATTGTTAACCTGCTTCTCAATTTGGTTAATGTTGTGTGGTGATGATGGTGAGCTTGATTGAGGTGGATCCAAATTGCGTTGAGCAAGATGTAATGCTAAAAGAGCACTAAGCTCATGAGCCTCTTTTAGCTCCTCAACGAACTTCAAGTGTTCGGAGGAAGGTGATGGTGGTGGAACATGATAGTTGTCTTGGGTGAAGGTTTCAACATGCAACATAGGAGTGGCATGTGAAGTAGTAGGATGTGGTGGTGGTACTCTTGGTGGTGGAGACATGGTTGAGCTTGGGTAGTCATGAAAACATGATATGGGTGGAAGAGTTTCTTCATGAGTGGGTGGTGTTTTTGTTGAATGAGCAACATGTGAAGTATTGATTGAGAGATTGGGATTGAGCATGCTCATCATAAGAAGAAGCATTAATGAGGGCATGAGTGGATGATTGGTTGTGAGATGAGTCATTAGTATGGGTTTGAGGTTTAGTTGTTGATTTACTTGGAACAACATCATTTGAGTTATGACAAGAATAAAGTTTTCTCCTCCAAATGGGTTTGACGGAGATCCTTGCGGTTCTTGAAATCTTGGGTTTTTGGTTGTTGGGAGATGACATGTTTGGGTGTGATGGCATTAATGATGGGAGTGTATGAGAAATGTGGTTTAGGAAGGTAAATTTTGAGGGATAGTATGGGACAAAATATGTTTGTGAATTTTGGGAAGTATAGGGTGAAATGGGTCAAAAAGTGATAAAAAAAAGTATCCCCGGCCATCAGATGGCCGGTCCCCTTAATTAGGGGCCGGTCCCCTTAAAATTAAGGGGGCCACCTTATATAACTAAGGGAGCCGCCCATCTGGTGATTCCCAGAATGCCAGAAATGGGTTTTTGGCAGAAAATTTTCAAAAAGGTTGTGTTTTTGGATTTGGATTCAAGTAAGTTCAACTCTTTGAGGCAATATAGGGCATACTATTCATGAATGTAGAGAGTGTTATAGAATTAAGTAAAGTAGACAATTAATTTATAATAATCATGCAATCTACTAATTGATCAATTAAGATAGACAACTAAGGAAGCAATAAAGCAAACTAGTTAAATATGCAACTATATGAAAATGATAATATGTAGGCTAGTGCAAAAATATTGATGAGAGCTTTCAAGTAACAAGTAGGAAGATATGATTATATGGACTTCAAGACTTGTTACAAACAAGATCCATATGGGTAAACCATGATTCTCAAGAAATGATTTGATTAAATTGTGAATGTCATTTCCATAGAAGTGTATGACACATGTGAGATGATCAAATATGTTTTTAATAAAACGTTTTTAGTTTTATTCAACAATGTTTTGAAAATAGATTTAAGTGTGCATTAGAATGAAATAGATTGATTTTTGTTTCATAACATGTTGAAAACAAAATTTCAATCTTGATTTTTGATTAAAATAAAGTTATGTTAGCTTATAGTTAAACATGTTGTTTGAAGAGAAATGATATAGATATTTGAAAGATTATTATTCAAAGAGAGAGGTTTTAAAAAATGATATTTTAATTTTGATAACAAGAAATTGCAAGTGAAGGATTAGAAATAGAAACTTATCATACTCAAGAGAATCAATTAAGCCCATTGTCACATATAATCATCTCCAATGGCAACTAAAGATATGGAAGAGAGTTGGTGGATTCAAATGATCTAAATGCAATATGATAGAGAGGGATAAAGTAAATCATCTATGGATACAAGATAGACATATGTATATATATATATATATATATATATATATATATATATATATATATATATATATATATATATATATATATATATATATATATATATATATATATATGTATGTATACTAAACACATCATAATATTAAGTTACTAACAAGTCTTAATTATAGCGCATTTATTAATGCAACTAGTAAGGTCATATAGCTTAAATGGTAAGTATTCTATTATTGATCATAGATGATTTTCAATATAAATGAAGAATAAGAAAAATGATAATAGACTAAACAACAAGAGGGTTAACTAGCCTAATATCATGTATACATATATTAGTATTAATGATCTAAAAGCATGGCAACTTATAAATTAAATCATATTAACATACTAATTAAAGCATACTCTAATATAATGTAATATTGACAAGTTTTGAAAAGAAAACTTACCTCATGTCCATCTTTTCTTTAAGAGTAGGCATGAGAGTAATAGAAGACATCTTTAAAGTTCGCCCAAAGCATGTCGTAGTAGCTAAGTAAAATCCCAACACAATAAAGATCAAGGAGGCTTGATCTGAAATACTTAAACGATCACAACAATCATCACAAGTCGTGTAGATCAGGAATGGTAATACAAGAATCCTTCGTCTTGACGTAGTAACGAACACACCATAAGATCAATGCTCCAAAAGTGAAGAACAAACCGCCAAAAACAATAAATGACCGCAACAACGTCATAGGCAAATCGTGTGTAGAATGTGAAATAGAGTAATAGGAACCAATAGTCATCAAATGAAAGAACGCGAAGAGAGCGATCCAAAAAGTAGTAATCCCTTCGTTCGTTAATTACCTAAACATGACAAAGAGTTTGGTACCCAGATACTCATGGGTCCGAGATGGTTAGTAGAGAACATCTATTGCATTTGAATGCATATGATGAGGATGTCGCCGAGAAGTACAAGAATTCATCAATAGTTTGTTTTAACTAAAAACAATGACTTTCTTGACTAGACTAGTAAACAATGAATGTGAATAAAATTAATTCTAAATTTCTCCACTAGATTTAACAAACTTTATTTGTTTTGATATATTTGTTAAAGAATCATTTGCAGTAAATCCTAAACCAGTTTTATCATAAAATGACTTTTGAATGTTAAGTAAATATTTTAAAGATCTAGAAGTATTTTCAAATTTGGCTAACATTTTTGCTTTTTCATTTTCCATTTTAATTACATGTTTTTAGTCTTGACAATATTTACATTTAAGATCAATTTCAATATTACTTTCAAGTCTAGACATTTTATCTTCTAAAATTATTTCCTTTTCAAAATTGTTTTCAATGGATATTGAAGATTTATTTTTAAGAAACATTTTTGAGTCAATGTTGCAAAAATGTTTGAAGTTGTTTTCCAATTTTGAAAATTATAATATAGATTGATCATAGAAAAAATGTTTAGTTTCAAATTGTACCTCATTTTTAGTTATACATTCTTCACATGCTATACGGTGATCAATTACATCGTCCATGTCGCTCCATGTTTTCTTAGTAGTCTCACTTAGATCTTGAAGCATGTAGTCCTTGCCATCAATACTTGTATTCACATTTGTTTGAATATTCTCACAAGCCATATTTTCATCATCTTCTTCGTTATTGCTACCTTCACATTTGAACTAGTAGTACATGTGTTTATTTCAACTAGATATTTATCTATTAAATTTTCTAGAGTGACTAAATCTTGTGCAACATCAAGTTTATCATCTTTGGTTTTACATTTCTCTTGGTGAAACTTTAAAAGACATTTCCAAATATCATTTGCCATTTTACAAAAGAATAATCTTTCATATTTAACTCTTGGTAGAGTTTTGAAAATAAGTAATTTAGCTTTAGTATTTTTATCAATCTTTGTTTGAAGATTGTTATATTGGTTTTCAAAATCCATTTTGGTTGGTTTAAGATCACCAATTGAAATGATATGCTAAAGATCAAGATCTATTGATTTCACATAATTTTCAAATTTATTTTTCCATTCAAGAAATTGATCATTTTTAAATAATGGTTGTTTTTGCGTAATTTCCCCTTCCAGATATTTTTCAAATTCGATAGATCGTTACAATATATTTTTAAAATACAATATATTTTAAAAATCTTGCTAGACGTGTCTCTGATACCAATTGTGGAAAACTAGTAGGGGGGGATGAATAATTTTACGTCTTTTTCGTTTTATTTGTTTTATAAAAGTTTACTTCTAAAGAATAGACGTAAATTTTTAAAACTCTTTAATGCAAAAATATAGATACTAGTTTATTTACGGTTTTCGTATAAACACTACTTATATATAATGTTGGGAAAGAATTTACAATTTCATATATCATATATAAGCATATACATGTATAAGTGTTTTAATAAAAGTTTATGTACTTGGTTTGTTTTTGTAAAATTAATGTTATGAATGAATCCTAGTTTGATCTTTATGTGAAATCAATATATGCACAACACAAGCAATTATAATTATGTATGAAATGCTAACAAGTAAATAATCAAAGAGTGAGAAATAGAAAGATCAAACCGAGAGACAAAGGATTTATAGTGGTTCGGCTACAAGGACACCTTACTTGCCCTACTCCACTCCCCGAGTCACCTACTCGAGAGTTTTCTTCACTAGATCAAAAACCTCCCTTATGGCGGAGAAAACCTTACACACCAATTTACACACCACAACTTTGTCACAACTCAATCACAACTTCTACACAACTTCTTCACACCAATCTTCTTCACACCAATACTTCTTCACACCTTTCTACTTCACACCTATTTTCTTCACACCTTTCTACTTCCTAACACTTCTTCTACACTCCACTTGTTTCTTCACACCTTCACTACTTAGTTCTATCTACTACTTCAAGATATAGACTACTTCACGACTTCTAGGCTTCAATGTCTTCTCAACTTCAAGGCTTCAACTTCTTTGTCTTCACAACTATCTCTACTTTAATATACTACCACTTCTTATTTCTTCTATCACTAATCCTATCCACCTCTACTTCTTCACTTCTAGTACTACTTTACACCTTCAATAAATCTAGATCCTATATCTAAATCTAGCTAACCAATGTATACACTATATTCACCAAAGAATGAATGATATACAAGATTGTTGGGATTCTTGATTTGATGTGACAAAATAAATAAAAGAATGAAAACAAGAGGGACTTAATGTGACAAAGGATGAAACTTCAAGAACAAGAAAAAGATTAATACGGATCTTTTTATTATTTAGAATATATCCTTTGTAAACCTAATCCTCTATTATATAAAGAGGATACAGGTTGTAGGTTTTTATTATGTCTTTCACAATGTAGTCGACTAGAAAAAGTGTGTGTGTGTCTAAGGCGTGGTTCATTGTAAACGCCTAGACTAGAGTTAGTTTGTGTTCGTATTCCTCCAAGGTCTGAGAGTTCTTAGATCCCTATTACACTTAGGTAATACGTTGTATTCTGATCAAATACATATTGGAGGTGATTGGGAAAAACCTTGTGTCAATAACTTTGATTCATTCTATACCGCTGCATATTGTTATTATCATTGTTATTGTTTGCCCTAGATCCTATGAGGTCTAAACAACCTCGAGCTACAACGATCCAACAAGTGGTATCAGAGCTTGGGGAGCTCGTTACCTAGGGATTCACAAGGTTTTTAGTCGAAGAATGATGCTGAAAATCGACTTTGGGTTCAATTTTTGTAATTCACTGCAGGTCAGTTTTCAAGGCGCGATATCTCCTTCGTTAACCGTTGGATCGGGCTGAATTTTTTACTGGAGGTTCTCTACATGACAAGGAAGAGTTCCACTGGAGGGATCTTTGATCTGAGCTCCCAGTAAAAAGATATGATTTTTCTAAAAAGCTGCTGCAGAATAGTAAGTAAGTCGAATTTTTAAGGGTTTTCTTTATATCAACTTCTTTGATTTTGGTTTCTATTGAATAAATTCATCATAGAAGTTGGTTATACGATGTTTGGTATTGAAGAATTCATGAAAGAAAGCAGTTCTGGAGGTGTATGAGTGATTTTTGGTGAATTTAGGGTTTTCGCGACACTTCAAAGTGTTGTCTTTATACTTAAAAAAAAAAAAAAAAAAAAAAAAAAAAGATGACTATGATTCTGATTGTAAAAGTCGCGTTATTCACTAAACCCTAATCGCTATTAGTAGTATGTTATTCTCGAAATACTCTGCTGCTGAAAATTCTGATTCTGCTGATAGTTATTTGATTCTGCTGCTACGTTATTCACTCTGCTGCTACACGTTTGACTCTGCTGCTAGCTTTATGATTCTACTGCTGTCGTATTTTACTCTGCTGCTGGGAATTTTCAATCTGCTGCTAGCTTTTGTACTCTGCTGCTCGTTATATATTATTCCTACTGCTGCGTTTTGATGTTTTAAGAGTAGTGAGGGGAAGTACGTGTGTTTGATTGGTTTTGGTTTACACACACAAGGAGTTTGGTTATTTGTTCTTAAAGGTTTCAAAGGCTAGTTCTTATTGGATTAATTGATTACGAAGAAGGTTGAATATCATTTATTTGATGTTGTAGTTGAGTTTCACAGGTTTGTGTTCTTATCATATCTCAAAGTGGGGATGTTACACTTTGAAGATAACTTGTCTGTTTTAAAAGGTGGTGACAACAGCTTGATAAATCTAGTTCTCATAGGTCAAGGGGAGGATGAATGAAGACCTAGTTAACTATCACTTAAAGGAGTTACATTGTAGTGCTCAGTGTCTCATTAAAGATGAGGATTTGTCATGGGATTGAGGTCTACTTATATATTCAGTTTTGGATATAAGTTTGAAGTCACATGGTTAGTACAAGATATAAGGCACAAGTTTGGGTTGTTCAACTTCTTCATCAAATTCGTCATACTCAGTTTTCTTCATCAGTGATCATTATATAAAGCCTACAGATTTGAAGAATCATTTTATGTACATGCATCACTCGAGGGGAAGTTTTTACGGTTTATTCATTCTCTATTTGTTGATAACAAAAAGGGGAAGAAATATTGTGGTGGCATGGCATGGATTAAGGGGAAGACATACTTGTTTCATTCAGGGAGATGTCTACATCTCAACCTCTCTACTTCGTCTAGGGAAGTTCGTACACGACTTTGTTTGTTTTGTCATCATCAAATAGGGGAAGATTGTTGGGATTCTTGATTTGATGTGACAAAATAAATAAAAGAATGAAAACAAGAGGGACTTAATGTGACAAAGGATGAAACTTCAAGAACAAGAAAAAGATTAATACGGATCTTTTTATTATTTAGAATATATCCTTTGTAAACCTAATCCTCTATTATATAAAGAGGATACAGGTTGTAGGTTTTTATTATGTCTTTCACAATGTAGTCGACTAGAAAAAGTGTGTGTGTGTCTAGGGCGTGGTTCATTGTAAACGCCTAGACTAGAGTTAGTTTGTGTTCGTATTCCTCCAAGGTCTGAGAGTTCTTAGATCCCTATTACACTTAGGTAATACGTTGTATTCTGATCAAATACATATTGGAGGTGATTGGGAAAAACCTTGTGTCAATAACTTTGATTCATTCTATACCGCTGCATATTGTTATTATCATTGTTATTGTTTGCCCTAGATCCTATGAGGTCTAAACAACCTCGAGCTACAACGATCCAACAAAGATGAGATGATCAAACAACTTAGATAGCAAGATGATACTAAGTTGTAATACTCCTAGTCTTGATAAATAAAAGTATTCTTCTCTTTTCACTTGAATGAATGAGGCTTTGGATCACTTGGAAACGAAGGTTTATGAATTATATGATCAAAGGATTTTTAAGATGGAAATGGAGGATTGAATCAGAAAGTTTTTAGTGCAAAAAAGTGAGAAAAATTCCAGATTTAAGGTGGTATTTATAGGCAACAGATTCTGACAACTGATTAAGGGGGCCGCCTAGCTGTAACGGCCAGAATTTTTGTTTTTTAGTGGGGAAAGTTTATTTGGTGAAAAACTAACTAATTTTGGTTAAAAATTTGAATTCATATATTTTGTATGAATAAAACATTTTTCTTTATTACCAAAAGTGTTTTTCAAAAATATATAATAAGTTTATATATTAAAATAAACTTTGTAGTAATTAATTGAAAACCCCTTTGATCTTATAATGCATTAAACACAATGTTTATTCATACCTTAAGTGATTAGATGGTGAAAATGATTATTTACTACTAAATACTTGTTTACATCATGATCTTTGGTTTGATGAGTTTTCGTTTTGTGATTATCAAAACATAGAGAACTCGAATGATATGAATAACGTTTTTAGTCAATTATTTATATCAACAAAATCATGTACCAATATGTCATTAAGCATGTGATGGTGTAAGGAATAAAAGAAAGTGATGAGTTTTATTAGTTGTAGTAGGTAGGGATACGATGATAGTTCACATAATTTATCATGCATGCATCAAACTTATGCATGAAACTACAAACAATTAATTATTAAGAGACAGCATTATTCAATTTAATTTAAGCATGCAACATGTAGTTTATCACATAAGGTGAACAAGTAGAATTAGATACAAGATCTTTAACACAAGTGTGAATTGTGTTTCGATATTTTATCTAATCTTGGAAACTTAACATAGTCAAGATTTTCGAGATGAATCAAGATAATTTGTGTCAAGTTTTCTTGTTCAAACACATAGTATAGACATGTAGAATCTTGGATATTATCAATCATTGTTTGAATAATGAGTTGATACATATCTTTCCTCTTGGAAGACATTTATTTGGTCTTCCATCCATGCCTGCATATAAGCCTTAATCATGTAAACACATAAGCTCTAATAGCACCTAAAGATTGTTCTCCTAAGATGCATGTTATCCATGAACATCCAAACCTATCCCAAAAACAAATTGGATTTTTGAAAAATGTCATGCCAAAACTTATACTTGTTTGTTTTGTGACCTAAGTGTCCTTTTAATCAAGTCACCAATGACTTGTTGTATAGGATGACCCCTCGCTTCTCTCACTTCCTTAGGATTGCCTTCATCTGAAACATTAACTTGTAATGTCGGCGACCTTTCTTGATCTTGAACTATAGGTTCATTGATCACATCATCTTCTTCCGAAGGAGATGATTTAGGCTCGGGCATGCTCTCATCAAAGGTCACATTGAGAGATTCCTCAATCCTCATTGTTTCCTTGTTAAGCACTATGTATGCTTTACTAGTTTGAGAGTATCCTAGGAATACACCTTCATATGACTTTGGGTCAAATTTGGTGAGATATTCTTTGGTGTTAAGTATAAATACTTTGCAACCAAATACTCTAAAACACTCTAAGGAAGGCTTCCTATTTCTAAGTATTTCATATGGAGTTTTATTAATGACCTTTCTTATATGAGTTCTATTAAAGATATAACATGCGGTATCTAGGGCATGACACCAAAACTTTTGTGGGATGGATTGCTCGTCAAGCATTGCACGACTCATCTTTCTTAACTTATGATGTGTTCTTTCAACAATCTCAAGCTATTGAGAAGTGAACGGGCCCGATAAGTTATAAGATATTCCATGTTGTTCACAAAAGGTTCCAAATTGCATTTTATCAAATTCACTACTATGATTTGTTTTAATTGAGACAATTGAACAATCAAGTAGGTTTTCAAGTTTCTTTCTTAAAATGTTGAATTTATTCAAGACTCCATCCTTGTTTTCTAAGAATAAAATCCAAGTGTAATTTGAATAATCATCTACAATCATTAAAGTGTAGAAGTTTCCTCCATAACTTTGGATCGGAGATGGACCATACAAATCCAAATGAATCAACTCTAAAACCCTATTAGTTGTCACTTCCTTTTTATTCCTATTATTGGTTTGTCCTTGACTCCCTAGACATGTGTCACAATAATGCCTTTCAAAGCTCAACTTTGGTAAATTCCGTACTAGCTCGTTAGAAGCTAGGTTTTGAACTAACCTCATATTGGCGTGACCTAACCTCCTATGCCAAAGCATTGAGTTGTCCACCATGGACGTAAGACATATGTGTTGCTTAGAGTTATCACCCAACTTGCATGTATATAAGTTATTTCTCCTATGACCTTTTGCTAACAAAACACCATTTTTACTAATAGTTTTCCCCCGCTTGCTGGCATACATTTTGAAGGTCGCGGTAAAACTTCGCTTCAACGTCAAGATAAAATGTCAGATGTTGTGTAATCAAAGACTGAAGGGAGTCCACAACCACCTGAACTGGTATGTTGGCGTCCACTTTCGATTATGTACTACTAAAAGCTGATACAACTAGACCATTCTTCAACACATCACTACAATGTCACTACATAAAGTTATTGCAGTGTTTGTTAACGCGACACCTAATATAATATGTTAAAACAACTGATTTAGTCTATCTGGAAACTATATTATGATTGAAAATGATGGATGCAATTATTTTGTAGTTATCTAACATATGTCACAATATTATTATGTCACAGTTGACAATTACTCACAGGAATTTGGTAACTAATTAATGCATCTAACATATGACTAATTATGCAGGCAAAAAATATTTTCGCAACCAGCTGCATCTAGAATTGCATCCATCGACAATGGTCCAGGTAAGTTGCTTCATATCCCTTAGAATGAAATACCATATGTTCATTATTTTCCCTTTGTTAAAAGGTCAATAGATATGATTTTGATTCTAGAAAAGGATACTATTTCATGTGCATTGCTTGCTTGACAGGATTGTTTGGATTCTTTTACACATTTCAATCAAGAAACTGGATGGTTCTGGCCAGAACTCAGCAGATACATTGGTAAGCATCATGTGGCCTTAAATCAGATAGTCATTTCCTTACTATGTATTTGTGTCTACGCAGAAAAAAGTCCAGAGCAAGTAGTTTGCAAAAAAAAAGTCATTGCATCTGCCAGATTTGCTCGCTGACCACCCTTCTGTGCTGTATGCAGGGTGATGTTGCAGCCAACCATTCCTCTAATCTAGGAGTTGATAGGGAAAGCGTGGCATTCACCTGACAAGGGTGGTGAAGATAAGGGTATTGATGATCGACTTTTAACAAGGTCTTATAGGTTTTATCAATAAAGTTGAGGTCAGGAATCTCAGTTCCGTACCTGATATTGTAGACATTTGGTTGTTATAAATTTTTTAAGGAATAGGATGGTTTGGAAATGGGTCAAGCACTACAGCTGAAACGTTCATATTATATTGATCATAAAACGTATTTTTAACTATCTGATCACGCAACCTAATTTTACTACTATTAGTTCACATTAAATGTTTTTTAATATACGGTCGTACATATGTAACTTGAGGATACTTTTATGAAACGCCGCTTGCTTTCTTGCGCCCATCAAAGAGCGAGTTAGAGCATCATCGGTTTTGCTTTTACGGTTATAATATGTTGGCCAGTACATCCAGGTTACACTCCTTTCTTTTGCATCAATTTAAAGCTTAAAAACAAATTGTTGGCCACGCGTCTTAAGTAATGGATCAGAAGCTTGAATTAAACGGTATTTGACTTGGGTTGTACATATACTTTAAGGTCACAAAGCTTCCTTAATTATCCATTAAATAATGGTTTAGCAATAGCTAATGGTTTACGACTTAAACATACATTACGGTTGGTTATTAGGGCTGTCGATATACCTTAGGGTTTAACAGATGGTTCATAAGCCTTGCTTAATTATCCATTAAATATTGTTTCAAAAATGGGTAATGGTTTACGACAAAAAGATACCTTACAGTTGGTTGCTTTAAACAGACTCGCTGTTCTTGCAACCTTTATAATTCTTTATTGAACTACTGAAAACTATAGGATAAGCACCACCAATGGTATTGCCACAACACGCCGGGTCCCATCTTTCTCGCAAGTGTACAACCAACAAATAAACACAGTTGTTGGAATTTGGAGCGAAAAGTATACGTAAGATCAAATCCCTATTTAAGCTGGAGTGAATCACCTAATTGCAAGAATTGCAGTGCCCTATGCAAATAGTGGTTAGGATGTAAAAGGTAAACAAGTAGTTGTAACTATACCCCTTTTCATACTTTGGATTTGGTTATGGTCATGAGTGACCCAAACATGAGACACACCCATCTTTGTCATTCAAAAACCATATATTTCATACCCAAAAAATTAGTGATGAACGGCGCACCGAACAGCCGACCCACTTTCTACTTAAAAAAAATACAGCAAAAAAACAGGCCAGCACGCAACGCGACGGCCGACGCCATTCTCGTTATTTATATTACTGATGATATAGTGTTCTTTTAGAGAAGAAAAATTCATTTTTGACATTGATAATTGGGTTAGTTTAATTCATAACTTCATACAAAGTATAAACTCGATTGATCATTTAAATCTAAAAATATTTACTACACACTTACAACGATGAAAACGACTTTCAATCATTTTATGATCAGATTAATCTTCTTAGCTTGGACTCACATTAGTCCTCATGATCTATATTTTCTGTAAAAACTTATGAATCTAACATCAAAACCAATCACAACACAGCTGATTCACCCAGCCAACCACCCCTTGGTGAAAATCTTTTATTAATTGAATATGAAAGAAGATGAGTCCACAAAACGTGTGCTCACCAAACAAATACACAAGAAACAAGATAGTCCCCTTCAGAAGGATCCTATCTATCTCACTACGATGATAAAGATACAAAATATCCTCACTACAACTCTCAATAACAACTATCAAACTATAACCCTGATCAAGATGATCAGAATACTAACAGAAGACTAATACCAGACCAATAACAACTTAAGAGAAAGAGATGAGTGTTTATGTGTGAAGAATACGGCTGAATAATGGCTGCAAGGGTTAGTCTTCAGCTTATATAGAGAGATATTACACTTTAGTCCCTGAAGAAACTAAAACCTGCCACATAAAGCTAAACATACAAACATGAGAAAGAAATGACATAATAAGTCCCTGGACTTATTATATCAAGACATAGCTTGATATACCAAACTATATTTCAACACCCCCTCTCAAGCTTATGGCTTGAACATATCAATTAACCCAAGTTTTTCACAAAACAACTTATGCTGAGAAATACTAAGACCTTTGGTAAAAACATCTGCTACATTATTAGCAAAAGAAACCATTAAAGTTTTAATAACACCAGCAGAAACTTTTTCTCTAACCAAATGAAGATCAATTTCAAAATGTTTAGTTTTTTCATGAAAAACTGGATTAGCTGCAATTTGAATAGCAGAACTGCTATCACAAAACAAATTTGCAGGTAACAAATCATTAATACCAAGATCCTTTAATATCTTAACAATCCAAACAAGCTCACAAGTAGTAGAAGAAATACATCTATATTCAGCTTCAGCTGAAGATCTAGAAATAGTGGTTTGTTTTTTACTTTTCCAGGAAATCAAGTTATTCCAAAAATAAACACAGAAACCAGAAACAGATTTCCTAGAAATAGGACACTTTGCCCAATCTGCATCTGAAAAAGCATACAGATTAAGCTTATTACCATACCCAAACTAAATACCTGTACCAGGAGCCTGCTTCAAATATCTCAAAACTCTTAGTGTTGCAGTAAAATGAGAATTAAGAGGAGCATGCATATGCTGACTTAGACAATGAACTGCATAAGATATGCCAGGTCTAGTAACAGACAAATATATCAACTTACCAACCAACTTTTGATACTCAGTCATGTTGGACAAAAACTTGTCAGTCTTAGTTTCAACATAACTCAACACAACATTCTGCTGCATAGGAGTAGCAGCAGGCTTACAAGCCAACAAGCCATACTCACTTAACAAATCCAAACAATATTTCCTTTGAGAAAGACAAATACCAAATTTGTTTTCTAAAACTTCAATTCCCAAGAAATATTTGAGAGGATCAAGGTCCTTAATCATGAATTTAGAGTTAAGAAAACCTTTAAACTTTTCAATCTCATCTATATTGTTACCAGTAATGACAATGTCATCAACATAGACTAACAAAGCCAAGAAAACACCATTTTTATCCTTAGTGTATAAAGAATAATTCAATAATACTTTGCTTAAAACCATTTTCAACCAAAGCAGTAGTAAATTTTTCATTCCACTGCCTTGGAGCCTCTTTTAATCCATAAAGAGATTTATTCAACTTATACACTCTAGTTTCATCTTTATCATAAAAACCAGGAGGCAATTGTATGTAAACATCTTTATACAGATTACCATATAAGAATGCATTATTAACAGCAAGTTGAAACAAAGGCCATTTATTATAAACAGATAAGGCAATTAAACATCTAACAGTGAGCATTTTAACCACAGGACTAAAAGTTTCCTCATAGTCAATACCTTCCCTTTGATTAAATCCTTTGCCAACAAGCCTGGCTTTATATATGTCTATCTCACCAGAAGACTTATACTTAAGTTTCCATATCCACGTACAACTAATAGCAAACCTGCCTTCAGGAAACTCACACAACTCATAAGTATTGTTCCTATGTAAAGCCTCTATTTCATGGCTTCTCTCCACATAGGATTCTGAGTTGCCTCAACAAGAGTTTTTGGCTCACTAGACTTATTTAAAGTAGTAGAAAAACACAAATTCACTCTAGAAAGACTAGATTAAGAAACATATTTTTCAAGACCATACTTGACATTACTACCAACCACAAAGTCATTGAACCTAACAGGTTGACTTCTATTTCTATTAGACCTCCTAAGACTAGGTGGTGCTTCCATTTGAACATGATACTCACCATTGAAAATAGTTTGATTATTGCCCTCAGAGGTGATAATTTCTCTTATCTGGGTTGCTGTGGTTTCCCCTCCATCATTGACTGTATTGACACAGTCTCCTGGAGGAACCATCCCACTACCTTCCACATTAGAAGGGTCCCCCTCTTCATCATTGGGTCTTTCGCTCCCTTGGATGTCAAAAAAGTTTAGATTATTTACTCTAACTTCATCACAGTTTGATTCTAAGATGTTAAGATTTTCAGATTCATTTAAAGTACTTGAAGATTTCATTTTAAAAGGAAACACAGTTTCATAAAATCTCACATCTCTTGAATAAAAAACAGATTTACTTTCCAAACCATACAACTTATAAGCCTTTTTGGTAGTAGAAAACCAATTAAAACACATTTTTCAGATTTAGAATCAAACTTATCATTTGAAGTTAAAACAGTAGAGTAACATAAGTGATTGTACAATAAATTGCACGACCAGGCCTTCGATGGTGATCAAAGTATATAGGGGATGTTGTGGTTGAGCCAAGCTTGTGTTTAATCTGAAATAAGAAATACGAAGACACTACGTTAAGTGATTGCGCAGGGGTTGGGCCCTGCGAACCACCTCCTACGTGTGAATAAGTATTTGATATGAGAAGTTAAATAACAATGTGGTAAAGTAGAGTAGTGGAGATTGCATACCAGATTTATGACTCATCCAAGACTATTTATAGGTGATGAAATAACCTTGGAGAGTGTTCACACATTTCTTGGAGATCACGGGGGCGTCCCATGATTTATGGTATGTAACACCCCCAATTTCGTGATACGCATCGGAATTCAAACTGGGTGTTACTTCATGGCACAACAGTTATAACAATAGAAAACGAACTCTAATGGAGTCATTTTAAAAACACTATCATTCGATTTATATAAATATCAGAGTTTACAAAATGAGGTCCCAGATGGTTCCATGTTTACAAATTACATTAAATGAGTTTTCAAATGATAATAAAATTTATAGCACACTTGAATATCCGTGCTCCTCCTTGCAAACCTCTAACATCATGGAACTGAAATACATGCTTAAAACTGTCAACACAAAGGTTGAGTGAAATTCGTAGGTTTAGTTAAATCGTTTGAACACAATAATCGTAACGCGAGGTAATTAATCTCACATTCATAGTTAGAAAACAAAACCGTTATTATTGCACTAAGCTCATGCAACCAAAGCATTAACATCAAACCAAAAATTGGCATTATAGAAGCCCTACCAAGGTAATATTGCCATTATACGTTTAAATCTTAAATATAGTGCGTTTGTTTGAACTCGTGGTTGTTCAACACAAACGGGATTCGTCAATCCCAATAGGCCTATTCACAATATTCGCCCTCACTAAGCTAGTGACTAATGGTTCATGATATAGGGACTTTGAACATGGCAATCGCTACTTAGTGACAATAAAACATAGTCGGGTAAGCATACAGTAGAAAGCATTGTGTTCGAGTAGAAAAATAATAGCATGTATCCCCCCACGGGTTTGTAAAATAGTTAAAATATAGAGAGTGGGGCTACGAACTCACCGTGAGTTAATGACATCAAATGTATGACGAAGTCGATGGATAAGCCGGGAAAACCGCTACACACAACCTAGAATAGAATGTTGCGACTTAGGTTGGAACAATGTCTAAGAATACAAAAATGTGCCTATATATGTCTTGTATATTGTTCATGATGTAGTACCTAGTATGTTGTGTAGGTTGTTGTATAAAGATGGCTTATGAAAACACGTTTAGTCTGTATATCTCGCACTACCGTTCGGACCATCATGATTCAGAGGTCATGTAGCAAACGCTCGAGGAGCTAGGACACTTTAATTCATAAATCCAGCAACTCGTCGATCCGTTTACCCAAATGAAACCCCTCACATGAAGTTCCCTAGTGTTGTAGCAATCGATAGGGAAAATATATGTTTTTGGTCATTAAAAGTTACATGTCCTAAGGTTGGATAAACTTTGGAAAGTTTATTTTAAATGATGATTGTTATCTTTATAAGTTTATTAAGTCTAGTACATATGTGATATTACTTGAAAAATCTCATGGTCTATCGATGGAGTAGATCCAAATTGGTTGATTATGTTACGACTAACACTTTAGTTCATGTTTTCGACTTAGAAAGCCATAAGGTCTTAGCCGTGGCCTTGCCATGACTTTGGTCATGGCTACCATGGTCTTGAGACTCATCCTTGGCCTTAGCCATGGCTATGGTCTCGGCTTTAAGGTCATTATACCTCTTGGTTTTACTTAGCTATAACCAATACATGGTCATTTGGATATTTAAAAAGGGGCTGTTAAGAATTTGAAGAAAAATATCACTCGTTATGCGTTTTCAGGGTTCAAGCTTCTTAACTCCTGAATGAAAACGTTGTTCCGGACAACTTTTGTGTTTTAACTTTTTGATGAAACGGACCAGAAGGGCCTCAAAAAAATATGGATTTCAAACAGAATGCTATTAGGCAGTTTCGAGTTTTTAGGTTCGCTAACTTCTTTTGGCCATAACTTTTGACTCATGTACTCGTTTTTGATGATTCAAATTTCAATGTTTTCCTTGTGAAGTCATATATTACAGTAGGTAATTTTCCAATATCATGTTTAAACTATTTTTATCATGTTTTCTAATATAAGTCTCTAGTTTCCTTGTCTACTTAACATAGGTTAACATATAGTTTCCATAACTTGTTTTAAGAGTTTTTATACATCATGAACATAACAAAAAGACCATATATAGAATGAATGAAACATAATAAGCATGAAAATGATATTGAGCAAGAAAGTGTATTAGAGTTTCTTACAACTTTAGGCTTTCTAAAGAAAGGAAATCAATGATTAGAACTAGGACTTTGATTGAGCAATTTCTCCACACTTCTAGCAATCCTTCTACACTCTTGTATTCTTGAAGGACTTTGTGTTGAGATCTTAGGTGACTTGAATGGATTTAAATTCAAGAAGAATCACCAAAGATTGCAAGGATTTGAATGTAGTTTACTTGTAGCTTGAATTCTAGAGATAATACTTGATGTAGAGAGAAATTGTATGATTATGTTTGTGTTATTGTCACACTCCCAAATTCATGATTTGCAGCGGAATGGAATACCTGGGGCGTGACTGTCCTAGCACCACAATTACAGTTATATTGAACGACCTAAAGTGTCGTTTAGTGTAACACCCCCAAAAGTCGTTAATAACAGCGGAAGACTTAACATGTCAGCGGAAGACTTTCGGGGTATTACTTCAAGGATCTTTGTCACAATCATAGTAGACAACACAAAGTGAAGTATTAAAGTTTAATTTATTTCAAAATACCAAATATCTGGGATACAAGACATTATTAAGTTAAGAACGTGTTTTATTCTGAAGGAAAATAAGTAGTTTATTATGGTTCTTGTCATGCTTTTGCCCACTCCGTGCCATCCAGATCCGTCTTGTTTAGTTACCTGAGATAAACATGCTAAAGTCAACATAAAGTTTAGTGATATTCATAGGTTTGAGTTTAAGAGTTTGAATCACAAGTTAAGAATGTATTGTAATCACATACAATCAATATGTTAAAAATAAATCAATGTTCCTGATGCGTGGGAATCGCACCTTGCTTTACCTCTCGAGGGATCTCGCGAGGTTTACAACCCCCACCAGGCAGTGTACCTGATCGTTGTAGTATAGTATAGTGACAAGTACCGGGGGATTGATCGTTCAGCTTAGGAATAGTGTCGCTAGGATTAGAAAGCCTAATTAATAGTTCTAGAGATGGAAGATGATTATTTTTTGTGTTTTTATATTTTATGAAAGCAATTAAAATCTCGGGTTTTGAAGGAGTGGGCGGAATTAGTTGCTATTTAACTAACCCAAAAACTACTTTATAACTAATTAACTAATGAAAATGAAATTAAACTAATATTAAACTAAGGTTGTGAGCAGTGGTTGGAGAAATTGTGTTTACTTAGACTTCATTACTCCCTAGATATCTTTTACATGTTAATTACTTGTTACACTTGTATGAATGACGGGTTGTATTCCTTAATACCATTCGTGGAGTGGCATACATAACTCCCCAACTCTATGAGCTCTTATCTCCTCCTACACCATGACCCAGCACAACTATAGGGATTGTAAACAGTGGCTCATGCATTAAATACAACCAATAAAGACCTAGTACGCCTCGGTTCATGTTTCTTAAGACGTTCAAGCATGTTACCATTTGGAGATCTGCCAGTTTTCTTAAGCCTAACATATAATATCATTCATTCAAAACAAGAATAGACAAGTAATCAACACATAATCAACATCTAGGTTTCATTAGATCTAAGCAAACACAAAGGAAATTTAGCCTAGCATAGTAGAATTAAGATAAGAACAAAAGATAGACAACCAACACATAGACATATTGATTGAATTAAGAGTATACTTATCTCAATTACAATGCAAGGTCTCAAGGGTTTGGAACCCTTGAAAAACCTGTAAAAGAGGCACCAAAATCGTCTTTAGGGTTTCACCAAAACTTCTCTCTTTTTATGAAAAAAACTAGAAAACTATATATAGGAAAATCGTCCTGACGGCGTCAAGAGTAAAATCTGACGCCGTCAACTCGCCGCCATACACTTCCTCGGACGCCCTAGATCCAATCGTGACGGCCTATGTGACGCCGTCACCACCCTCGGTAAATTAATCTTGGTCATTTTGACGCCGTCATCTCTTCATCTGACGCCTTCACAACCTTCGGTAAAATATTCATCCTTTCTGACGCCGTCAAGAGTAAATCCTTGACGCCGTCACCTTGTAATTCCAGCTTGGATTTGGTACTTTGTTGTTTTCTTCACTTTATGCTCCAAAAACGTCCAAAATAGCCTCTTTTCCAGAATTCACTCTCCAAACACCTAAAATCACAAAAGGAACGATTTAGGGCAATATTTGATCAAATAAATTCGGATTCGGGCTTAAATGACCCCCTAAAAACGGATCATTTTTCGCCTCATCATATACCCTTACACTTGAGATTTGCTTGTCCTCAAGCAAATGAGCTTTTATTCTACTCAAAAGACAAGTTAGGGGTCATTTAACACTAATATAAAAGTAATTACAACAAATAATCGTTCCACTAAAGACCAATAGACAAGCACGGAGGTCATACACAAGCACCTCACAAATAGTGTTTAGATACTCACATCTCTCGGGTGTAATAAAGTAATATAACATTATGGAAATGGAAGATATCTCTCACTACCTGTCATAGCAAAATAGATTACCATAGGCTTGGGAAAGGATCAAACCTCCACCACATGGCGTAAGCACCTAGGATAAACTATCAAAGAGGTCTTTTAAAGGGTTATAACGTTAGGTGTAGGGATATGAATTACACGGTTTTGTTGGATAAAGGGGATTTTACTGGTGGCGAGTTAACAATCTTAGTTAATTACATGTACAAGATGGCGTTGCTAAGCCAAGACTAGACTCGACTTAAGCTAATAAATGAAAAATAACTAAAAACATAAAATGAACATAGAATGAAAACGGGATGGTAGTCCGTATGTTTTTTTTTCTCTCTTTCTTTTCTATATATATATATATTTTTTTTCTTTTTCTATTTTTTTTTTTCTTGATTTTTTCGATTTTTTTTTTTTTTTTTTTTTTTTTTTTTTTTTTTTTTTTTTTTTTTCATTTCATACACTCTTACCCTACCATCCAAAATAATACATCATAGGGGTTTGAGCATTCCCCTTACACTTGAATCTTTACATACTTTACATTAAACTATTCTAATGACTCGAATTAAGAAAATCAAAACACTTGGAGCACTTTTAAGATTAACGTACATATGGGGGTAATAAGTGTTGTTCTTCCCCATTACTCCATAAAATAAGTACTTACCCATGAGTCCCAATCGTCCCAAAACAATATGTACAAGGATATGACTCGACTTAGCAACCATGTAATCAATTAGAAAGTTAACTTAGGGTTTAACAAATAACAATAATGCACTAAAAATGAGCGCATACACGGAAGGCTAAGGCGATTTGGGTGTACATTTAAGTGGGGTGTAACAAATTCTTCCTTTAAGTAAAATGCTTAAAGTTAGAAACGAAAAGATAGGCTCGGAGGGGTGTACTAGGGGTATCGTGTACTAAAAATGAGTACAACGCTAAGGGTGTGGGAAAAATTAGTTGACTTAACTAGCCAAGTAATATGACTTAAATGGTCAAGTAATCGTAATACGGGTTTAACACAAGGGTGATCCTAATGCCTCTTATCATGTAGTAAATCCTACTACACGAATGTAGTCTCACTAGCGGTCTCGGGATGCATCACTAACGCAAGTTCTAGAATCTAAATGCTACCGGTACACTCATAAGCACCAATAATAAATGCTTTTCCTATCAAATCTAAAGGCGAACCTCACATTTTTGGGTGGAAAATTTTTCTGAATATACGGTTATGTGCTAGTCATACAACCTCCTATCCATGAGACGCTTGCTATGGCTAAAGTTTCACTCCTAAATGTTGTAAAAAATTTTAAATTTGGCGCTAAAATTACACTAACAAGTATTTCTCATAGTTTTATTACTCATCTACTATCAAACAAAACAAACTCAAGCGAAAGTGCATATGTAAGGTATCATCTTTTTACCCTCCCCTTACACTTAAGATGAACATTGTCCCCAATGTTCAAGTAAAGAATGTAAAAGTTAAAAGTAAAGAGAATGAATTCAAATACTCCCCTGATTCGCTCGGTATGGATTTTAGGTTGGCCAGGTTAAATCTTCCTCCAAGAAAACGAACAATCAAAGCTTCCCTTCCAGAATATAAATCATCTTCTTGTCTCAAATAACCTGTAAATCCTGACAAAAGTAGACAAGGCAACCTCGCATAAAATCGGCGGCATCCTATATAAGTTACTAAATCCTAGAAAACAAAATAAGATATAATGCTTGTGGAATGAAGTTTGCAGATTTCCTGGAGATTATAAAACTTAATAATTCACAAAAACTTATAAGACTCCGTTAGAAAAACAAAACTGGTAAAATTTCCAGATTTTTGACTCCTGACGCCGTCAAGAGCAATTGCCTGACGCCGTCAGAATGAACCTGCAGAAATCTTTATGTTAAGTTTCCGGAAAATTTCTGGAAAAACTTTGTCCTACTTCCTGGAAAATCCTGCAAAACTACATTATGACTCAATACAAGCATTTGACTCTAACAATACGAATACACATGTTCATTAAATATTGTGGAGAATCATGATCAGTTGTTTCTTAAAAAACATATTTGGGGTTTCCCCTTACACTTATCTTTTGCAAAAATACCTTTAGGTTGAAGTTAAGACTAGGCTAAACAACATAATAAAGTATTTCCACATTTTAATTGAGAAACATGATCAACCAACAATAAAAATAAAACATGCATACGGAAGCAAATAACAATCAAACAATTAAAATCACACAAAACATGGGTTGCCTCCCAAGAAGCGCTTTTCTTTATTTACGAGTCTTGTAGCTAGACTCAAAGTCGTGGTTTACTACGTGATTTCATCATTGGTTCCATTCTCTAGGTCATCTTCTAAACCAGTTTTGTATTCTGGACCTAGTTGTAAGCACTCTTTGTAGAAACCAAGCATCCTATTTCTAACATACTCTACTCCTCTACGTCTATCCTCCTCATTCCTATAATAAGCCGCTTGCTTACGTTCCTTTTCGAAATTAGAGAGAAGGCGGTATTGCTCAATCTTGTAGGGCATTTGATAAGCAACCTCATCATTCTCTTCCTTGAATCTAACTATCCCTAACGTCGGATCATAACTCATCCTAGTGGCCTCAACAAATGGCTTCCCGAAT
Source organism: Artemisia argyi (assembly GCA_030686995.1). Lineage (NCBI taxonomy): Eukaryota > Viridiplantae > Streptophyta > Magnoliopsida > Asterales > Asteraceae > Artemisia > Artemisia argyi. Next base: position 121,563,002 of record CM060698.1, on the reverse strand, counting down.
ACTACTTGACTTAGGCAAGCATCTATCACCGGACGAATGTCTTCAACTATCATAAAATCAATCTCATAGGTGAGATTCCCTATAATGACATGCAATCCCTTCACTCTTCCCGCAAAATTACTTATCCAACTTTTACCGGGCATTATCCTAAAATTGAGTTGCTTCTTCATCACCCAATTGTAATAAGTCCTAGACATGATGTTCATGGGGGATCTAAGGTCTATGTAAGCTTTCCATACATGCATGTGCCCGATATTGCATGGGATGTTAATGTTAGAGGGGTCTCCCATTTTGATCAGGGGATCGCCAAATATATATGTTGTTTCGGGACTATCGAATAAATACTTATGGTATTCCCGTTCTTCCTTGGTTGGCAACTTATCAAAATATTCCTTTATAGGTTCTACCTCCTCTAATTCCTCATCCTTATTAACCTCAACTTCCCTACTCTCATCCTCACTATTGGCTTCTACTCTAACTTCATCTTTGTCACTCTCCTCTATTTCCCTATCTATCGGCTTAATAGTGACAACATTGACAAAGTGGACATGTTTGGATGATGAGGGGTCCTTAGTTTGGATTCCACTATTGGTGTCCCTAGTGTCCTTCCTAGGTGTGGCTAATGTTTGGTTGTTGAGGGCTTTCAACAAGTTGTCGATTTTGTTGGTCATCTCCGTTTGTTGTTGGTTGAATTCGGTTTCAAACCTAGCTATGCGAGCTTCTTGAGATGCCATAAATTTCGACATCAATCCTTCAAGATTGTTGGTACTACCATAGTTGTTAGAAGGATTGTTGTTGAAGGTACGGTTGGATGGTGGACCGTTTGATTGGTAACGATTAGGTGGGTTGGATGAATTTGGTTGATTTTGTTTCCACCTAAGGTTTGGGTGATTTTTCCATGAGGGGTTATATGAATCACCGTATGTGTTTGGCTCGGGCTTGAAAGTGTACCACTTATCTCCCGCTTCGTCGGTACGCGTGGATGCGTAGTCCGCAAAAGCTGTTCCGGGGAGTTCCACACAATCACGAGTGTCATGGGGACCACTACATAATTCGCATGAAGAAGTGATTTTGTTCACTTGGCTTGAATGCTTCGGAGCTTCGTAAGATTTCATGAGAAACTTGACTTGGTCCTCAAGTTCCATGATCCTACGGTCGGGAGTGCTTGAATTATTCGAAGGCAAAGATATTGCCTTGACCGTTTTGTTCAAGTCACGGGGATCATTCCAACTTTCGTTGTCATAGAGAGCAAGATCTTCTATGAGTTCCCATGATTGTTCCGCACTAAGATCACGTAGCTTACCACCGGCCGATTGGTCAATGGTTCGCCTCGTGGGGATATCGATATGGTCATAAAAAATTTGGACTTGGAGCCACAAATCTATGCCATGATGAGGGACTTTTTGGAGTAAGTCCTTGAAACGAGTCCATGCTTCATAAAGAGATTCATTTTGACGTTGTTGGAACATCAAGATGTCATTCCTAAGTTTAGTAGTTCTCCCAGGTGGGAAAAATTGAGCAAGAAAACGAGTGGTGAGATCATCCCATGTGGTGATGGATCCCGCGGGTAAACGCTCAAGCCATTGACTAGCTTGATCCCGTAGAGAGAATTGGAATAGGCGTAAACGGGTAGTCTCTCTAGTTTCAACACCTAGGTCTATGGAATCTACGATTTTGAGGAAGTCCTTAAGGTGTTGGTTTGGATCTTCGGAACGAAGTCCATGGAATGCACATCCGCTTTGCACCAACCGGATGGTGTCGGATCGCAAGGGGGTCACATTGGCTCCGGTGAGCTCAATGGTGTTTCGGTAGCCTTGGTGGCTAGGTCGGGAATACTCTCCTAAGGTTCGGGGCCTAAGGGGTTCTAATGGTGGGTTTTGTTGTGGTGGGATGATGGGTTCAAAGATGTTACCACCTTCCATGATGTCGGATGGTAAAGAGTTACGAACAAAAGCACGAAGAAATAAGATAGACTAAAGAAGACCTAAAAATAAAAATAAAATCTTACTAGAAAGGAATCTAGCAAGTAGACCTAATAAAAAGAAATCCTAACCTAGACAATAACTATTCCCCGGCAGCGGCGCCAAAAACTTGATGCGTGGGAATCGCACCTTGCTTTACCTCTCGAGGGATCTCGCGAGGTTTACAACCCCCACCAGGCAGTGTACCTGATCGTTGTAGTATAGTATAGTGACAAGTACCGGGGGATTGATCGTTCAGCTTAGGAATAGTGTCGCTAGGATTAGAAAGCCTAATTAATAGTTCTAGAGATGGAAGATGATTATTTTTTGTGTTTTTATATTTTATGAAAGCAATTAAAATCTCGGGTTTTGAAGGAGTGGGCGGAATTAGTTGCTATTTAACTAACCCAAAAACTACTTTATAACTAATTAACTAATGAAAATGAAATTAAACTAATATTAAACTAAGGTTGTGAGCAGTGGTTGGAGAAATTGTGTTTACTTAGACTTCATTACTCCCTAGATATCTTTTACATGTTAATTACTTGTTACACTTGTATGAATGACGGGTTGTATTCCTTAATACCATTCGTGGAGTGGCATACATAACTCCCCAACTCTATGAGCTCTTATCTCCTCCTACACCATGACCCAGCACAACTATAGGGATTGTAAACAGTGGCTCATGCATTAAATACAACCAATAAAGACCTAGTACGCCTCGGTTCATGTTTCTTAAGACGTTCAAGCATGTTACCATTTGGAGATCTGCCAGTTTTCTTAAGCCTAACATATAATATCATTCATTCAAAACAAGAATAGACAAGTAATCAACACATAATCAACATCTAGGTTTCATTAGATCTAAGCAAACACAAAGGAAATTTAGCCTAGCATAGTAGAATTAAGATAAGAACAAAAGATAGACAACCAACACATAGACATATTGATTGAATTAAGAGTATACTTATCTCAATTACAATGCAAGGTCTCAAGGGTTTGGAACCCTTGAAAAACCTGTAAAAGAGGCACCAAAATCGTCTTTAGGGTTTCACCAAAACTTCTCTCTTTTTATGAAAAAAACTAGAAAACTATATATAGGAAAATCGTCCTGACGGCGTCAAGAGTAAAATCTGACGCCGTCAACTCGCCGCCATACACTTCCTCGGACGCCCTAGATCCAATCGTGACGGCCTATGTGACGCCGTCACCACCCTCGGTAAATTAATCTTGGTCATTTTGACGCCGTCATCTCTTCATCTGACGCCTTCACAACCTTCGGTAAAATATTCATCCTTTCTGACGCCGTCAAGAGTAAATCCTTGACGCCGTCACCTTGTAATTCCAGCTTGGATTTGGTACTTTGTTGTTTTCTTCACTTTATGCTCCAAAAACGTCCAAAATAGCCTCTTTTCCAGAATTCACTCTCCAAACACCTAAAATCACAAAAGGAACGATTTAGGGCAATATTTGATCAAATAAATTCGGATTCGGGCTTAAATGACCCCCTAAAAACGGATCATTTTTCGCCTCATCAGTTCCTGTTATTGCCTTAAGCTCATGATACTCAACGATTAACAGCCAATCATAAATGTGAATTATGATGGTAAGTAATAGGCCCCCAAAGATAGGTATTTGTCAATAACCTATTTATAAGAACAATAAAGTGCGCCTGGTGTTTTCTCCAACAACCAAACGAGGATTGTCAATCACTAATAGTACTATCCACAATTATTTACGTTCACCCTTCAAGTGATTAAGGTTCATGATCGAGGGACTTCTGACAATAGTAACTTAAGCAAATAACATTGGCCTGACGGTATTTCAATACCCGGTAAAAAGACTTGTGATCGAGTTTTAAGCATGTATCTCCCCCACGGGAAAAATAGTTAAAGAGTGGGCTATGAAATCACCTTAGTAGTACAGTGGTATCGTAGTCTCAACAAAGCAAGGAAACGGCTTCACACAACACAACCTAAAAGATAATGCAAGTTTCAGTTGATAGTCTAAATCTGGTTTTATCGCGAATATTAGTCATTCAGTTTGTTATTAAAACTCGTGTTCGTTTAAATGTTTAAAGTTCAAAAACAAAGTTATATATACATATAACTTGTAAGTAAAAATGATTGATGATTGATATAAAGTTAGTTTTATAATGGAAATAAAATAAACGTATCGTTTTACAAGAAATAAATAATGTATCGTTATATCGTTTAATTATAATTACGAATATATATCGTATATATATATATATAAGTTTATGTTTATATAAGTCTTAGTTTAATTATATGTTTATATATGTAAAAGGTTAATATTATTTTTATAAAATAATATTTACTGAAAATTCCTTTAAGTTTCCAAAATTTATATTTTTAACCCTAACGATATATATTTTACACCGTTAGTCCAAAATATATATATTTTACATTTTAGGTCCAAAAGTATCAATATTTACATTTTTCAACTCCAAATATCATTTTTAACAGTTTAGAACTCAAAGTTTTCTGTTTTGACAGTTTCTACCCATAGTTTACCATTTTGACAATTTTAGTCCCTCGGTTTAAGAAATTTTGCAAAGTTAGTCCAAATTTCACCAAATTAAAAGTTCAACATTTTGACTTCTTAAATAAGCTCAGGACATTCAAATAAGTTTATTACAACAGCTTATTAGCTTATTTTTCACTTATTTCACTATATGGGCCTTAACGAGCCATTTTAAAGCCCGTTAACAATTCGTGATCCATTGGGTTTACGAGGGGTTTGGGCCTGGTCTTAGGCTTGTCTTAGGGTCCTAAAAACATTACCATTGAGCTTATACGATCAGCTATTCGAATAAGCTTAAGATAAGCTTAACGGACTAATAAGCCCAAACATTAATTTTAAAGGTTTTATAAAAACTGGTTTCGTACAAACACTTTGGCTTTCGAAAATAGCCCAAATGACCTTATAATGTCGAGTTATTTATGTTTCTTAATTGCTAGTCATGTGGTCAATGGGTTCGAGTAATAAAATGGACATGTCATGTGTCGAATTTTTAAATGGCGAGACCAAAGTAAACGTTCCAACTTATTTCATAAAACAGTTTCATAGCTAAAAAATATTCTAAGTCTCAAAATATTCTAAGTGTTGAAAATATTTCGAATGTGCCCAAATGACTTCTAAACGTGTCAAGTTTAATGCCAAATCGTTATTATCACTATTAAAACTTTATGGCTCTCAATTGTTAGCTTATTGAACATAAAGAATGTCGAATAAAACATATATGTTACTTTGCTATATTTCAAAATAAATGACAAGGAAAACGTGACAAACCAAAGATTATAAAATGAAAAATGAAATAGGTGTCGAGTATGCTTACTTCACCTCAAAAGGTGGGGATAATGGTACGTATGGTTCGAGTTGGATCAAAGGATCATTGGTACAATGGTTCACTCCTAGCAAGGTTCACAACGAGCTATTTGGTTCCTCCTTGGATCACTTGTGCACTTCGTACTCCTCACCAACTTTCTGTCCCAACTTGATGATATAACTTCACGTAATCTTTATTATGGTATGTTTTGAGTGTGTGTGTTGAACTGAGATGCATGGGAACTTTTTATATAGTGAGATTATGAAGTGTAGATAGGTACAAAGTTCACATGAATGTGTGTGTTGGCTCGTTTGCATGGGGTGGCACCTCAAACTATGCCCAATCGAGACTTGGCCAACAAGGAGAATGTGTCATACAATCTACTATACATTCCTGACATGAACATAGATAGTATTGTTGTCATTGGGGATCATGGGAGGTTTGTGAAGAGTTTGTGACATGTTTTGGTTTTATGTGTCATACGGTTTTGGGAGTTTACTTGAGACAGTTTTGAAGTGACAAATGAAGGTGGAATTGAACGAGATTTATCATTCATGAAAGTTAGCTAGGTGATGAAACAAGTTATGTAATAATATACATGGGTTGTGTGTCGAAAAATGAAGTAACTAGGGGTGTTCCTTGGCTCGATCGCGACTGGCACAAACAAAGAAAGAAAAGAAAAAAAAAATTATAAGGGTGTGTTTGGGCTTTGAGCCCTTTGGGCTTGTGTTTTCGTCTGGCCCAGCAGAAAAGAAAAACAAAATATATAAAAGGGTCCGTTTGGTTTGTTAGTTGGGTTTAAGGCCCAACGAGTCAATGGGGCCCACCTGGTGTGTTTTGAGAGTCGGGTTACGATCAAATAATATTAATGAGTGATCTCGGGAATTTTCATAGGCTCCGGGAATATATAAATATTGTACCTTAAATTTATGAAACGTATATTATAAAAAAAATATATAAAAGTTTAAAATATATATTCGCGATAATTTAGACTATCTAGGTTTGTGTGCAAGCAACGTTTCTAAGCAAAAGATAGATCACAATTTTACCGTTGTGATTTATATATCAAGTCTAAAAAAAAAATTTTCATACGTAAAAGTGGGTATTTAAATAACGTAATAACTTGTAAGTATTTACTAACCGTTGGGAAAATTACGAGAGGCTACAGTACATACATCTTACAGTGAATTCCGTCCCGGAATTCGAGTTTAGGAGGGTTTCCAAGGGTGTCTAAGAGAAGAGGTGTGGGTACTTGGTGCGAATCTGGTCCTCGCGTTCCCAAGTATACTCTGGTCCTCGTTTAGAGTTCCAACGAACTTTTATGATAGGGATACGGTTTTGTTTCAGTTGTTTGACTTCTCTATCCATGATTTCTACTGGCTCCTCGGTAAAAACGAGTTTGTCATCAAGTTGTAATTCTTTCAATGGAATGACCAAAGATTCATCGGATAAACACTTCTTGAGGTTTGACACATGAAAAGTGTTGTGAATTCTGCTAAGTTCCTCGGGTAGTTCAAGTTTATATGCCATGGGTCCAATTCTTTCTAGGATTTTGAATGGACCGATGTATCTTGGGTTTAACTTTCCCCTCTTTCCGAATCGTATCATTCCTTTCCATGGTGATACTTTTAACATAACTTTATCTCCGATCTGAAAATCCATGGGTTTTCTTTTTAGGTCGGCGTAACTTTTCTGTCGGTCTCTAGCGGTTTGTAAATGTTGTTTGATTTTGATGATTTTCTCGGTTGTCTCATGAACTAGATCCGGTCCCGTGAGTTGTATTTCTCCGACTTCTGCCCAGCAAACGGGTGATCTACACTTTCTACCGTAAAGTGCTTCGAATGGTGCTGCCTTGATACTGGTATGATAACTGTTGTTGTATGAGAATTCTGCCAATGGTAAGTGTTTGTCCCAACCTTTTCCGAAGTCTATGACACAAGCGCGTAGCATATCTTCTAAGGTTTGTATAGTTCTCTCACTTTGACCATCGGTTTGTGGGTGATAAGCTGTGCTCATATCCAGCTTTGTTCCTAAAGCTTTTTGCAATGATTTCCAAAAATGAGACGTGAAACGACTGTCACGATCTGATATAATAGAAATCGGCACTCCATGTCGTGACACAATTTCTTTTAGATATATCTGAGCAAGTGTGTTCATTTCATCAGTTTCTTTGATTGGTAGGAAATGAGCTGACTTGGTGAGACGATCAACGATAACCCATATCGTATCATAGCCAGTAGAGGTTTTGGGAAGTTTGGTGATGAAGTCCATTGTAATACGTTCCCATTTCCACATGGGAAGTTCAGGTTGGGTGAGTAATCCGGAGGGTTTCTGGTATTCTGCTTTTACTCTTGAACACGTTAAACATTTACTGATGTACTCAGCGATGTCGGCTTTCATGTTCGGCCACCAATATAGTTTCTTAAGATCTTGGTACATCTTGTCGGAACCTGGGTGAATGGAGTATTTTGATTTGTGAGACTCATGCATGATAAGGTCACGAATACCTCCGAAGAGAGGAATCCAGCTTCTTTCCTTGAAACAAAGCATTCTATTTGATCTTTTCACAAATCCGTTTTCGTTTTCCGGCATACCAAAAATCTTTTCAATTGGTCGATTTTCTTTCTTGAGAGCTTCGCTCTGGGCGATAATGATTTGTGTTGGGAGGGGTGAACAAATAGTCATGCCTAACGATCTAACCCTGAGAGGTTTTAGTCTTTCTTTCCGGCTTAATGCATCTGCTACTATATTAGCCTTTCCTGGGTGATAACGGATTTCACAATCATAATCACTAAGCAATTCTAACCAACGGCGTTGTCTCATGTTTAAATCCTTTTGATCTAGGATGTGTTGGAGACTTTTGTGATCTGTAAACACGATACACTTAGTGCCGTATAGATAGTGTCTCCATAACTTGAGAGCGAATACTATTGCTCCTAGTTCTAGATCATGGGTTGTGTAATTTTCCTCATGTTTCTTCAGTTGACGTGAGGCATAAGCTATTACCTTATCCCGTTGTATCAAAACTGCACCTAAACCATGGTACGAAGCGTCACAATATAGCACGAAATCTTTGCTTCCTTCGGGTAATGCTAGTATTGGAGCTTCACAAAGCTTTTGTTTTAACAGTTGGAAGGCTGATTCTGCTTCTTGTCCCCAGACGTACTTTTCGTTCTTTTGGGTCAACTTGGTCAATGGTTTTGAGATTTTAGAGAAACCTTCAATAAATCTCCGGTAGTAACCTGCAAGACCTAAAAATTGACGTACTTCTGTGGGAGTTGTAGGTGATGACCATTCTTTAACTGCTTCTATCTTTGCTGGATCCACGTGGATACCTTGACTATTGATTACGTGTCCCAAAAATTGCACAGTGGGAATCCAAAAGTCACATTTTGAGAATTTCGCGTACAACTTTTCTTTCCTAAGTAACTCTAGGATAGTTCTCAAATGATTGGCATGTTCTTCTTTGTTACGAGAGTAGATCAGTATGTCGTCTATGAATACTATCACGAATTTGTCCAAATATGGCTTGCATACTCGGTTCATTAGGTCCATAAACACTGCGGGTGCGTTTGTTAGACCAAATGGCATTACCTGAAATTCATAGTGTCCATAACGGGTTCTGAAGGCTGTCTTGGGAATATCTTCTTCCCGAACTCTCAATTGATGGTATCCCGACCTTAGATCAATCTTCGAGTATACACTCGATCCTTGTAATTGATCAAACAAATCGTCTATTCTAGGTAAAGGATATCGGTTCTTTATAGTGAGTTTGTTTAACTCTCGGTAATCTATGCACATTCGGAATGATCCGTCTTTCTTTTTAACAAATAGAACTGGGGCTCCCCAAGGTGATGAACTTGGTCTAATGAAACCTTTATCGGATAATTCCTTTAGTTGTTCCGATAGTTCCTCCATTTCGGAAGGTGCCAACCTGTAAGGTGCTTTTGCTACTGGTGCCGCTCTAGGCACTAGTTCAATTTGGAATTCTACTTGACGTATCGGTGGAAGACCGGGTAGATCTTCAGGAAATACTTCGGGGAATTCCTTAACGATATGTACGTCTTTAAGTTGTTTCTTGGTTAACTTACTTTCCGTCACCTGAACCATGAATACATGACATCCTTCGTTCATGTATTTTATCATTCTGAGGCATGAGATGATTCCGTATCGGTTTTTGTTCTTGTCGCCATGGATAACGAGGGTTTCGTTCTTAAAAGGAATGTGTATGGCTTTCTCGTCACAATGAATCTTAGCATGATGTTTGGATAACCAATCCATTCCGATGATAGCATCAAAACTACCGAGTTGGACAGGCATCAGGTCAATAGGAAAGGATTTTCCTACGAGGGTTAAGGTACAATCTTTTAAAACAGAGTTGGTGCTAATCAAGTTCCCATTGGCCATTTCTATCTTTTATGTGGTGTTTAGCTTAGAAGGGTTAGAGTTAATGAAAGGGGCAAACGTATCTGACACGAAGCTCTTATCTGCTCCAGAATCAAATAATACTCTAGCATTATGATGATTTAATAAGAACGTACCCGTGACAACGTCGGGGTTCTGTGGTTCATTTTCATTTCCCATCACGTATGCTCTTGCTCGTGCAGTGTTCTGACCATTTCCTTTTGGACAGCGGTTCTTGAAGTGTCCAGTTTCTCCGCATGAGTAACATGTTGGTGCTATTGGTTGTAGGTTGCTGCCGGTAGCAGGGGCCCTACAATCTTTTGTGGCATGACCTATCCTTTGGCATTTATGGCATTTTACTGTACAAGCACCATTGTGATGGAGCTTGCATCGGTTGCACTGCGGCTTAATACCTTGGTATCCATTGCCATTGGTTGCCGTAAATACCTTAGGAGGTTCTTGTCGTTGGTTCTGCTGTTGACGATGTGGGTTCTTGTTCTGGTGTTGTTGTTGGTTGATCCTGTTGTTGTTGTTGTTGTTGTGGTGATGGTTGTTGTTGCGATGGCCGTTGTGGTAGTGATTGTGGTTCTGATGGTGGGTGGTTCTCTTGTCTTCGAGCTTTCTTTTGAGTTCGTTGCACTTGACTTCGCGGTCTAGGAGTTTTTGTGCTAGCTCCATTGCGACTTCTAGTGATGGTGGGTTGGATGCTGTGACGTTTCCTTCAATATTCCGGGGAAGACCTTCAATATACTTCTTCAGAGTTTTCTCTAAATCTGGTATGATAGAAGGACATAATGCCATCAGCTCGTGGAATCTCCTGTTGTAAGCCCTAAGATTGATTCCTTTGACTGCAAGGATATGGAATTCGTCTTCCAGTTTCCTTATTTCGGATCGAGGACAGTACTTCTTTAGGATCTTGGCTTTGAATTCCGTCCAAGAGAGTCGGTACGCTGCTTCTGTACCTAAAGTTTGAGTTGTAGCGGTCCACCATGACAAAGCGTCATCCATTAAGGTTCCTGTGGCAAATGTGACCCTGTTGTTTTCTGAGCATCCACTCCTTTGGAATACCGTTTCGCATCTCTCGAACCAATGGGCGAGTTTAGTTATCCCTTCAGTACCCATGAAGTAAGTCGGCTGACAAGCCATAAAATCTTTATAGGTACATTGGCGAGGTGCGGGAGCAACATTCCTTGCTGGTTGTGCGCTAGCATTTGCTTGTTCGGCTAAGGCTGCATTGATTCCATTGGTGATTGCTTGTTGGATTTCTTCCGGGGTCATGGTTGTTGCTGAGGTAGTGGTCGCGGTTCTCTTAGGTGCCATATTCCTAAAAATGAGAGTATATTTTCAGAATTTTCATAATAACCATCTTGTGTTAGACTATTTAGTAACATCAATAGGTTCAAAGTTATAATAGTGTCACATATATCACGATGCAATATACGATATCATAACACTTATGAAAATAAAGCAAACATAACATCATTGATTAGATTGTCGTTTTGAGTTTACATCACTTATTTATTCTTGTTGACATATCTCTAGGACATTCAAATACAAGTTATTACTGTGATGTGGGTGAGGCTACGTCGACAATCTATGGCATTCTAGGGTTTTCCTTGGTTATCATCAAGACGACGTTCTAGTTCCTGAATTTTGGCGGCCATGGTTTCTATGATTTGGTCTCGGTCTCTCTCCCTAGCTTGTGTTTCTTGTTGTGCACGTCGCAGAGACATGACTTGGGCTCTTGTGGTGTCGAGAGCTTGATCGATGTCACACATGATGTCCTTGTTTACGGTGTTAGCAGAGCAAAGTAATCCGATGAATTCCATAGCTTCACCGAATTGGGTACTTAGTTGTTCCATCATGGTTCCCATCTCTAGGTGTCCCATCACAAGTTGTTCTATCTCAGCTGACATGACTTCTATCAGTTCATTAGGGATGTTGTTCACCAAGGTGGCTATGGCGTTTAACCTGTCTTCATGTCTTACTAACCTAGCTGCCAAGAGTGGTATGGTATGGTGAATGGGTTCTCCAGTGACTGGAAGGATCTTGGATGCAGCAAATGATGATCTTTCACCAAGTTCTCTGTTGGTGGGAGTACCTTCTTGAGATCTCCAATACTTAAGGATTGGTAGTAGAAATGACCATTTGCGAGCATTGACCCGCTTACGAGCCTTATGGTTGGTTCTTGCATAATAGTAAGGATCTGAGGAGGTAGGACGAATCTGGTAATTCCTTGGTTGATAAGGCAGAGGAGCACTGGGAGTTTTCACAGGTGGTGGACTGTTGATTGTTACTGGTACAGTAGTAGTCTGCTGATAAAATATACTAGGTAGTATCACTGGTTCTGCAGTTGGAGCAATTTCCTTTTTCCATTTAGTATCATCCCAGATGTCTTTTTCCTCAGCATATGAAAGAGCTTTTCCAGCAGTGGCTGGTTCATAAGGCTGGAATGGAGAAGTTTGCTTACTGCGTCTGATTGGACCAGATGATGCTTGAGGTGAAGCAAAGGATTGCTGACTTTCCTTATTCTTGTCTGTTGTAGGTGACACAGTCATTGGAGCAAGAGTTGGTACAATAGGTGTAGAGCTCTCAGTTTCCGAATCCGATAACAAAACAATGAAGTTGGGTTTGGAAGACATGGTACTGTAATAATCCCGATTAGTAAACATAGTTATTAGCATAATCATAACATGTAAGCATATATCAAGTTATATAAGTAAGAAATAATGAGAAGTAACTTTTCTACCAGATGTTGGAATGTAGGCACGGAGGGCATGAAGTGGTATTTTGTAAAAATGGTCCAGTTAAAGTGTAGTTATAGTCCAATGTTTAAAAACATCTGGTTCTCTATAACCGTGGCTCTGAATACCAATCTGTAACACCCCCAAAAGTCGTTAATAACAGCGGAAGACTTAACATGTCAGCGGAAGACTTTCGGGGTATTACTTCAAGGATCTTTGTCACAATCATAGTAGACAACACAAAGTGAAGTATTAAAGTTTAATTTATTTCAAAATACCAAATATCTGGGATACAAGACATTATTAAGTTAAGAACGTGTTTTATTCTGAAGGAAAATAAGTAGTTTATTATGGTTCTTGTCATGCTTTTGCCCACTCCGTGCCATCCATATCCGTCTTGTTTAGTTACCTGAGATAAACATGCTAAAGTCAACATAAAGTTGAGTGATATTCATAGGTTTGAGTTTAAGAGTTTGAATCACAAGTTAAGAATGTATTGTAATCACATACAATCAATATGTTAAAAATAAATCAATGTTCCTGTTATTGCCTTAAGCTCATGATACTCAACGATTAACAGCCAATCATAAATGTGAATTATGATGGTAAGTAATAGGCCCCCAAAGATAGGTATTTGTCAATAACCTATTTATAAGAACAATAAAGTGCGCCTGGTGTTTTCTCCAACAACCAAACGAGGATTGTCAATCACTAATAGTACTATCCACAATTATTTACGTTCACCCTTCAAGTGATTAAGGTTCATGATCGAGGGACTTCTGACAATAGTAACTTAAGCAAATAACATTGGCCTGACGGTATTTCAATACCCGGTAAAAAGACTTGTGATCGAGTTTTAAGCATGTATCTCCCCCACGGGAAAAATAGTTAAAGAGTGGGCTATGAAATCACCTTAGTAGTACAGTGGTATCGTAGTCTCAACAAAGCAAGGAAACGGCTTCACACAACACAACCTAAAAGATAATGCAAGTTTCAGTTGATAGTCTAAATCTGGTTTTATCGCGAATATTAGTCATTCAGTTTGTTATTAAAACTCGTGTTCGTTTAAATGTTTAAAGTTCAAAAACAAAGTTATATATACATATAACTTGTAAGTAAAAATGATTGATGATTGATATAAAGTTAGTTTTATAATGGAAATAAAATAAACGTATCGTTTTACAAGAAATAAATAATGTATCGTTATATCGTTTAATTATAATTACGAATATATATCGTATATATATATATATAAGTTTATGTTTATATAAGTCTTAGTTTAATTATATGTTTATATATGTAAAAGGTTAATATTATTTTTATAAAATAATATTTACTGAAAATTCCTTTAAGTTTCCAAAATTTATATTTTTAACCCTAACGATATATATTTTACACCGTTAGTCCAAAATATATATATTTTACATTTTAGGTCCAAAAGTATCAATATTTACATTTTTCAACTCCAAATATCATTTTTAACAGTTTAGAACTCAAAGTTTTCTGTTTTGACAGTTTCTACCCATAGTTTACCATTTTGACAATTTTAGTCCCTCGGTTTAAGAAATTTTGCAAAGTTAGTCCAAATTTCACCAAATTAAAAGTTCAACATTTTGACTTCTTAAATAAGCTCAGGACATTCAAATAAGTTTATTACAACAGCTTATTAGCTTATTTTTCACTTATTTCACTATATGGGCCTTAACGAGCCATTTTAAAGCCCGTTAACAATTCGTGATCCATTGGGTTTACGAGGGGTTTGGGCCTGGTCTTAGGCTTGTCTTAGGGTCCTAAAAACATTACCATTGAGCTTATACGATCAGCTATTCGAATAAGCTTAAGATAAGCTTAACGGACTAATAAGCCCAAACATTAATTTTAAAGGTTTTATAAAAACTGGTTTCGTACAAACACTTTAGCTTTCGAAAATAGCCCAAATGACCTTATAATGTCGAGTTATTTATGTTTCTTAATTGCTAGTCATGTGGTCAATGGGTTCGAGTAATAAAATGGACATGTCATGTGTCGAATTTTTAAATGGCGAGACCAAAGTAAACGTTCCAACTTATTTCATAAAACAGTTTCATAGCTAAAAAATATTCTAAGTCTCAAAATATTCTAAGTGTTGAAAATATTTCGAATGTGCCCAAATGACTTCTAAACGTGTCAAGTTTAATGCCAAATCGTTATTATCACTATTAAAACTTTATGGCTCTCAATTGTTAGCTTATTGAACATAAAGAATGTCGAATAAAACATATATGTTACTTTGCTATATTTCAAAATAAATGACAAGGAAAACGTGACAAACCAAAGATTATAAAATGAAAAATGAAATAGGTGTCGAGTATGCTTACTTCACCTCAAAAGGTGGGGATAATGGTACGTATGGTTCGAGTTGGATCAAAGGATCATTGGTACAATGGTTCACTCCTAGCAAGGTTCACAACGAGCTATTTGGTTCCTCCTTGGATCACTTGTGCACTTCGTACTCCTCACCAACTTTCTGTCCCAACTTGATGATATAACTTCACGTAATCTTTATTATGGTATGTTTTGAGTGTGTGTGTTGAACTGAGATGCATGGGAACTTTTTATATAGTGAGATTATGAAGTGTAGATAGGTACAAAGTTCACATGAATGTGTGTGTTGGCTCGTTTGCATGGGGTGGCACCTCAAACTATGCCCAATCGAGACTTGGCCAACAAGGAGAATGTGTCATACAATCTACTATACATTCCTGACATGAACATAGATAGTATTGTTGTCATTGGGGATCATGGGAGGTTTGTGAAGAGTTTGTGACATGTTTTGGTTTTATGTGTCATACGGTTTTGGGAGTTTACTTGAGACAGTTTTGAAGTGACAAATGAAGGTGGAATTGAACGAGATTTATCATTCATGAAAGTTAGCTAGGTGATGAAACAAGTTATGTAATAATATACATGGGTTGTGTGTCGAAAAATGAAGTAACTAGGGGTGTTCCTTGGCTCGATCGCGACTGGCACAAACAAAGAAAGAAAAGAAAAAAAAAATTATAAGGGTGTGTTTGGGCTTTGAGCCCTTTGGGCTTGTGTTTTCGTCTGGCCCAGCAGAAAAGAAAAACAAAATATATAAAAGGGTCCGTTTGGTTTGTTAGTTGGGTTTAAGGCCCAATGAGTCAATGGGGCCCACCTGGTGTGTTTTGAGAGTCGGGTTACGATCAAATAATATTAATGAGTGATCTCGGGAATTTTCGTAGGCTCCGGGAATATATAAATATTGTACCTTAAATATACGAAACGTATATTATAAAAAAAATATATAAAAGTTTAAAATATATATTCGCGATAATTTAGACTATCTAGGTTTGTGTGCAAGCAACGTTTCTAAGCAAAAGATAGATCACAATTTTACCGTTGTGATTTATATATCAAGTCTAAAAAAAAAATTTCATACGTAAAAGTGGGTATTTAAATAACGTAATAACTTGTAAGTATTTACTAACCGTTGGGAAAATTACGAGAGGCTATAGTTAGAAAATACATCGTTTGATCATTAAAAACATTCAGAGTTTACAAAACAAGTTCCCAAAAGGTGTTGCAAGTTTAGGAAAAACAAGTTCAACAAGATCAAACGTTACATAAGTGCATGAAATAAAAGGTGAGACGCGTCGACTCCGCGACTCCATGTAGGTCCAAAATGCAAGCCAACATGAGCTACTTTAATTACCTGAAAATACATTGCTAAAAACAGTCAACAATAATGTTGGTGAGAAATCATAGGTATATGAATTCAATTGCATGTACACTAGCCACAAGTATAAAGTGAAGTGACAAGATGTCAAAATAATGCTACATTGGCTCTTAAGCTCATGACCCCGAAGCTAGACATGATATGAAATGGCCCCAACCGAGTGTTTACCAGGCACTCAAATATGATTCAAATGAAATGCGTCCGTATGACTCGTTGGTGCTACCAACTCGGATGGGGGAGTCACCCCAATAGATCTATCCACTCACTCTCGCTTACGCATAATTAAAGGTCCATGTTAATAAGGGGACTTGATATGGTAATAAGGTAACTTAAGCAATGTATGGAATTTGATACTTTGGCATGTACAAAAACAAATGGTGCAATGTATTCTCCCCCGAGAGTTTTAAAATGAAATAAGTAATTTAAAACGGGGCTATGAAAACTCACCTGATATGATGGTACAATGATGGTGAAATGATCAGGACAACAAGGCCCGAACACTAGCCGCAACCTAATATGAATGATAGGTTCTAATGTAAGCAATGAAATGATGCTACACATGCAATTACGTATGTTATCGATACCACTCGGGAAATTTGAAAATAATGTTTATCGTCGAAAAATATATTTTTGACGTCTCGTTTAGTTAATAAACACTTTTCATGTTAATATGTTGAAATGGTACTCCACGATCCTTGTTTGGTGTTCTATCGGCAAATATAATGTTTTGTCGTAAAAATAACATTTTCATTACTTGGAAATATGCTCAAAATGGCCTCGCAAAATTAGTCGCGAAATATTGTACGTTAAGTGTTAGTGGTTAAACTCGATGTATTTGAAAACCTTGTAACAATATCTAGTAGTCGTGTCATTTAACTTTTGTCCGTACGGGTCTCGATCAATGAGAAAATGACTTTCAACATGACGTATTACAAAAACAGTTTTTCTATACTTAGAAATATTTTGCTATTAGAAGCTGTCAAAATAAATAAATTTCGTCGGGTTTCAAACGTGTATATCTTGGTCGTTATGAGCTTGTTTTCTACGTTCTTTATACCCACGGTTTCGTATTAACATGTACTAATATATTTTCAGTAAGTCGACTCTTACAGAACACGTCTAACGCCTCGTTTTGTCCGTTGAAATTCGCGCAACAGCACGTGCATTTTCAGAAAATAGTTTTTCATCGTTAAACTTTGAAAAATCATATCTCCTTCGTTATAAACTCGTTTTTATCCGTTCTTTCTCCCATAGCTTTGCTTTTGAAATTATTTTCTGAATCTTTAAGCCAAAATTACCCAAGAACCCCTGATGTTTCTATGTTTTGCAAAAATGGACAGCAACTTTCTAATAGTGTTTAAAACTCATTTTTCTAGTTTATAACTTGTTCAAATCCACTCCAATCAACTTCAAAACAACTCTTAATCTACCATACACCTTCTTAGGGTGTCATGGGTTCCTAAACATCATCAACCAAGCTAATCTATCAAGGGTTTACATATTATACATTTTTAAGGCTAAAATGGTATAAAAATTATAAATAGAGTGGTATAAACTTGCATATGCATGTAAAACTTGTATAGAAATTGTATTATCTTTGTAAGAGCTTGGTAAAATTATGAAAAAGAGTTTAGTACACTTGCTTTGAAGGATTAGTGAGTTTTGAAGATGAAAACCTAATAACCCCTTGGATTTTTATTTCATAATCCTAAAAGGAGTACTAAATATACTTGATTATGTATTGTTCTTGAAAAATTGATGGTGATGGCTTCTTGGTTGGTTCTTGGCCGAGCACACAAGAGGAGAGAAAGAGAGAAATATTTTCTTTTTAGTTGCTTGTATAATGAGAAAATATCTAAGTATAAGTTTATGTATTATTGTTGTAGACAAAAGGTACACTCTTTAATTAGAGTTGGTGAAAAAAAAAGTGTAAGAGATTGATAAGGGAGGGGCGGCAATGGATGGGGTGGTGAGATTTGTGTAGGATTTTTGTAGACTTTAAATATTATTGTATATATTTTAATAGTTTTAGGGGATACCGGGTACCGAGTTTGCTAGAAATAAAATTTAACGGTACCAAATAAAATGTGACGACGTTGTAAAAATTATAAAATTACATTCCTGATGAGAATCGGGTGTTAAAATAATTGTTGTGTTGAGATATCGTGATCCGACGTAATTTTCAGCGTATACGGGAAAATACAGCAACAGGTCTCAAAACGCCGGGTAAATTAATAATATAAATTTTATATTATTATAATGAGTATGAAAATATATTAGGATCGTAGTCGGAAGTATCGGGTATATGTTAGTAGTAAAAACTGAGTGGTAATGTTTATTAAATATTTAAACATACGTATATTGAAATAATGCATATCCGTGCATGACCTAATATACAGATTATGTTACTAATGATATGTAGACTACTCTGGTCTATATGATATGTCCTTACTGATGATGCATGAATACGCAGCTAAACCACACTGGTTACGCGAATTTGAAAACCCGTAAACTCGGTTTACGAGAGGATGCATGATGATCATGAATAGTGATTTCCCTCCGGGAATGAATAGTGTTTTGTGAATAGTGAAATTTTGAAACACTTCTCAGAATCTCAAACTGACTCCGAAAATGATGAATAGTGAAATGATGAATAGTGATCGGTGAATAGTAACTGATGAATAGTAACTTCAGAGATGAATAATGAAATATCGACGTTTGAAAAAGGACCTAAAATTACGAGTTGTGACAGTCTTCTCCCTTAAAAGGAACTTCGTCCCGAAGTTCAGTTTGTGTTGGTCTCTGGAGTGGTATTAGTGAAAAGATGTAGATATTTGAGTTGCATCTGGTCTTCCCGTACCCAAGTACACTCTAGACATCTTCGAGAATTTCAGCGAACTTTCACGATAGGAATTCGACTCTGTTTCATTGTCTGACCTCACGGTCCATGATTTCTATTGGTTCTCTTACAAGGTTTAAGTTTGTCATTGGGTTGGATTCCTTCCAATGGAATCATGAGTGACTCATCTGGAAGACATATCTTGAGATTTGTAAACATGAAAGATGTTTGTGTAACCTATTGTTCTCTAACAAGGCTCAAGTTTGTCGGCCACTAGGCCTACTCTGTTTGAAATATTAAATGGTCTAGTGTATATCGGGTTTAACTTCCCGCATTTTTCTGAATGGCATCATGCCTTTCCTAGGCGGAACTTTCAACATAACCCTGTCACCAACTTGAAATCCTAATGGTTTACTTCTTATTGAACTTGCAAATGATTCTTGATTTGTAAGAAATTCTTGGTTATTTCATGAATGTGTATTGGACTAGTGAGTTGGGCTTTTCCAATTTCGGTCCGTCAATGGATGTTGGCACTTCGACCATAGAGTGCCTCAGATGGTGTAGTCTCTATGCTTGTGTGATAACTATTGTTGTAGATGAATTTGATTTATGGTAAATGGTTAATCCAACCATTTCTAGAGTCAATCACTCATGCTCTGAGCATATCTTCCTATGTTTGAATTGTTCTCTCGCTCTGACCATTGGTCTGAGGATGATAGGCGGTGTTTATATCTTATTGGGTTCCGAAGGAAATCTTAAAATGATTGCTAGAAGTCTGAGGTGAATCGATTACCCTTATCAGGAATAATTGAAATGGGTACAATGAATCTTGTGACTTATTTCACAACATTATGCCTTTCGAAAAGGGCATTATTTGAAGAAGATAGAATATGGGTAACAGTTTTGATTCCTTGTATTTTGTTCTAATGAATGCTATGACATGTGTCTTTCTTTGCCTATGGTGCTTGGTCTCCATTACTGAAGTTTGTAATTGATTGATGATGTCTCTCCTAATGTCCTTCATCACATATTCCAATGTTCTTTGTTGTTAAATCACAAAACCCTAAATGCATAAGCGAGGTAGTATGGTAATGGGTTTTCAAAATTTGTCTCGCGATTGTGAGTTTTGATTCTTTTTCTAAATAAACGTATTTACAACATTGAGCGAATGGCTTATTAGGTAATATTTTTCTTGGTGATTCAAATTTAGTAGTTTATGAAATGTGAAGCCGTTTTCAAATATGCTGTGAATAGGACTATTTACCAAAAGTTGATGTTTATACATTTCTCATTGTACGATGGTTTTGCTAAAGATTGACCAAAAAAATATCGTACTTATTCAAAATAGGAATTTCAGAAATTATTTTCTACAAGGTATGTGATTCGTATAAATGTATTTTAAATGAAATCCATTTAAAAGTGAAAGCACTGATGAGGATGAAGTGGTAGGGTAGGTATGTTCGCATAAATGCATAGATGTCTAACGTTTAGTTTCTGATGTTGGATAATGCCTATTGGTGGATATCAGGAAAAAGCTATAGGCAGTGGTATTCAAACTAACTTAAGTCCTGAAATGGTTTATCATTGAAATTGTCATCATGTTGGCAAAAACGAAGGTATCAACTGATACTATGTCGATGAATGTCTGTTTTATTTTCACATGTAGATGGGGAGATAGGTGCGGGCCTGATGCCTCTCTTGATATGAACATGAAGTTATCTAGAATTTCTAGAGAAAACAATGCCTTAGGGGAACCTATATCGATATCCTTAATTTAACTCAATTATCCTTGGTGAAAACTCATAGCAGGGAAGTTGGTGTAAGGATGAGATCATGTTTAAATGAAATGCTCTACAATATCTGTTGGGAGACTTGGTTCATTTCTATAGTGTTGTTTAGTGTGCATTCGCATAGAACTCGATCTTGAAACTCGATCTAGCTAGTACTTTTGAATGATAGAATTGGACAACTAGGTCAGAGATGGTGGTTCGGATAGTCTCGTGGTATCTTATGATTTCTGTTGAGTTATGAATTGTCTTACTATATACTTCTAGTCCAGGTTAGTGATTCTGTAATCCTTTCATTGTTTTCTTGTATCGAGGAATCCTCCTTGTATATGATATGGAAAGTCTCTCCTATATGGGCTGTTGATAAAAGAACTCAATTTATTGATTGCGCGAAGGATGAATGTTGTCAATGCCTATAGGATGTTTATAAAAGAAACGTTTATGAATGGTTTATTTAGTTTACAAAGCTTTGACTACATGATGTTTTGAATGAAGACTGTTTTATGAAGTTTGAAAGGACGTTTGTTTCCATCATGACATGATTCTTCCAGAATTATACATAGGTGATCAGGCTATGTATAATTGAAGACAAATGATGTAATGCTTGGTTTTGATAAAATAGTATTATGTTTCCCGAAAGTTAAGTAGTGTTAATCTCACTCTTTGTAAAATACTAGTCGAAACAATTTGCATAGTAAAACAGTTTATGAATTGATACCGAAAGTAGTTTGTAGGGTAATAGTAGAACATTTTGTAGGGCGATAATAAAATAGCTTCTACGAAATTGTGAAATAGTACGTACGATGGTAACAAAATAACTTGCAATGAATTTGTGAAACAGCTTGTATGACACTTGGAAGAACATGTTTTTATAGGGTGGTAAAAGTCTACTAATCCATTATCTAAAGAATGTAAATAACTTAGTTCATAACAGGGTAGT
The DNA here is from genome assembly GCA_030686995.1 of Artemisia argyi. Classification (NCBI taxonomy): domain Eukaryota; kingdom Viridiplantae; phylum Streptophyta; class Magnoliopsida; order Asterales; family Asteraceae; genus Artemisia; species Artemisia argyi. The sequence continues at coordinate 121,541,242 of CM060698.1, read as the reverse complement.
GGTCTATGATTATGAAGTGGTCGAGAATATGGTAGTGATATTGAGAGCGTGAAAGCTGAACGTGTCATTAAGGGATCTACAGTCAACTGAAGATGTTAGTCTTTGTGTTAAAGGATATAGGGCAGAAATTGTTGCCAATGATTTGAAGTATTCGAGAATTTATACTAGGTAAAGCTAGCAGGTTCAAATGCTTAATCCCTCTAGGCATGACCAAGATGTATAAAGAATGGAAATTGTTGTACGGGTGGTCTGAGTCAAGTAGATACCACATCGAATGATGTTTGATTTGCCATGAATGAAAGCTAAATTCCTTATGGTCAGGTGAAACATCTCGATATCCTTTCATGAAAATGAGGTCTTGTCCCAATGTGATTAAGCTATATCGATCTCCGAAAAGAATATAAATTTTGTTGAGTAATTGTACCTTGATCTTTTAATCCAACGAACTTATACTAGCGTGAGAGTCTTATCCTATGGAATGAGCGAAAAAGTTGTAATTTGAAGCAGTGGTGGAGGCATGGTGTATCAATATTGGCAATCTCTGGCAGAGGTGTTTATTTCGCTTCTAAGGTCAAATAGTAAGTAGGTATAGTGGTTGCTTTCGAGATTCGTTCATGAGTTATGCGTGTTCCTTCTTGGAGATATGGTTTCTGAAATTTGTTAACAACATTTATTTGAGTGAAACATTGTGAAAATTTGATCATAAATCTATTTTGGAGTGACTTTATTTGAAGTTTGTAGTGAGTATAGTCATGTAAAAGATGTGACTACGAAATATTTTGTACTTTGATAAAAACAATATCTCATATATGTCTTTGAAAAAAGGGAATTCAAGAAGATTGTTGCTTAAACAAAAATGATTTTTAATCCAACCGTTGAGAATCAATAATTTGTCATACTTCGTAAGGTTTGCAAGAAATCTTTTTGTTTGTTCAAAAATTTAGTTAGACTTTGACTTACTTGAATTGTTATTATCTCCGAAACACGAAAACTAGGGCAATCATTTTTATCTTGGTTAACATGACCATTTAATCGTAAAGACATCATCGTCTTTATTAATCCTATTGTCTTACTTGCATCTTCCAAAGTTGTAATTATATGTCAAAACTACTAATGTGTCCATATTGTTCGGTGGGGTGTTGCTAAAGTGATCAATGATGTGATCCAACTCATCGGTTAAGAATGTGGTGTAATCAAACTTGATAATGGAGGGAGAGTTGTGATGAGTTCCATTGTGATGGTATAATACCGTTCAAAGCATCTTATTGGTTCATTATTTCATGGAGGTATGAGTCGATCATATCTAAGACGATATAGAGTCCTTGCGATGAATGCCACCCTGGGGCGATTTGTTGTTGCTCTTGTTATGTTTCTGGGGGTTGTGGTATTATTCGGAGTGTATCGTCCAAACACTCGTGTGTAATCTCAAATAATTAGACGTCATCATCTGACGATGAAGAGTAGTAGGTTGTCAAGCAGTAGAGGCTCTCAAACTCTCACCTACCTCAAACCTATAAGGTGGTGCAACGTGTGGTATATGGTAATGGTATGTCAAATAGTGGGCGCTTCTTAAGCGGCATCTCATATATGGGTGTAGGGTCTCTAAGATGTGATGGTGCTGGTGGTGCTCTAGATGATGAGAATGAAATTGATGACGATGAGGTTCTAGTGGTGAGTTAGGAGATGATGGTGATAATAGTGAATGGAATACTAACCTCTTTCGCGCTATCTCGCGACATCTAAGAGGTAAAACTTAAGTACGCACTACAGGACGACCAATAGTGTTATAAGTAGCTGATGGTGGTGGTAGTACATGAGTAGCGAGTGCCCTACTAGTGAGGCAAAGAAAACATACTATCTTCCTTGCAATAAGCATCCTAATAGGTCCATTAATATTAAGTCTGAATACCCTACCAAACGACACTCTATGTATGGGCTGAATGATAGGAAAAACTCTATTCCCAAAAGGGTTCAGTCTCAGCATTGGATAACATGAGTGATGAGTTTAGTGTAAAGCCAACTGATGGTACAACTACAGTAGGGAGTGACAAGGTATCTTCCATGTCAGAGTCTAAAGTAATGATGATGGGATAGGAATCTGAAGGCATGATTCTGTGACAATCGATTTGAAATGAAGTGAATATCCCGCATAATCTATATATGGAATAATATGGATAATGAATATGCACTTATGATGTAATGATGTGGTGCTTATGAAGGTGTAGTTACAGTCTAGGGTCAATGATGCAACCTAGTTCTCTATAACCATTGCTCTGATACCAATCCGTCACACCCCCAAATTCATGATTTGCAGCGGAATGGAATACCTGGGGCGTGACTGTCCTAGCACCACAGTTACAGTTATATTGAACGACCTAAAGTGTCGTTTAGAAAATAAATTGTTTGATCATTAAAAACATTCAGAGTTTACGAAACAAGGTCCCAAAAGGTGTTGCAAGTTTAGGAAAAACAAGTTCAACAAGATCAAACGTTACATAAGTACATGAAATAAAAGGTGAGATGCGTCGACTCTGCGACTCCATGTAGGTCCAAAATGTAAGCCAACATGAGCTACTTTAATTACCTGAAAATACATTGCTAAAAACGGTCAACAATAATGTTGGTGAGAAATCATAGGTTTATGAATTCAATCGTATGTACACTAGCCACAAGTATAAAGTGAAGTGACAAGATGTCAAAATAATGCTACATTGGCTCTTAAGCTCATGACCCCGAAACTAGACATGATATGAAATGGCCCCAACCGAGTGTTTACAAGGCACTCAAATATGATTCAAATGAAATGCGTCCGTATGACTCGTTGGTGCTACCAACTCGGACGGGGGAGTCACCCCCAATAGATCTATCCACTCACTCTCTCTTACGCATAATTAACGGTCCATGATAATAAGGGGACTTGATATTGTAATAAGGTAACTTAAGCAATGTATGGAATTTGATACTTTGGTATGTACAATGTATTCTCCCCCGAGAGTTTTAAAATGAAATAAGTTATTTAAAACGGGGCTATGAAAACACACCTGATATGATGGTACAATGATGGTGAAATGATCAGGACAACAAGGCGCGAACACTAGCCGCAACCTAATTTGAATGATAGGTTCTAATATAAGCAATGAAATGATGCTACACATGCAATTACGTATGTTATCGATACCACTCGTGAAATTTGAAAATAATGTTTATCGTCGAAAAATATATTTTTGACGTCTCGTTAAGTTAATAAACACTTTTCATGTTAATATGTTGAAACGGTACTCCACGATCCTTGTTTGGTGTTCTATAGGTAAATATAATGTTTTTGTCGCAAAAATAACATTTTCATTACTTGGAAATATGCCCAAAATGGCCTCGCAAAACTAGTCGCGAAATATTGTACGTTAAGTGTTAGTGGTGAAACTCGATGTTTTTGAAAACCTTGTAACAATATCTAGTAGTCGTGTCATTTAAATTTTGTCCGTACGGGTCTCGATCAATGAGAAAATGGCTTTTAACATGACGTATTACAAAAACAGTTTTTCTATACTTAGAAATATTTTGCTATTAGAAGCTGTCAAAATAAATAGATTTCGTCGGGTTTCAAAAGTGTATATATCTTGGTCGTTATGAGCTTGTTTTCTACGTACTTTATATCCATGGTTTCGTATTAACATGTACTAATATATTTTCAGTAAGTCGACTCTTATAGAACACGTCTAACGCCTTGTTTTGTCCGTTGAAATTCGCGCAACAGCACGTGCATTTTCAGAAAATAGTTTTTCGTCGTTAAGTATTATTGTATATATTTTAATAGTTTTAGGGGATACCGGGTACCGAGTTTGCTAGAAATAAAATTTAACGGTACCAAATAAAATGTGACAATGTTGTAGAAATTATAAAATTACATTTCTGATGAGAATCGGGTGTTAAAATAATTTGAGATATCGTGATCCGACATAATTTTTAGCGTATACCGGAAAATATAGCAACAGGTCTCAAAACGCCGGGTAAATTAATAATATAAATTTTATTTTATTATAATGAGTATGAAAATATATTAGAATCGTAGTCGGGAGTATCGGGTATATGTTAGTAGCAAAAACTGAGTGGTAACGTTTATTAATTATTTAAACATACGTATATTGAAATAATGCATATCCGTGCATGGCCTAATATACAGATGATGTTATTGATGATATTTAGACTACTCTAATCTATATGATATGTCATTACTGATGGTGCATGATTACGCAGCTAAACCACACTGGTTACGCGAATTTGAAAACCCGTAAACTCGGTTTACGAGAAGATGCATGATGATCATGAATAGTGATTTCCCTCTAGGAATGAATAGTGTTTTGTGAATAGTGAAATTTTGAAACACTTCTCAGAATCTCAAACTGACTCCGAAAACGATGAATAGTGAAATGATGAATAGTGATTAGTGAATAGTAAATGATGAATAGTAACTGATGAATAGTAACTTCCGAGATGAATAATGAAATTTTGACGTTTGAAAGAGGACCTGAAATTACGAGTTGTGACAGTTATGTGGGATGAGAATGAAAGGAGGGGGAAGAGGGCTTTTATAGAGTCTTGAGGAGGTGATGAGCTAGGTGAATCACCTTACTTCCTTGCTAAGATAAATATGTGTTATAAAATTAAGTAAAACTTAGTCATTAAGTTAACATATGTGTACACATCTTGGACAAGGCTATCACAATTATGCCAAGTCCCCTCATGACTCATGGAAAATGCCACCTAGGACTGAATTGAGGAGGCTAAGAGTTTTGGATATTTTGGAAGTAAACACATGTAACCATCCTAAGTGAACAAGGCTTATCACAAGCCAACAAGACTTGTGACACACCATAACACACGTTCAAATGGGATAAGAGATGACTAGATGCATAAACTTGGTATTATCTAATTTACAGTGTGAGTTTTGGTCCCGTTAATTGCTAAATGTATGCCGTTAAGTCATGAAACTTAAAACCGGGTATCCTATAAATATGAAACTTGTAGAAATGATTAAAATTATCAATATACTCATTATTACCTTATAAAAATGAGTGATAGGTTTAATGGGTCGCGAAAACGCAGTTAACGCTGGAAATCATAAGCTGAAAACGCTTAAATTGCGTAAAACGCAGATTCGGAAAATGTAAAATTCCAAAATTCCTGAGAAAGTCACGGAAGGTGAAAAACTTATATTTCTATTGTTTATGATTTTGTGGGGACATATCGGGATGCCTGAATGACGTTTAAACCTTAAAGTAATTCTCGGACACGGTTTCGTGATTTTTGCAGAAATGATCCGACGAGTGTCAAACTCTCGGATTATCATTAAAATAATTTAACCTACATGAATATGAAATAAAATTTTCGGGGATGAATAGTGATGATGAATAGTAAAGTGAATAGTAGAATGAATAGTAAAATTTTTGGGAATAGAAATTAACCTGAAAATGCGAATTTTTACATGGTAACCGCTAGGGTTTAGTGCCCCACTCCTCCTGGTTTACCGGGGGAGCTAAGGAGGAAGAGGAGACGTGGGTAAGACTTGGTTTTACCAATGTTTGGACTTGTCATTGTTCCGTCCTTACAACTTATTGAAGGATACCCCGAAGGGCTTAATCCTTCGACTGGTGAATTCCCACTTGGTAACTAGATCACTGGTGATTAGTTTTACGCCATTGAAAGTTTTAGGAGGCTAGCCAGAGCCTTCGATATGTAGGTTGCGATGAGGCTTGAAGGGGGGGGGGGGGTCCTTCGAGCTAACCGGAGGGTACATTATCAAGCCCCCCAGTTGAAAGTTAGATATTCGTTCAAGGATGTATGGCTTTCAACTCTAGGATAAAGTAACAAATTCTCCCTATCCCCGTATATTATATAAGTAAATATGTTTAAAATTTCAAAAACGCAATAAATGCGCATGCCTGTGATACAACCGTTGAACAAAAATTACAACGGCATGATTATCGGTAATTTCAAACAAGTTTTTAAAATTTAAAACCTCTTCTAGATACATCCATACACAGTATAAATGATCAGAAACTCACAAACCCTAATATATTCACACTTCGCCGCTATAACTTATACAAAGCTATGACGTAATTTACTGCGACAACCAAAAGGTAACCTTTTCCATAATCTATTAGCAATTAATTTTAGGTATACTCATTAGCCATGATCATGGATGCCAAACGTATTATAAGGCAACAAAAATGTACCTTGTCGAGAGAGGCTTTGGTCTTATTTTTAGAAGATTACCCTATACCCAAACAACACAAAGTCATGCTTCCTAACAAAAATCAAAGCATTTATGATGCCCCAAAAAGGGTATGTGGGTTTATATACTCATGCCTTTACTCGATCCAACTTGAGAATACCCCGTCATCCATTGTTTTTAGAGCTGTTACAATACTATGAGGTACACATCTCAAGGTTTAACCCCTTCGGCCTTGCCAAACTTACTACCTATATAGTAATGTGTAAGGCTTATGGTTATGAGCCTACACTAGATGTGCTTCGAGGCTTCCTTAAACTTTGCCCCGGAGGGGATTGGCTTACGTTGTCGAAGGGGGTTGAGACAGATGTGCCAATACTGATTACCAAACCCTTTTGCAAATATAACCAATTAGAAAGGAAAGTTCTTCTATGTGCAGGATACTATCATACCTCGACAATATCCAGCACTCTTGAATGAATCGTTCCGTTTTGACCATAAGAAATTCAATGATCAGCTTCCTTACAATGTTCTAAGTGATCCGCTCTACCAACGCCTCGCTCGATACCCTGCGGACGTGCAAACTTTTCCAAAGCCTGTCCTTTTCATGGCCGGCATTGTGGATCGTTGGGAGGGATCTCCCATGATTCCTGAAATTCACTGTGATGGTCAAAGTATGTGCAAATAATTGAATAGGGATTAATAACCTGTCTGATGATATTTATGTATTTGTTCATTTTCCAGGGATGACATTCCGTAATTTCGTTGTATCTGGTGGCGAAAAGGAGGCTATCTTTCTTCCTAGGGATCCGAAAGAATTTAACTATGGGGTAGGTTCTCCCTCAGTCTTAGTGAACAATAATGATGTGGATGCCATGGTAGTAGAACCGATAACTATGGTTGAGGCGTTCACGCCAGCAGATACCAAAGAGACTCCATTAGCAATAGAGAGTGTCCCTGACGTAGAGGTCCTTTCCTCAGATGATGGTCCTGTAACTCTTGCTAGATCATCTGGCATAGCCGATCGGGTTCGTGAGAGGAAAGGAACTATCATGAAAGCCCCAAAGCCCCCTGTCAAAAGAAAATTTGATGAACAGGCTTCCCTATCCAGGGCTCCAAAACAAAAGGAGTTTCAATACGAAACTATTGTCACAGCAGCTTCGGAGGATCCGGATGATGATGATATTCATGGTAAAACTTATCATGCCTCAAGCATTATTATAACTTTTTTTTATATATAATCCTTGTTTGTGCAGGATTTTCCAACACAAGGGAACTCCCTAATTCCATTGCTTGCCATCGACTGGTCGAAGGTGTTACGCCTGCCAGTTGGAAGGGAACCCTTGACAACATGTCCATTGAAACTTTTTGTGACCTTCATGACAAAAGCTATACGAGGCAGGCCGTTCTTGACAACCATCTCAATACCCGAACAAGAGAACTAGTTCAGACTGTCAAGAATGCTAAAGAGGAGTTGAGAGTGGCCCTGGCTCGAGAGGAGGATGGGGAGTTAAGGATTAGCGAGTTGAAGGCTAAATGCGAGTCAACTTAAAGAAGCCTGAGCTGAATGTGGAAGGCTCAAAATGGAGGAGGCTAAAGTGATTGGGCTTAGAGAAAGATTGTCCATACTCGAGTCCAAGTGTGCAGGTCTTAAATCTAAAAAGACTAGACTTGAAGAGCAAAAGTCTAAACTACAGCAGGAGTTAGTTGCATTAAACCTTCGATGTGAAGGCCTGCAGAAGTATAGAGGAGAGATTATATCGAAGGTTGTTCCGTACATCACCATGGAACTATATCATAGTGATGAGGTTGGGAGAGTGATAGCCGACTTGGTGAATGCTGCTATATATCATGGTAAATGTACCACCTTGGAGGAAATTGCTGATACTGGAGAACCTGTGATCCTATCGAAAGTGCCCTACTACCGCCCAACGCATGAAAGTATAATGATGCTAGTAATGCATTTGCATCAGCAGAGTATCCCTTCCTTACTGAGGTGACCAAAGATCCTATGATGTCCATTGAGGAACTTCTATCTAAGAAGCCTCGTATGATCCAACCATGTTCTCCGAGTAGTAAGACATCACCAATTAAGCCTTATGATACGTGGGAATTGCGCCCTCGCAATAGGTTTTACCTCTCAAGGGATCTTGAGAAACTTACAACCCCCACCAGGCAGTGTACCTGATCGTTGTAGTATAGTATAGTGACAAGTACCGGGGGATTGATCGTTCAACTCAGGAATAGTGTCGTTAGGATTGAAATTAATCTAATTAGGTCTAAAGGTGAAGGATGATTCTTTTTTGTGTTTTTATATTTTATGAAAAGCAGGTAAAAATCTCGAGTATTGGAAGGAGGGGCGGAATTAGTTGCTAATCAACTAACCCAAAAGCTACTACTTAAACTAATGTGTAGGAAAATAAACTAGGGTTCTACAAGGTAAGTGAAGCATGTCTACCCATGATATGTTACTCCTTGCTAGCTATCCAATTCTACCTATTGAATTGTCACACCTTGTTTTAATTGACGGGATGTATTCCTTAATACTAGTCGTAGGGCCGTGTACGATATTCCCTAACTCTATAAGATCCTACTTCACTCCTATGTCGAGCCGTTAAAAGCTCCTAACATGGGATCATTAGAATTCACTTATGCATTAAATACAACCAAAAATCGTAGTACACCTCCGATCATGTTTCTTAAGACGTTCAAACAAGTTACCAATTAGAAGTCTGCCAGTTTTCTTAAGCCTAACATCGATATCATTCAATTAAACAAGAGACAATAGGAAACAAGAATCATAAGCTAAATCAACTAGACCTACTGAAGTGTCACTCCTTAATTGATGAAGATAGACACAAACATCAACAAGGAATCAATAAGATCTAATCAATTATATACAAGTTTCACACAATCATAAGTAGACACAAGGTGAATTAGCCAAGCATAATTAATGAAGAACAAGCAACAATAATGATAATTGAAGACATGAATTAAGATAGAATCAACAAACCAATATAAGATATTTATTGAGTGATTGAAACCCTCTAAGTTGCTAGAAAAACACCTACGTAAACCCAGGAATCGATCTTAGGGTTTAGGGCTTACAAAAAGTGAAGTTATGATGTTATATTTATAGGCTCTTTTCTGCCCGGTCTGATCTTGACAGCGTCAGACCAACCTTGACAGCGTCAAGAAAAAATTTTTTTTCACCAAATTGTAGATCTCTTCGTCCCGATCGTTTCCTTTTTTTAATCGCTCAAATCCGAGTTCGTATGCAAAAGTTATGACCAAAACAGTAACAGCTACCGCACGCGCAAGTTGTGACAAGTTAACACGTGATGGCCTACGTGACGCCTTCAGGAAGTCTTCTGGGCCATCACTCTTTAATTTAACACGTGATGGCCTACCTCCATTAACACGTGATGCCGTCACTCTTTAATCCTGATGGCCATCACTCTTTGCATTTACACGTGACGGCCTTGATTACCTTAAAGGGTGACGCCGTCACAAACTCCTTCAAAAACCTTCTGGATCATCATGTGTATTTTATTTATCCAACCCATTTCCAAGTCGTGACGCCGTCAAGAGCAATTCTTGACGCCTTCAGGTACTATTTTCAGCATATTTTGGAGACTTTACCGTTTTCTTCACTTTTTGCTCCGAAAATGTCCAAAATGCTTCCTTTTCCAGATTTCTTCTCCAAAGTACCTAAAATGACAAAAGGAACGATTTAGGGCAATATTTGATCAAATAATCTTGAATTAGGGCTTAAATGACCCCTTAAAAGCGGTACAGTTTTTGCTTCATCAAATATCCCTACACTTGGGATTTGCTTGTCCTCAAGCAAATGAGCTTTTCCACCAATAAAAATACAAGTTAGGGGTCATTTAACACTAATATAAAAGTAATTACAACAAATGATCATTCCACCTTAATCAAAACAAGCACATAAATCATACACTAGCACCTCACATTAAGTATTTGGATACTCTCATCTCTCGGGTGTTGCAAATTTATATATCATAATTGGAAATGGAGAAATATCACTCATTACCTGTCATAGCAAATAGATTACCATAGGCTTGGGAAAGGATCAAAACCTCCACCACTTGGCGTAAGCTCCTAGGATAAACTATCAAAGAGGTCTTTTAAAAGGTTATAACGTTAGGTGTAGGAGATATGGAAACACGGTTTTGTTGGATAAACGAATATTTTACTGGTGGCAAGTCAATTGTCTTAGTTAACTACATGTACAATGAGGCGTTGCTAAGCCAAGACTCGACTCAACTTAAACTAACTACGACTCTTTTTGGATTTTTTTTCAAGACACTATTTGACTTAAATATAAATAAAAGAAACGGATGGTAGCCCGTATGTTTTTCTCTTTTCTTTTACGTTTTATGCTTTTCACCTTTTTTTTTTTTTTTTTTTTTTTTTTTTTTTTTTTTTTTTTTTTTTTGTGCATACACTTTTACTCTACCATCCAAAATAATACATCAAAAGGAGCTCGTTTCCTCCCTACACCTGAGCTTTTACATACTTTACAATCACTATTCTAATGACTCGAATCAAGATAATCAAAACACTTTGAGTACTTTTAAATATTAACGCACATATGGGGGTAATAATTGACGTCATCCCCATTACTCCATTACAACAGTACTTTACCCATGAGTCTCAAGCGTCCCAAAACAATATGTACAAGATATGACTCGACTTATCAACCATGTAATCAATTAGACAACTAACTAAGGGTTTAACAATTGTTGTAACAATAATGCACTAAAGATGAGTGCATACAAGGAAAGCTAAGGCGATTTGGGTGTACATTTTGGGGTGGATTGTAAACAAATTCTATCTTTAAGTAAGATGCTTAAAGTTAGAAACAAGAAAGATAGGCTATGAGGGGTATACTAGGGGTATCGTGTACTAAAAATGAGTACAACACAAAGGTGTGGGAGAATTACTTGACCTATGAAGTCAATGTAATCATATTACAGGTTTAAAACAAGGGTTATCCTAATGTCTCTTATCATGTAGTAAATCCTAACTACACGAACGTAGTCTCACTAGCGGTCTCGGGATGCATCGCTATCACAAGTTCTAGAATCTAACTACTACTGGTACACTCACAAGCATTAAGAATGTATGCTTTTTCCTAAAGATCTAAAGGCGAACCTCACATTTTTGGGGTGGAAATTTTTGAGTGGTATGGTTTTTGTGCTAGTCATACAATTCCTATCCATGAGACGCTTATTAAGACTAAAGTTTCACTCCTATATGTTGCAAAAAATTTTAAATTTGGTGTTAAAATTGCCCTAACAAATATTTCTCTCAGTTTTATTACACATTCACTATCAAACAAAACAAAAATCAAGTGGAGTTATAGTTTCTAATATACACTCCCTACACTTAAACCGAACATTGTCCCCAATGTTCTAGATAAAAATGTAAAAGTAAAAATAAATAAGAATGAAAGAAACTAATACTCCCCTGATTCGCTCGGTATGGACGATGTGATAACACAGTTAAATCTTCCTCGAAGAGAATGAACATTATAAGCTCCACTCTAGAAATTTAATCATCTTCTTATCCAATATAACTTGTAATCAACAAACACAAAAACCAAAGCATCAAACCGAACAAAGAAAAACCACAACTAGATGTAATTCTATACTTAGAGATAAAAACAAAACAAAGAAATAAAAGGATAGGATACTTGTGGAATGAATTACAAATAGGAACTCATAAAACATATCCACAAGTATTGACACACAAACAAGATAGAATATATGCTAATCATGAATTGTGAATTTTTCATGTTCGAATTTCGTTCTTTTTAACAAAATATAAACTTCCCTACACTTATCTTTTTGTAAAATACCTTTATATGTAATTAAGACGAGGTTAAAAACAAAATAAAGTATTTTCACAAATCGTTCGAAACATGAAAATTAAACAACTATGATTAAGCATATATGACACAAACAAATAAAATAAAAACATCAAACAATTAAAAACATGGGTTGCCTCCCAAGAAGCGCTTGTTTTTGTTCGAGTTACGAGCCTGCCTCTACCCTTATTTAACGGCAATAGGGGAGGTTTTCCCTACACTTAGGATTAAGTGCGGGTGGAAGTAGCGATACACACCCTTAGTGTGGAAATATGCCACATGAGGTGAAGGGGGTGAGTGAATGGCTTCCTTCATCCTAAAACTACCCGGATAATATTGGTTGATGGGTGGGTCGGTTCCTCTTTTGTCTCCTGGATGTAAATCTAAGGATGGGAAGTTATGTAAAGATTGAGGTTCCGGTTCATCAACACTAGGAAATTCCCTAGAACTAGGAGTAAGGTTATCATTACAAGTATTCAATCCTATATCCTCTAGTGGTGCTTGGTCCAAGGGTTCTACCTCAATTGGGGTTCCTATAGTCTTTTCTACTTCTTCCGGGTAAGTCACAGGCGGTTTGTATGCCTCAAATGATGGTAGGACTTGTTGGGTACTTAGTGGGCTTGGGCTTTCTACTATCTTTTCCATCACATCAATATCACCTATGTGTTCATCTTGTATTATGGCAGTGCCTAACCATGACATGCAACTAGGTGGCTCAACTCTAACCTCATGTGTGTCGTATGTTTTGATGAAATCTATCCCGCTCATGCAACTAGGTAGTTCAACACTAACCATCTCATAATCTTGGTTTGATTCTAAGTCCATGCTCTTAGAAACTAGGCATTCTTGCTCATACGAATCTACCAATTCGTTATACTTATGGCCCATGGCTGCGGAGCTTTCCTCAAAATTCATCCAAAGGGTCTCACTAAAAGGAATTGATCCTGATAATGATCGTCTAATAGAAATCACACATGCATAAAATTCATCAAACCCATCTAACTTTACCCCCAAATCCTCTTGGATATTTCTAAGATCACACAAAAATTCATTGGAATGATAGGAAGCAAATCTATTAGTGAAATATAATTGTTCCTCCATTGTCAATGATCTAAATGGAATTTCATCCGCCATAGTGACAAATGAAAATGGTTTTACAAACAAAGGACACAAAAAAAAAGATAGACTACAAGAAATCTAATAAAAACAAAATAAAAATCTCACTTGATATGAATCTAATGAGTAGACCTAATTAAAAATAAATTCCAACCTAAGCAATAACAATTCCCCGGGCTGCGGCGCCAAAAACTTGATACGTGGGAATTGCGCCCTCGCAACAGGTTTTACCTCTCAAGGGATCTTGAGAAGCTTACAACCCCCACCAGGCAGTGTACCTGATCGTTTTAGTATAGTATAGTGACAAGTACCGGGGGATTGATCGTTCAACTCAAGAATAGTGTCGTTAGGATTGAAATTAATCTAACTAGGTCTAAAGGTGAAAGATGATCCTTTTTTGTGTTTTTATATTTTATGAAAAGCAGGTAAAAATCACGGGTATTGGAAGGAGGGGAGGAATTAGTTGCTAATCAACTAACCCAAAAGCTACTAATTAAACTAATGTGCAAGAAAACTAAACTAAGGTTCTACAAGGGATGTGAAACATGTCTACCCATGATATGTTACTCCTTGCTAGCTATCCAATTCTACCTATTGAATTGTCACACCTTGTTTTAATTGACGGGTTGTATTCCTTAATACTAGTCGTAGGGCCGTGTACGATATTCCCTAACTCTATAAGATCCTACTTCACTCCTATGTCGAACCGTTAAAAGCTCCTAACATGGGATCATTAGAATTCACTTATGCATTAAATACAACCAAAAATCGTAGTACACCTCCGATCATGTTTCTTAAGACGTTTAAGCAAGTTACCAATTAGAAGTCTGCCAGTTTTCTTAAGCCTAACATCGATATCATTCAATTAAACAAGAGACAATAGGAAACAAGAATCATAAGCTAAATCAACTAGACCTATTGAAGTGTCACGCCTTAATTGATGAAGATAGACACAAACATAAACAAGGAATCAATAAGATCTAATCAATTATATACAAGTTTCACACAATCATAAGTAGACACAAGGTGAATTAGCCAAGGATAATTAATGAAGAACAAGCAACAATAATGATAATTGAAGACATGAATTAAGATAGAATCAACAAACCAATATAAGATGTTTATGGAGTGATTGAAACCCTCTAAGTTGCTGGAAAAACACCTACCTAAATCCAGGAATCGATCGGGTTTAGGGCTTACAAAAAGTGAAGTTATGATGTTATATTTATAGGCTCTATTCTGCCCGGCCCAATCTTGACAGCGTCAGACCATCCTTGATGGCGTCAAGAAAAAATTTTCTTCACCAAATTTCAGATCTTTTCGTCCCGATCGTTTCCTTTTTTGAATCGCTCAAATCCAAGTTCGTATGCAAAAGTTATGGCCAAAACAGTAACAGCTACCGCACGCGCAAGTTGTGACAAGTTAACACGTGATGGCCTATGTGACGCCTTCAGGAAGTCTTCTGGGCCATCACTCTTTAATTTAACACGTGATGGCCTACCTCCATTAACACGTGACGCCGTCACTCTTTAATCCTGATGGCCATCACTCTTTGCATTTACACGTGACGGCCTTGATCACCTAAAAGGGTGACGCCGTCACAAACTCCTTCAAAAACCTTCTAGATCGTCACGTGTATTTTATTTATCCAACCCATTTCCAAGTCGTGACGCCATCAAGAACAATTCTTGACGCCTTCAGGTACTGTTTTCAGCATATTTTGGAGACTTTGCCGTTTTCTTCACTTTTTGCTCCAAAAACGTCCAAAATGCTTCCTTTTCCATATTTCTTCTCCAAAGTACCTAAAATGACAAAAGGAACGATTTAGAGCAATATTTGATCAAATAATCTCGAATTAGGGCTGAAATGACCCCCCTAAAAGCGGTACACTTTTTGCTTCATCACCTTCATCTATCCTACGTCAAGAAAATCCCACCTCATCCAAGAATGCATAGAGGCTGCCATGTTGCCAATGATTATGCCCCGAGGGTGGTGTGTACCCTTCAAACATTTTATTGCTTTTTTCTTATTTCGAATGTGTATAATTCTTCTGCCTATGTTAACTTGGAATCTACTTGCTTAGGAATTTTATCCCTTTTAATATTACGTTTCTCTTCTCTCAACGCTTTTTAACAACGTTAATATACAACCTAAGGTTATCGTAGATGAATATCCTTATTTTGTGTACTTTGAACCAAGATTTTTAGCAATCGTATATTTTAACTGCTGACGGAGGGTTGCGACCCACTCCATCTTAATCCTTCTAGTCATAGGGCTTCCAATACCCTTAGAATTTCTAGGAAAGTTAATGTGAATTATGATGGATGTTGTGTACAAGACATAAATATCTTAAATCATCCTTCGAACATTGAAACTTGTATTACTTGGTTGGATAAATCTTTGTTGTATAAAACGAAACAAGAGATTTGAGGGAAATACGTTATATCATTAATGGGGTATGGAGGATTACATCATTTGATCAAATGAATACTAAGACACCTACCATTAATGCTTCTTTCCCAACATGAGAAGAGTGCAATAGATAAATTGAAACAAACAAATTGTCTTTAAACTGCAAGTTTTATGTTTAAAACTTACGAAGGTTGGTACCGTTCCATGTCCTATCAACCTCGTCTCCGAAGAGTGTCGCCGGTTTGTAGGCTCCATTGCCGTAGGCTTCGGCTAGCACGTAAGGTCCTTCCCATGTAGGTCCTAATTTCCCTTGGTATTCAGCTTTGCTTGCGCTATTGAGCCGCAGGACATATTCGCCTGGCGTAAAGCTTGAAGGTTTCACCCTGTTGTTGTAATACTTTTCCAACTTTTGCTTGTATATAGCTTCTTTGATGGAGGCTATTTCTCTTCGCTCTTCGAGTAAATCTAGGTTTTCTCGAATCCTTTCTTCATTTCCTGAATTGTCGAAGTTCATCATGCGTTCTGTTTCCACACTTATCTCTGAGGGAATGACAGCTTCTGTTCCATAAGCGAGACTGAAAGGCGTTTCCCCATGACTCGACTTGGGGTGTGTCCTGTGGACCCATAGGACTTGGGGCAGCTCATCTACCCATCCCTGATGGCTCCGACCCAGCCTTCGTTCAATTCCATTAACAATGTCCCTATTGGTGACCTCTACTTGACCGTTGCCTTAGGGATGATACACAGATGTAAACGATTGTTTGATTTTTATACCTTTGCAAAAAGTAGGGAATACACCTTCGACAAATTGCTTTCCGTTTTCAGAGATGATGATGTGAGGGACCCCGAAGTGACATATGATATGTTCCCAAACAAATTTCTCCATGTGTCTTCCGGTTACAGATGCTAAAGGCTTAGCTTCCACCCATTTAGTGAAATAATCTATGGCGACTACCAAGAATTTTACTCCTCCTGGAGCCACTGGTAGAGGTCCGACGATGTCAATCCCCCATTGGGAAAAAGGCCAAGCAGATGTAACGGAGGTCATATCTTGCTTAGGAAGTCTGGGGACATTCGAGTGGATTTGGCATGCTTCACATTTGTGAATTATATCTATTGCGTCTCTGTGCATGGACGGCCAATAATATCCTAGCTTCATTATCTTTGAAACAGCGGAGCAAGGTCCTATGTGTAGACTACAAGACCCTTCAGTATCTCATGTTTGATGTTCGAAGCTTGCTTCGGCCCCACACAACAAGCTAAGGGGTGAGGAATGACCTTCTGTATAAATTGTTCCCTATCAGCTTATATTGTGGGGCCTTGATTTTGACTTTTCTTGCCAACTTCGGGTCTTCTGTCAAGATTCCACTTATCAGGTATTCTCTAATTGGAGTCATCCAATTGGATTCTTCTTCAAATATGACATCTGACACCTCCTTCCTTTAGATGGACCTTTCTGCTAACACCTCAACTAGAACTTCTTTAGCTAGGTGAGCAAAAGCCATTGAAGCAAGCTTGCTCAATGCATTTGCTTTCTTGTTTTGATTCCTTCGTACATGCTCGATGGTATAAGATGCGAATCTGTCAAGGATTTCCTTAGCTTTATCCAGGTACTATTTAATGGTAGACTACCTTGCCTCATAAGAGCCTTTAATTTGGTTTGTGACCAGTTGTGAATCTACGAAGACCAAAAGATGACTCACCTCCATATCCCTAGCTAAGCGAAGGGCTGCTAACAAAGCTTCGTACTCGGCTTCATTGTTTGTTGCTTCAAATTCGAACCTTAATGCGTAAGTATACTCCTTTCCTTCAGGACTTACAAGCATTAGTCCTGCTCCCGAACCGTCAGAGCTAGATGCTCCGTCCGTGTATAACTTCCATCCTTCTTTCTCTTTGGAGGACTCTATTTTTGGTTCATTCGTAATATGGCCAGGTTCAGATGCGGTTTCAGCTAAGAAATCTGCCAATATATGACCTTTTATGGAATTCCTTCCCTTGTATTCGATCTCGTGTTCCCCCAACTCGATAGCCCACTTGGCTATCCTTCTCGATTTTTCTGGCTTCAACAAAATTTGTTTGATGGGCTTATCAGTTAGTATAGTGATGGGGTGAGCTTGGAAATACCTTCGAAGGCATCTTCCAGCGTGAACCAGAGCTAAAATTAGCTTTTCTAGTTCCGGGTAGTTTAATTCAGCTCCTCGAAAAATGCGACTGACAAAATAAATCGTAATTTGTTTCTTTTCCCTCTCTGCCAGGAGTACTGCGCTGATACTTTCGTAAGATGCTGTGATATTCATATATATCACTTCTCCGTTGATTGGGGCTGTGAGTGTTGGTAGGATTTCCATGAACTCTTTCAAATTCTGGAAGGCAGCTTCGGCTTCAACACACCATTGGAAAGTCTTCTTATCTGTGCATCCTTTGAGGGTTTTGAAGAATGGCAGTGATCGATCCGCACCTTTTGACAAGAATCTGCTGAGTGCTGCTAGTTTTCCATTAAGGCTTTATACCTCTTTCAATGTCTTTGGAGGTTGCAAATCCGTAATGGCTTTCACCTTTGAAGGGTTAGCTTTGATCCCTTGCTTCGTGCTTAAATGCCCGAGCAATTGTCCTTCTTCGACACCAAAGGAGCATTTCTTAAGATTAAGCTTCATGTTGATCGCTCTTAATTGATCGAAAGTTTCTTGAATGTCGGAGAGCATGTCTTCCTCCATTTTACTCTTTATGACCATGTCATCAACGTAGGCTTCCAAATTTCATCCTATCTGTTTGTTGAAGGCCTTGTCTACCAAACGCTGATACGTTGCCCCTGCGTTCTTTAACCCAAAAGGCATTTTCTTGTAGCAGTAAACTCCCTTTCCAATATAGAAATCCGTTTTCTCTTCATCTTCCTCTGCCATTTGTATCTGATGGTAGCCTTTGTAGGCGTCTAGAAAGCATTTCAAGCGAAACCCTGATAAGGACTCTACTTTCCAATCTATCTCCGGTAGAGGGTAGCAATCTTTTGGGCATGCTTTGTTGATGTCAGTTAAATCAACGCACATACGCCACCCTCCGCTTTTCTTGACCATAACTGGGTTGGCTACCCATGTTTGGTATTTTACCTCCCGGAGTATTCCTGCTTGCACAAGTTCATCTACCTCCTTGCAGGCTGCTGCATTCCTTTCGGGTGCCAGACTTGGTTCAATGTACTTGAACTCGTTAAGCTTATGTTCTGTACTGAAGGACTTACCATCGATCGAGAGTTTTCTCGGAACCCCCCGTCATATCAGAATACGTCCACGCGAAGACATCTTTGTTGTCTCTTAAGAGTTTCGTTAGGCTTGCTTTGAAGGTGTCTGGCAGCTGTTTCCTAATTACGACAGTTTGATCCGGATGCTGCTCGTTTATCACCATACGTTCTTCTGCGTCTCCGCAGCTTAAAATGACTTTCGGAGATTCTTGAGGATTCTCCTTGATCTTCTTCCCGTCATCTTGTGACTTTCTTTGGTGGTAACTGGAAAATACGGTCCCAACCCCATACGCTGTTTGGAACTTAACTGCTGCATGTATGGTGGATACTACAATACCCATCCTTTGCATGGCGGTTCTTCCTATTAACAGGTTATAAGGAGAGTCGGACCTTACGATTGCAAAGATAAGGGTTCCCGTCCTCGTGAGTCTTCCTTCGCCAATGGTTATTTCGAGGGGGACCTCTCCCAAGGGCCACGAGTGCTCCCCCGAGAAACCTACTAAAGGTACCTTTGAATCCACCCTCTGACCTGATCGAAGATTTAAGTTTTAGGAAGCAGTGTTCATATATGATTTCACAGGAGCTTCCACAGTCCATGTAAGCTCTGTACACTTCTCGATTGGAGATAAGGACCTTTATCACTACTGGTTCGTCTGAAGGAGCTTGGCCTGTTATAGGTGGGAATGTCACTTCCTCCACAGTTTGTAACTCCTCTTCTACTTCCTTTCTTTTCTGGCTTGGGCCTCCTCGGCGAACCATGAGGATTGGAGTTTCGCGGGTAGTATTTTTTCCCAACGTACTATCAAAGGTCTTTTCTTTGTCTTTTCTAATGCCTTTCACAAGGTGTGCTAACTGTCCAGATTTGACGGCTTATTCTATCTGTCTCTTCAACTCTCTGCAACTGTTCGTGTCGTGATCGGAATCTTCGTGGAAGTGACAATATTTGGTCATGTCTTGATTTCTACCTTTATTGGTTTTGCGGGGAGGGGTTTCGAAATCCTTCGCGGCCTTCTCCGTGGCCAAAATTTCCTTTAGGGACTTCGTTAGGCTTTCCAACAGAAAGTGACTGGGGCCTTTGTTATAAGGGCTGGACCTATGTTGGTTCTTGTTTTCGTTCCTCGATCCCTCCCATGAGGAGTGTTTTGCCATCTTGTTGCTTTCTACTGGAACCCTATTGGTGGATACTTCTTTGGCTTCTATCCAAGTGTACATCCTTTCCATAAGACCCTTGTAAGTCGCAGGAAGGTCTGTGGATAGGAATTCCACCAGGTGACGGTTTCGTAGGCCATGTATGAAACCAGAGATACGGTGCTCTTCATGTAAGCCCATAATTTGTAGGGTCTCGTCTGTGTATCTTGTGACGAAACTCCTCGTGCTTTCGTTCTCCTTCTGCTTAATGTTATGCACTATAAGGTGAGTCCTTGTGAATTTCTTTTGTTGACTAAAGTGTGACCTGAATTTGGCCTTCAGATCATCGAGGTTTACGATGCTGCCTGGTTTCTGCCCATTCCACCAGATACGGGCAGAATCTCAGAGGGCATAGGTGAACATGTGACAGGCTACTGGCATAACCCACTTTTGCATCCTGATCGCTCCTTCGAGCAAGTGTATAAATTTTTCCGGGTCCCCCTTTGCATCATAGGTGCCTATGTACGAAGACATCTTCAAACCATCAGGTAAAGGATAGTCTTTGATCCACCTTACAAAAGGCGTTGAAGGGCCTGTAGGCTCTGGATATAGGCAATTGTAGGGTGGCATGTTTGTGGGGACGGTGTTATAGGGATTGTGAAGAGGAAGTGTCCCTGAAGGGGTTTGGTTAGGATAAGGAGCATAAGGGGTATTCATGTTAAAAGGGTAGTTGTTAAACATGGTGTACGGAGGGTATATCACGGGCTGTCCGTAGGGTGTAGTAACTTGTGGGAAATGGTTATTACTAGGTTGATTGTTTATGGGAGGATAAAGGTTTTGAGGATAAGTCTGAGTCTGGAACTGAGGGTACATACCATTGTGAGGGAGGCTTCCCCCTATATTGAATTGAGGTTGATGGCCTTCTACACCGGATGAGTAAGAAGGTTGTAGAGGCATCCCTGTCTCAGTTCTCCCCAAATGAGCAGCTAGCAAAGTAGGTAGGTTTACCCCCGAGTTATCCCTTCGTTGGCTCCTTCCATTGGAACCCTCACCTGAAACTCCTTCTCTCCTTGTGGGAGTCCTCTCAGGGACTCCCTCAAAGTTGACAGATCTTTCTCCTGTCCTTCGGCCGATAGGGGATCCAATGCGTAGGGCAGAAGGAGTAGCCCCTGGAGCCGAAGGCCTTGGCTAAATCTCTATTTCTTCATAGTACTCATCACTGGAGTATTCCAACTCCCTTCGCATATCTGTGTTACGAATTTGCCTCCTACGGGCCCTTAGCAAAGATTTCAACGCTTCGTAATTAGCCTTAACGAAAGCAGGGCTAATGGCTGGTTCCGGATTGGCTGATGTTGAGGCGTGATGATTGGGTATTGTTTCAAGGTGAGATCGTGTTGTGAATGTAGACACCGTAATTGGTGGGAGACCGTTAGGGTCAGTTGCTGGTAAAGGGGTCAAAGTCGAAAAACCCGGTGGGGGTGTAACTTCTCTTTCCTGATGCATGCCGAAAAAGTAGTGAGTATGTTTGACTGGTTATTTGCTTGGGAATAATGAGACCAATTGTAGCGGGTCCCACGGATGGCGCCACTGATTGTACAATAAATTGCACGACCAAGCCTTCGATGGTGATCAAAGGATATAAGGGATGTTGTGGTTGAGCCAAGCTTGTGTCTAACCTGAAATAAGAAATACGAAGACACTATGTTAAGTGATTGCGCAGGGGTTGGGCCCTGCGAACCACCTCCGATGTGAATAAGTATTTGATATGAGAAGTTAAATAAAAATGTGGTAAAGTAGAGTAGTGGAGATTGCATACCAGATTTATGACTCGTCCAAGACTATTTATAGGTGATGAAATAACCTTGGAGAGTGTTCACACGTTTCTTGGAGATCATGGGGGCGTCCCATGATTTATGGTAACTGGTAGGGTTTAGTGCCCCACTCCTCCTGGTTTAGTGGGGGAGCTAAGGAGGAAGAGGAGACGTGGGTAAGACTTGGTCTTACCAATGTTTGGACTTGGCATTGTTCCGTCCTTACAACTTATTGAATGATACCCCGAAAGGCTTAATCCTTCGACTGACGAATTCCCACTTGGTAACTAGATCACTGGTGATTAGTTTTATGCCATTGAAAGTTTTAGGAGGCTATCCAGAGCCTTCGATATGTAGGTTGCAATGAGGCTCGAAGGGGGGGGGGTGACCTTCGAGCTAACCGGAGGGTACATTATCAATAAGCATCCAAAAGATCTGATATGAGAGAGACTAGGATCCTTACCATAAACTAAAAACTAAGGGGAAGCACCAGATAAGACAGAGGAGGGAAGCCTGTTAATTAAGTACACAACAGTTAAAACACATTCAGACCACATATTCAAGGGAATCCCCCCTGAAACATAAGACTCCTAGCCACATTAAGAAGGTGTCTATGTTTCCTCTCAGCAATCCCAGTTTGCTGAGGAGTATAGGCACATGAGGTTTGGTGAACCATCCCTAATTCAGTAAAAAGAGTTGATAACTGATTATTGACAAACTCTGTTCCATTATCAGACCTTATGATCTTAATCTTTTTGTTAAATTGAGTAAAGAAAAGTTTTATAAAGTTTGCAATGCAATTACCAACCTCAGTCTTTGATTTTAGCATATACATCCACACTGCTCTACTAAAATCATTAACCAAAGTCAAAAAATACCTAAAACCATCTTTACTAATAACCTTATAAGGACCCCAAACATCACAATGTATGAGATCACCCACAGATTCAGTTTTATGATCACTAAGTGGAAAAGGTTCCCTAGTTTGTTTAGCCTTGTGACACACATCACAAGGAGACAGATGATTCACCTTTTTAAACCAATTTTATTACCTAAAGAAGACAGGACTTGATCAGAAGGATGACCAAGTCTTTGGTGCCATAACTCATTAGAAACATGCTGATGAGTGCTCAAACACTCATCATTTTTGGTCAAATCTGAACTGCAAAACATACAAAAACACTCAGAAATGCATCAAAATACTAAAAATATTTCAAAATTGTGTTTTATATGTTTTAGATGCAAAATGAGCAAAAACAGATGAAAAACGTACAAAGTTTGCATAATTGGCAGTTTCAGTCCCTCAACTTTTAAAAATTGACAAAACTAGTCCCTGGTCATTCAAAATATGGAAAATTATCAACAAAGGTCCTTTTAAAATCATAAGTTTTCATATTTAGTCCTTTGGTGAAAAAATCTCAAGAGTTTTGGAAATTTGCAAATTAGTCCCTAGAGTTTCAAACTTTGGCAGGATTGGTCCCTGGTGGGATATTTTTGAAAGAAAAATCATTTTGAGTCCTTGGGAAATCACAAGTTGGCAAATATGGTCCTTGGGTAAAATGTTTGGAGAAATTACAGTTTTGGTCCCTGTACTTTGAAAATTGGCATAAAAGGTCCCTGGGATTTCAATTTTTGGAAATTACAAATTATGGTCCTTTGATTATTGGTACTTGGCAGGAATTACCCTCATGATAATATTAGGGAATTACATTTTCAGTCCTTGGGATATTCAGCATTTGCAACAATGGTCCTTGTGTATTATTATCTAACCAAATGGACCCTTGATTAATTAAATATCCAAAACCAAGTCTGATCCATAAATACACCCCAAGCCCAACAACCTTTAAAGCCAAGTCCACCCATCCCTTTTGAATATCAAAACCGGTCAAACCCCAGGGTCAACGAGTCAACACACTAGGGTCAAACAAACAGTCAAACTCACCACTGTTCACCTCCACCCCCAATCCCTTAATTCCTGCTTCCTGCTCCCCCCTCCTCCATGATACTTTCACCAAACCTCATTAATACTATCACATACACCCAACCAACCCCCCTCCTCATTAATACCTCACCAAACCCCACCCAATTGCTCCCAAAACCATTTCCCGCCAAAAAGAGATTCAAAGGCTAGGATTGAAACAAAGCCATCCAACGGCTCACAAAAGAAGTGGGAAAGATAGTGGAATGCTCCAGGTCCTATTTAAGTGTAAAGAGGAAGCAGACAAGCATCTAGTTAGTTAATAGTTAGTTAATTAGGAATTTTAGTGTAATCTAGGTTAAAATTTGTAATATCTGTTTTAATCTAGTGTAATCCCTTTCTAGATATTGTAACCCTGCTTTCTTTTAATGAAATTTAGCTTTATCTTTTTATGTTTGTTCAAAGAGTAATTGTTTTCCTTATTGATAACCTGAATTCACCTTTTCTAACAATAAGCTGAGTATAAGCTTTTATAAGCTTACATTAGTTCCTGTGTGCTCATTCTAGTTTCTTGATAGCTATTGATGAGCTCCACAGCTCAATAGTATTGCCTCATTCTCAAATGCTCAAAAAACTCCAAACTAGTCAATGAAAGTAAGGTGGTGCAAATGGTGGATTGTGGCTGTTCATGGTTTTAGAAACCTCAGGTGAGGTGCTAGGATAGCTCTTAGTTCTTGTGTACCTCAGTTTCTTGCCTGGGATAAATTTGTAAGACTTTCACATTATATTGCATAATCTGTGATTGTGATAGTTATGCTTTTTAGTTACTTTTTATTGCTTATTTTGCTTCATTGTGGTTTATTAGATAGTTTTTGATTGGTAGATTATACCTTAGTTCCAGTTTCATATAGTTTCATTCATATCATTGGATCTAAGGTGTGTTTGGTTTAAGCAGCTTCTGCATGCCCTTTTGTGTTTTTGCTGTTACTTTAAGTTTAGACATGTGTCATTAGGCTAATATAATTCATATCAGTCAATAAATTGGCAAGTTTTTTAAACAAAAGTCAAATATCAAGGTTTCTATGTGCCACTGATTATCTGTTGAGGATTTGGTTGGTCCAATTCTTGGATTTAGTGTGAAAATGGTTTAGATTGTTAAGTTTAACTTCATTAGGGTCTAATAAACTTCAATCAATCACTTGTGATCAACTAAAATTCAATATAGTCAAAGTTCTAAGTTTTTCACAAAAAGTCAATTTTTCCTTTGTCAGAAAAAACCAAAAATTCAATGAATTTTATAGAATTTTATAGTCGGATTCAGGCTTTGGGATTTTTAGGGTTTGTTGTATCCCAGCTCATCTCCATTCCCCCCCCCCCTCAATTCATTTTGTGATTTTTGTAGTGGGCCCCATTCTGGTCCAAAGACACCTGCAGGGGGAGTGACCTCCCCTGCTACACAGGCCTTAGTCCCAACACTCACTTTCTTGTGCTTTTCTTAGCTTCCTTAGTGGGCCCCACCTGTTGATTTTTGGCTTATTGGAAATCCAATAAGCAAGACTTCAAGGCTTATAGCTTATTTGGTGGTTTAGAGTTCATTAGGTAGGGCTGATTGTCCCTTGATTGTTGTCCACCTTCTGAATGCATACTGAGTATTCAGGTTTTATACCAAACTTTCATGCCCTCCCCTAACCAATCTAGTGAGCCCCATAGCTTATTTTCTAGCTTTTTGGAAAGCCTAGGAGCTGAGTTCTCTGGTTTCACCATTAGTTTGGGCTTGCTATCCACCTAGTGGGCCCTACATTGGCTTAAACTTGGCCAATCAGGCCTGTTTGGCACTCAGCTTTTGGCTAAGTGCTTAATTGCTTATAAGAGCTTATTTAGTGTTTGTTTCTTGTTCCATTTGTTCATTTCTAGTTCCTATAACATAGTTGCATTATATTTACCCTTGGTTTCCAGTTTCATAGCTCATTTGAGCTTTTGAGCTTCATTTGAGCCAAAAGCTCATCTGCTTGTTCCATAAGCTCACAGTTTGCTTATTTTTTATTTTCAAAACTTTTGTTTTCATTAAAGTTGCATTTTTCCAGTAGTTTAATAGTTCCATAAAAAGAAAATCACAAAAAAACATCAATTTAAATAGAAGTGATAGCTTCTATTTAAGAAGCTTGAGCTTATTAGCTTTTTTTCAGCTTTTTCTAAAGGCACTTGCCATGTTTATAATTTTCCTAGGTTACTGACATACTGTAGTATTTTTATGAATTTTTTCAGATTTTTCTCATTCCATTTAGTATTTTTAATAATTAATATTAGATTTTATTAATTAATAATTAGTTAATAATTAATAATAATTTTTCAAAAGTCTTAAAAATATTTTTTCTGTTTTAAAATTAGTTTTATATAATTTTAGATTTTTCTAAGTTTTAATTTTAATTTTCTAAGCTTATTTTACATTTTCTTATTATTTAGTGTATTTTTAAATAGTTATAATTAGTTTTTAATTAATGATAATTATTTAAAAAGTAGGAAAAATTTATTTTAAGTTTGAAAATTAGTTTTATAATATTTTAGATTTTTCCAAATTTATTTTTCATATTTTGAGTGTAATTTCATTATTAGTTATAATTTAGGTTAATTTAAATAATTAATAAGTAATTAGAAAATAGTATTTAATTAATAATAATTAATTAAATAGTGTAAAAATTAATTTTAATTTTTTAAAAATTTTCTTATATTATTAGGATTGTAAAAATGTGATTTCCATCTTTGTAAGTATTTTATTTCACAAAAATTCGCATTTTATTTTGTACGTTCGCGTAAATTTAATCTGAATGTACACGTTTTTAGGTTTTAAACGTTTCTGGTTTTTCTACTTTTACAGTCTTGTTCAAATAGCTTATTTAAGTTATTCCCTTGTAGATTCCTTAGTTTAATCAATCTCAAACCCCTTTCTGTCCAAATTCACCCGATCACAAACCCGTTTTGATTACCATCACACCTCGTCGGGATATAACGACCCGGGGAAACCCTATATTCCACGGAGCATTGAGCCTAAGGAGTTTGACTATACTGACCACATCCGTGGTTGACTTTAGTTGACTGCTTTTGCCTCAATCAAAATTTGGCGCCGTTGCCGGGGAGGTTGTGTGCGTTTTTCTTAAACGGTTTTCAGATTAGTGAATCGGGATATACATCCATTGTATATTTACCACCCTTGTTCATATTATCTTCTTATTTTCATATAAAAACAAAACTGTTCCCGAAAACATTTTAAAATCAGTTTTCAACGAACACAAAAAACCCAAAAAGATTTTCCTTCTTATTTGTATATAAAATGTATTTCCAAAAACCCAAAAATATTCATCTTTACCCTCCTACCCTTTTGATTCTTCATTCCTTACCCTCCCAAACCTTTTGATTCTTTCTATGTCTCATCCACACCTTCTGATTTGTCAGTG
This sequence comes from Artemisia argyi, assembly GCA_030686995.1. Classification (NCBI taxonomy): domain Eukaryota; kingdom Viridiplantae; phylum Streptophyta; class Magnoliopsida; order Asterales; family Asteraceae; genus Artemisia; species Artemisia argyi. Next base: position 121,514,048 of record CM060698.1, on the reverse strand, counting down.
GTGTGGTAGTTCTTATAATGGTGGTAATTGCCCCGGTTGTGGCATGGTAGAGTCAGGAAACGGGTCTCTCTATAACCAAGATCCCTATTCTTACCATGACACGACTGATTTATTCCACCAGCTACCACACCATGATACTCAGCAGTTTCACTGTTGTGAGTACTGTGGTGGTTCACACTACAGTTCTGATTGTCATTCGGGAAACACGCTTGTCTATGAGCAGTTTCCTGATTACGATTATAACTCTAGCACATACGACTCGCAGCCACATCAGTTTTACTGTTGTGATTACTGTGGAGGTCCACACTTCAGCTCCGATTGTCAAACAAGGAATCCATTTCCTTGTAACAATTTTGACACATCGCATTATGACGAACCTCCATCTCAGCCAATTCCTCAAAGTCTTCTCCTTGATCTTTTGGATTTAGTGAAAGACTTGAAAGGAATCATACACACCCCTGATAATCCAAACCAAAAATCGATGGAAGAATTGTTAGCTGAAGAACAGGCTGCTAAAATAAATTCCCAAGATGCCTATGAAAGATCTATTAGGGAATCAATTGCAAAAGAAAAAGCAGCCAGATCTAGCTCTCGATTCCGTTTCATTCCTGATGATAGTGATGATGAAGATACCCTTGATATCCTTGGATTTTATAAAGATTCATCAGGTTCATCAGATGAAATTCCATCAGTTGAGATTCCATCTCAACCCACTCTTATCACACCCGAGGTTCCCACTCACTCTCTGAGCATGGGGGACGAGCATCTTGACACTGTTCCTCAAAGGGAATCGGACGAATTCATAAAGTCTAGTGTTGAGAACCTTGTTCCAAACCCAAGAGAGTCATAGGGAATTCTTGATCATATATGTGATCTTCCTCCTCCTCTTGTCTTCCCGACTGATCATGTTGAGATGTTCTCCGATTCTACTGATGACGATTCGTTATCTTGTGGAGACATCGTTTTTATGGAAGAATTAACTTCTAAGCTAGTTAGCTTAGAAGAAAAGAATGATGAGATTGACACTGAAATCAAGGATGAAGCACTTCGTGCAACATTATTGAATGTCGATCTCCTCATTTCTAAAATCGAGGCTTTCAATATGAAACCTATTTCATCTCCTATCCCCATAAAGGATAGTGACATTTTCTCCGATGATCCTATTCCGGAGTTTGAAGCCTTTACCTTTGATCATATGGGAGAGAAGATTAGTGGCAGTACCACTTCTCATTCTCATAATTCTCTCCCCGAATATGATTCATTCACCTTTGAGGAGTTCTCCGGTGAACTCACTCATATCATATCTCCACCGGAGTATGATAACTTTTACTTTGATCTAGACAAAGTTAATCTTTGTTTTCCGGAGGGAAATATTCTCAACCTTGAGAATTTCATTGATATCAAAATCCCAACCCTCCCACCCATAATATGTCTAGATCATACGAGCCTAAATGATGAGATTCATGATACACCAATCATGAATTCTCTTTCTAATGACGATGAGTCAATCTTGATTGTCATCATGATCTTTCTTCCTTTCTTCACCTACCGGGTGACTTCTCCTGTTCTTCACTCCTTCGGGAATGAAGACATTATCTTTGACCCCGGCATCACCGCTTATAGTTTATACTATTTTAAGCTAGGGTCTGTATATCTCATCGGAGTGGAACTTTCACGTGCTTCAAATGTTTGTCCAAACATCTTGAATGAAAGTCCGATTGAGATTGTCTCTTCCATATCATGCTTCCCCAAGGACCAATGAATTCGGGGTCGAGTCAAGCTAGCGACTCGGTAAACAAAAACAGTAGCATGCTTATAGGGTTTTCACCCTAAGTGTGGGGGAGTTACCCCTACTGTGGTTACAAATATAGTGAAAATACAAACTGGTGTTTCCACATTTCGCTTGTAATGTTGCCCTTTTACGTTCAAAGAGTCGGCATAATAGCCGGGACTTTGAATATTGAGGACAATATTCATTCTAAGTGTGGGGGGTATTCTAGCGAATTTTATCACATTTTACTATCTAGTACCCCCGTTTTGGCCAAAATCTCAAAAAATTTAAAATTTTTTCACTTGTGCTTCAAAATTTTTGTGGTTATCAGTCCGCCTTGTCTAAACGACAAAAGGATTGGCTAATCCAGGAGCAAACGGCTCTTGGTAAAGATATATCAAATCCGTTGATGGCTTGCAATTTGCCCAAAATTGTATGGTACCTCAACTCGCCATATCCTAAAAAGCGAATGAGTTGGCTAGCCCGCAAGATTATAGCTTGTGGTAAAGGCAGTGGAAAAACCATAATTGGTAATCAGCTCACCAAGATGTTGACTTTATCCATCAAGAGTTGGCTAGTCCAGAAGCAAACGGCTTTTGGTAAAGACTAATCAAATCCGTTGACAGTTGGTGGTTTGCTCAAAATCACATGGTTATCAGGTGGACCATAGTTCTTACTTGAATCGATACATCTGGCTACTCCAGAAGTGATGGCTTTTAGTAAAGAGATTAAAATCCATTAAGTTTTCAAAACAGTTTATTGCTAGGGACTAGCAATAGTTTAGTGTGGGGGATTGATGAGTGCTCAAACACTCATCATTTTTGGTCAAATCTGAACTGCAAAACATACAAAAACACTCAGAAATGCATCAAAATACAAAAAATATTTCAAAATTGTGTTTTATATGTTTTAGATGCAAAATGAGCAAAAACAGATGAAAAACGTACAAAGTTTGCATAATTGGCAGTTTTAGTCCCTCAACTTTCAAATTTTGACAAAACTAGTCCCTGGTCATTCAAAATATGGAAAATTATCACCAAATGTCCTTTTAAAATCATAAGTTGTCATATTTAGTCCTTTGGTGAAAAAATCTCAAAAGTTTTGGAAATTTGCAAATTAGTCCCTAGAGTTTCAAACTTTGGCAAGATTGGTCCTTGGTGGGATATTTTTGAAAGAAAAATCATTTTGAGTCCTTGGGAAATCACAAGTTGGCAAATATAGTCCTTGGGAAAAATGTTTGGCGAAATTACATGTTTGGTCCCTGTACTTTGAAAATTGGCATAAAAGGTCCTGGGATTTCAATTTTTGGAAATTACAAATTATGGTCCTTTGATTATTGGTACTTGGCAGGAATTACCCTCATGATAATATTGGGGAATTAAATTTTCAGTCCTTGGGATTTTCAGCATTTGCAACAACGGTCCTTGTGAATTATTATCTAACCAAATGGACCCTTGATTAATTAAATACCCAAAACCAAGTCTGATCCATAAATACACCCTAAGCCCAACAACCTTTAAAGCCCAGTCCACCCATCCCTTTTGAATATCAAAACTGGTCAAACCCAGGGTCAACGAGTCAACACACCAGGGTCAAACAAACAGTCAAACTCACCACTGTTCACCTCTACCCCCAATCCCTTAATTCCTGCTTCCTGCTCCCCCCCTCCTCCATGATACTTTCACCAAACCTCATTAATACTATCACCTACACCCAACCAACCCCCCTCCTCATTAATACCTCACCAAACCTCACCCAATTGCTCCCAAAACCATTTCCCGCCAAAAAGAGATTCAAAGGCTAGGATTGAAACAAAGCCATCCAACGGCTCACAAAAGAAGTGGGAAAGATAGTGGAATGCTCCAGGTCCTATTTAAGTGAAAAGAGGAAGCAGACAAGCATCTAGTTATTTAATAGTTAGTTAATTAGGAATTTTAGTGTAATTTAGGTTAAAATTTGTAATATCTGTTTTAATCTAGTGTAATCCCTTTCTAGATATTTTAATCACGCTTTCTTTTAATGAAATTTAGCTTTATCTTTTAATGTTTGTTCAAAGAGTAATGGTTTTCCTTATTCATAACCTGAATTCATCTTTTCTAACAATAAGCTGAGTATAAGCTTTTATAAGCTTACATTAGTTCCTGTGAGCTCATTCTAGTTTCTTGATAGCTATTGATGAGCTCCACAGCTCAATAGCATTGCCTCATTCTCAAATGCTCAAAAAACTCCAAACTAGTCAATGAAAGTCAAGGTGGTGCAAATGGTGGATTGTGGCTGTTCATGGTTTTAGAAACCTCAGGTGAGGTGCTAGGATAGCTCTTGGTTCTTGTGTACCTCAGTTTCTTGCCTGGGATAAATTTGTAAGACTTTCACATTATATTGCATAATCTGTGATTGTGATAGCTTATGCTTTTTAGTTACTTTTTATTGCTTATTTTGCTTCATTGTGGTTTATTAGATAGTTTTTGATTGGTAGATTATACCTTAGTTCCAGTTTCATCTAGTTTCATTCATATCATTGGATCTAAGGTGTGTTTAGTTTAAGCAGCTTCTGCATGCCCTTTTGTGTTTTTGCTGTTACTTTAAGTTTAGACATGTGTCATTAGGCTAATATAATTCATATCAGTCAATAAATTGGCAAGTTATTTAAACAAAAGTCAAAGATCAAGGTTTCTATGTGCCACTGATTATCTGTTGAGGATTTGGTGAGTCCAATTCTTGGATTTAGTGTGAAAATGGTTTAGCTTGTTAAGTTTAACTTCATTAGGGTCTAATAAACTTCAATCAATCACCTGTGATCAACCAAAATTCAATATAGTCAAAGTTCTAAGTTTTTCACAAAAAGTCAATTTTTCCTTTGTCAGAAAAAACCAAAAATTCAAGGAATTTTATAGAATTTTGTAGTTGGATTCAGGCTTTGGGATTTTTAGGGTTTGTTGTATCCCAGCTCATCTCCATTTCCCCCCCCCCCCCCCTCAATTCATTTTTGTGATTTTTGTAGTGGTCCCCATTCTGGTCCAAAGACACCTGCAGGGGGAGTGACCTCCCCTGCTACACAGACCTTAGTCCCAACACTCACTTTCTTGTGCTTTTCTTGGCTTCCTTAGTGGGCCCCACCTATTGATTTTTGGCTTATTGGAAATCCAATAAGCCAGACTTCAAGGCTTATAGCTTATTTGGTGGTTTAGAGTTCATTAGGTAGGGCTGATTGTCCCTTGATTGTTGTCCACCTTCTGAATGCATACTGAGTATTCAAGTTTTATACCAACCTTTCATGCCCTCCTCTAACCAATCTAGTGAGCCCCTGATACGTGGGAATCGCACCAGGCTTTACCTCTCAAGGGATCTTGAGAAGCTTACAACCCCAACCAGGCAGTGTACCTGATCGTTGTAGTATAGTATAGTGACAAGTACCGGGGGATTGATTGTTCAGCTAGGAATAGTGTCGCTAGGATTAGAAAACCTAAATACTAGTTCTAAAGATGATGGATGATTATTTTTGTATTTTTATATTTTTTTAGAAAGCAAGTAAATCTCTCGGGTTTGAAGGATTTGGGCGGAATTAGTTGCTAGTCAACTAACCCAATACTAAAGATGCAATCAAAATAAAATATTAGAAATGAAAATAAAACTAAATTAAACTAAGGTTGTGAGCAATAAGTGGAGAAATTGTGTTTACTTAGATTTCACTACTCCCTAGATATCTTTTACACGTTAATTACTTGTTATAGTTGCGTGGATGACGGATTGTATTCCTTAATACCATTCATGGGGTGGCGCACTTAATTCCCCAATCCTATGAGTGCCTACTTCACTCCTATGTCGAGCCGGCTAAGAAGCTCCTAACATGGGATCATTAGAATTTACTCATGCATTAAATACAACCAATAAAACCTAGTGCACGTCAGTTCATGTTTCCTAAGACGTTCAAGCATGTTACCATTTGGAGATCTGCCAGTTTTCTTAAGCCTAACATCGAAATCATTCATCCAATACAACCATAAACAAGTAATCAACACATAATCAACATCTAGGTTTCATTAGATCTAAGCAAACACAAGATAGATCTAGCCTAGCATGATGGAATTAAGACAAGAACAAGATATAGACAACCAACACATAGACATATTGATTGAATTAAAAGAAGACTTATCTCAATTACACATGAAAGGGTTCAAGGGCTGAAAACCCTTGAAAAACCTGTAAAATTCATAATAGGTTCGGTCCTATGGTTTCTCCAAAACTTCTCTCTTTTTATGAATGAAAATTAGAAAACTATATATAGGAAATTGAGGCTGACGGCGTCAAGACCAAATAGGTGACGCCGTCATCTCGCCGCCAAAATACTTCTCGGACTGCTTTAATCTTCATCTGACGCCGTCATGTGTTATGGTCTTCCAGGCCGTCACGTCTTTTACTCTTGACGCTCTACTTGTGATGCCTTCACGTTTGCACTGGGCCATCATGCAAATTACTCTTGACGCCGTCAAGATGTTGCTCTTGACGCCGTCACCTACTGTTCCCAGCAAGGAAAATTAAGACTTTGGCGTTTTCTTCACTTTTATGCTCCAAAAACGTCCGAATTGCTTCCTTTTCCAGATTTCTCTCTCAAAGTACCTAAAATCACAAAAGGAACGATTTAGGGCAATATTTGATCAAATAAATTCAATTCCGGGCTTAAATGACCCCCTAAAAGTGGTTCATTTTTCGCCTCATCATATACCCTTACACTTGAGATTTGCTTGTCCTCAAGCAAATGCGCTTTTATTCTAGTCAAAATACAAGTTAGGGGTCATTTAACACTAATATAAAAGTAATTGCAACAAATAATCGTTCCACTAAAGACCAAAGACAAGCACGGAGGTCATATACTAGCACCTCACAAATAGTGTTTAGATACTCACATCTCTCGGGTGTAATAAAGTATAAATTACAATATGGAAACGGAAGATATCTCTCACTACCTGTCATAGCAAAATAGATTACCATAGGCTTGGGAAATGATCAAACCTCCACCACATGGCATAAGCACCTAGGATAAACTATCAAAGAGGTCTTTTAAAAGGGTTGTAACGTTAGGTGTAGGGATATGAAATACACGGTTTTGTTGGATAAAGGAAGTTTTTACTGGTGGCGAGGTAACAATCTTGGTTAAGTACATGTACAATATGGCGTTGCTAAGCCAAGACTAGACTCGACTTAAGCTAATAAATGAAAAATAACAAAAACATAAAATGAACATAGAATGAAAAGGGATGGTAGTCCGTATGTTTTTTTCTCTTTTCCTTTTTCTATTTTTTTCTTTTCTTTTTCTTGATTTTTTCGATTTTTTTTTTCGATTTTTTTTTTTTTTTCTTTTTGCATACACTCTTACCCTACCATCCAAAATAATACATCACAGGGAATGAACATTTCCCTTACACTTGAATCTTTACATACTTTACAATAAACTAATCTAATGACTCGAATTAAGAATATCAAAACACTTGGAGTACTTTTAAGATTAATGTACATATGGGGGTAATATATGATGTTCTTCCCCATTACTCCATAAAATAAGTACTTTACCCATGAGTCCCATGAGTCCCAAAACAATATGTACAAGGATATGACTCGACTTAGCAACCATGTAATCAATTAGATAGTTAACTTAGGGTTTAACAAATAACAATAATGCACTAAAGATGAGTGCATACACGGAAGGCTAAGGCGATTTGGGTGTACATTTAAGTGGGGTGTAACAAATTCTTCCTTTAAGTAAAATGCTTAAAGTTAGAAACGAAAAGATAGGCTCGAAGGGGTGTACTAGGGGTTTCGTGTACTAAAAATGAGTACAACGCTAAGGGTGTGGGAAAAATTAGTTGACTTAACTAGCCAAGTAATATGACTTAAATGGTCAAGTAATTATAATACGGGTTTAACACAAGGGTGATCCTAATGCCTCTTATCATGTAGTAAATCCTACTACACGAATGTAGTCTCACTAGCGGTCTCGGGATGCATCACTAACGCAAGTTCTAGAATCTAAATACTACCGGTACACTCATAAGCACTAATAGTAAATGCTTTTCCTATCAAATCTAAAGGCGAACCTCACATATTTGGGTGGAAAATTTTTCTGAATGATACGGTTATGTGCTAGTCATACAATCTCCTATCCATGAGACGCTTGCTATGGCTAAAGTTTCACTCCTAAATGTTGTAAAAAAATTTTAAATTTGGCGCTAAAATTGCACTAACAAGTATTTCTCATAGTTTTATTACACATCTACCATTAAACAAAACAAACTCAAGCGAAAGTGTACATGTAAGGTATCATCTTTTTACCCTCCCATTACACTTTGGATGAACATTGTCCCCAATGTTCAAGTAAAGAATGTAAAAGTGAAAAAGTAAAAGGAATGAAATCAAATACTCCCCTGATTTGCTCGGTATGGATAATAAGGTGGCCAGGTTAAATCTTCCTCCAAGAAAATGAACAATCAAAGCTTCCCTTCCAGAATAATAAATCATCTTCTTGTCATACATAACCTGTAAATCCTGAGAAAACAAACAAGGCAACCTCGCATAAAATCGGCGGCAATCTAGTTACTAAATCCTGTAAAACAAAATAAGATATAATGCTTGTGGAATGAAGTTTGCAGATTTCCTGGAGATTATAAAACTTAATAATTCACAAAAACTTTAAAACTCCGTTAGAAAAACAAAACCGGGTAAAATTTCCATATTTTTACACGTGACGCCGTCAAGAGCAATCTCATGACGCCGTCAGAAGCGACCTGCAGAAATTCTTATGTTAAGTTTCCGGAAAATTTCTGGAAAAACTTGGTCTCACTTCCTGGAAAATCCTGCAAAACTTCATTATGACTCAATACAAGCATTTGACTCTAACAAATACGAATATACATGTTCCTTTAATATTGTGGAGAATCATGATCGGTTTGTTTCTAAAAAACATATTTGGGGTTTCCCCTTACACTTATCTTTTGCAAAAATACTTTTAGGTGGAGTTAAGACTAGGCCAAAACAACAAAAGTAAAGTATTTCCACTATTTAATTGAGAAACATGATCTACCAACAATAAAAATAAAACATGCATACGGAAGCAAATAACAAACAAACAAACAAAATAAAATCACACAAAGCATGGGTTGCCTCCCAAGAAGCGCTTTTCTTTATTTACGAGTCTTGTAGCTAGACTCAAGGTTATGGGTTACTACGTGACCTCATCGTTTGAAATGATGTACCCCATGTAGTTGTGATCATTACTATTATGGTGATAGTGCCTTAACCTGTCGATACTTGCAATCACCTCTCCACCTACTTCACTTCTCAGGTTAGCCATCCCATCTTGGTTCATGGTCTCAAGTGTGAAAGGCCCATACCACCAAGGACTTGGTTTATCGGGTGGTATTGTTGTTTCCAAGTGTCACAAGAGTACCAAGTTCCCTTCCTCAAATGGTACATGATTTTCTGCGGGTTGAGTATGTTTGAATTCGACCTGAACCTTATTGCTTTTGATTCTTTCCTCCCATGCAAGAATTTTATTCTGAACACGAATGGGTATCCTGTCAATGTTGTTTTTGAGCTTTCTCCAACTCAAATTCTCATGCCCACTTCGCGGAGTCATGGGGAAGCTAATCTTTCTTTTTCCAGATTTAAGCTTAATTTTTCTGCCTTCATACTTAATGACAGCCCTAGCGGTGGCGAGGAATGGTGCCCCAAGGATTATTGGCATGCATCCATCTCCCTTATCATCGATGATCATAAAATCAATGGGGTACATGAATCCTGCGACATTAACTAATACATCTTCTGCAATTCCCAAGGGGTATACGTACGAGTGTCCAGCGAGGGACAACCTAACACGAGTAGGGGCTGGCATTTTTGATGTTAGTTGAATGTAAATAGTTAGGGGCATAAGATTTACCTCCAATCCTTGGTCGGCGAAAGCACTAAGATATTTCAAATCCCCGATGCTAGTTGGTATCTCAAAGTTCCCACACACAATCTGCTTAGTAGCCACTTTTTGTACCAATAGCCTCTCGAATATTGATCCCCCAGGTAACGTATCATACTCATCTTTTACCTTTTCCTCTTTCTCAGTACCCTGTTTGGAAGGTTGGTTACGTCCGTCATCCTTAATCCAATTTGTTATGATGTTTTCGTTTATATCATGTTTCAGGTACTGACTCAAGGGTTGGGATTTGGTGGCTTTTCTAAGGTCTGTTTAGTAGGGGCTTCTACCTTCTCGCTATCCTTGTGGACAATTGTGATGGAATTAACAAATTGGGTAGTGGGAGTGCCGCTTTCTTTCCTTAGTAGCATTCTTTCAGGGGTTCTCTGGTTGACATACTCCTCCAATAGACTCATCATCTCATTCATTTTCTCTTGCATCTCCTCTTTTTGCTTAAAAACTGCTTCCTCGAATCTAGCAAGCCGATCTGAGTGAGTTGCCATATATTCTCTCATCCTAGCTTCAAACTCCGAGCTAAGCTCCTCGGGAGGGAAACAAGGTGGGGCATAGTTTTGAAAAGTCCCAATATTTTCTCTAGAGGGTGACTCTGATAATGGTGTTGAAGTCGGTTTCAAGACAAAATTGACAGTAGCCCGCCTAGGACTTAAAGGTCTCCTTTGCCTTTCCTCAAAATTGTCAACTTTTGCCTCGAGTTTGCATAGGAGTTCATCGGGGATTTCGGTGGTTCCTCCCGATGTTGAGACTGCATTGATGGCCGCTTTTATTGTATGATTAAACTCCCACATCTCTTGATTATCGGCGGCGAGCTCCTCAATAATTGCCCAGGACTCCTCGGCGTTCTTATCACGCAGTTTACCTCCCGCGGCCCTATCGATTGTGTGTTTAGTGTGATAGTCAATATGGTCGTAGAAAATCTGAACTAATAACCAAAGGTTTATACCGTGATGAGGGACCTTATGGAGGAGATCCTTAAAGCGGGCCCATGCTTCGTAGAAAGTTTCACCCTGATGTTGTTCAAACATCAAAATGTCATTTCTAAGCATTGAAGTCTTCCCCGGTGGGAAGAATTGAGTAAGGAAGCGATTGGTGAGATTATCCCATGTGGTGATGGATCCCGCGGGTAAACGCTTAAGCCATTGACTAGCTTGATCCCGTAGAGAGAATTGGAATAGGCGTAATCGGGTTGTCTCTCTAGTTTCAACATCTAGATCTATGGTGTCTATTTTAAGGAAGTCCTTAAGATGTTGGTTTGGATCTTCGGAACGAAGTCCATGGAATGCACATCCGCTTTGCACCAACCGGATGGTGTCGGATCGCAAGGGGGTCACATTGGCTCCGGTGAGCTCAATGGTGTTTCGGTAGCCTTGGTGGCTAGGTCGGGAATACTCTCCTAAGGTTCAGGGCCTAAGAGGTTCTAGTGGTGGGTTTTGTTGTGGTAGGATGACGGGTTCAAAGATGTTCCCATCGTCAATGATGTCAGGTGGTGAAGAATTACGAACAAAATACAAAGAAATAAGATAGACTAAAGAAAACCTAAAAAATAAAAATAAAATCTTACTAGAAAGGAATCTAGCAAGTAGACCTAATAAAAAGAGATTCTAACCTAGACAATAACTATTCCTCGGGCTGTGGCGCCAAAATCTTGATACGTGGGAATCGCACCAGGCTTTACCTCTCAAGGGATCTTGAGAAGCTTACAACCCCCACCAGGCAGCGTACCTGATCGTTGTAGTATAGTATAGTGACAAGTACCGGGGGATTGATCGTTCAGCTAGGAATAGCGTCGCTAGGATTAGAAAACCTAAATACTAGTTCTAAAGATGAGGGATGATTATTTTTGTATTTTTATATTTTTTTAGAAAGCAAGTAAATATCTCGGGTTTGAAGGATTTGGGTGGAATTAGTTGCTAGTCAACTAACCCAATACTAAAGATGCAATCAAAATAAAATACTAGAAATAAAAATAAAACTAAATTAAACTAAGGTTGTGAGCAATAAGTGGAGAAATTGTGTTTACTTAGATTTCACTACTCCCTAGATATCTTTTACACGTTAATTACTTGTTATAGTTGCGTGGATGACGGATTGTATTCCTTAATACCATTCATGGGGTGGCGCATTTAATTCCCCAATCCTATGAGTGCCTACTTCACTCCTATCTCGAGCCGGCTAAGAAGCTCCTAACATGGGATCATTAGAATTTACTAAATACAACCAATAAAACCTAGTGCATGTCAGTTCATGTTTCCTAAGACGTTCAAGCATGTTACCATTTGGAGATCTGCCAGTTTTCTTAAGCCTAACATCGAAGTCATTCATCCAATAAAACCATAAACAAGTAATCAACACATAATCAACATCTAGGTTTCATTAGATCTAAGCAAACACAAGATAGATCTAGCCTAACATGATGGAATTAAGACAAGAACAAGATATAGACAACCAACACATAGACATATTGATTGAATTAAAAGAACACTTATCTCAATTACACATGAAAGTGTTCAAGGGCTGAAAACCCTTGAAAAACCTGTAAAATTCGTAATAGGTTCGGCCCTAGGGTTTCTCCAAAATTTCTCTCTTTTTATGAATGAAAATTAGAAAACGATGTATAGGAAATTGAGGCTGACGACGTCAAGACCAAATAGGTGACGCCGTCATCTCGCCGCCAAAATACTTCTCGGACTGCCTTAATCTTCATCTGAAGCCGTCATGTGTTATGGTCTTCCAGGCCGTCACGTCTTTTACTCTTGACGCTCTACTTGTGACGCCTTCACGTTTGCACTTGGCCATCATGCAAATTACTCTTGACGCCGTCAGGATGTTGCTCTTGACGCCGTCACCTACTGTTCCCAGCAAGGAAAATTAAGACTTTGGCATTTTCTTCACTTTTATGCTCCAAAAATGTCCGAATTGCTTCCTTTTCCAGATTTCTCTCCCAAAGTACCTAAAATCACAAAAGGAACGATTTAGGGCAATACTTGATCAAATAAATTCAATTCCGGGCTTAAATGACCCCCTAAAAGTGGTTCATTTTTCGCCTTATCAGCCCCATAGCTTATTTTCTAGCTTTTTGGAAAGCCTAGGAGCTGAGTTCTCTGGTTTCACCATTAGTTTGGGCTTGCTATCCACCTAGTGGGCCCCACATTGGCTTAAACTTGGCCAATCAGGCCTGTTTGGCACTCAGCTTTTGGCTAAGTCCTTAATTGCTCATAAAAGCTTATTCAGTGCTTGTTTCTTGTTCCATTTGTTCATTTCCAGTTCCTATAACATAGTTGCATTAGATTTACCCTTGGTTTCCAGTTTCATAGCTCATTTGAGCTTTTGAGCTTCATTTGAGCCAAAAGCTCATCTACTTGTTCCATAAGCTCACAGTTTGCTTATTTTTTATTTTCAAAACTTTTGTTTTCATTAAAGTTGCATTTTTCCAGTAGTTTAATAGTTCCATAAAAAGAAAATCACAAAAAAACATCAATTTAAATAGATGTGATAGCTTCTATTTAAGAAGCTTGAGCTTATTAGCTTATTTTCAGCTTTTTCAAAAAGCACTTGTCATGTTTATAATTTTCCTAGGTTACTAACATACTGTAGTATTTTTTTGAATTTTTTCAGATTTTTCTCATTCCATTTAGTATTTTTAATAATTAATATTAGATTTTATTAATTAATAATTAGTTAATAATTAATAATAATTATTTAAAAAGTCTTAAAAATATATTTTCTGTTTTAAAATTAGTTTTATATAATTTTAGATTTTTCTAAGTTTTAATTTTAATTTTCTAAGCTTATTTTACATTTTCGTATTATTTAGTGTATTTTTAAATAGTTATAATTAGTTTTTAATTAATGATAATTATTTAAAAAGTAGGAAAAATATATTTTAAGTTTGAAAATTAGCTTTATAATATTTTACATTTTTTCAAATTTATTTTTCATATTTTTAGTGTAATTTCATAATTAGTTATAATTTAGGTTAATTTAAATAATTAATAAGTAATTAGAAAATAGTATTTAATTAATAATAATTAATTAAATAGTGTAAAATTAATTTTAATTTTTTAAAAATTTTCTTATATTATTAGGATTATAAAAATGTGATTTCCATCTTTGTAAGTATTTTATTTCACAAAAACTCGCGTTTTATTTTGTACGTTCGCGTAAATTTAATCTGAACGTACACGTTTTTAGGTTTTAAACGTTTCTGGTTTTTCTACTTTTACAGTTTTGTTAAAATAGCTTATTTAAGCTATTCCCTTGTAGATTCCTTAGTTTAATCAATCTCAAACCCCTTTCTGTCCAAATTCACCCGATCACAAACCCGTTTTGATTACCATCACACCTCGTCGGGACATAACGACCCGGGGAAACCCTATATTCCATGGAGCATTGAGCCTAAGGAGTTTGACTATACTGACCACATCCGTGGTTGACTTTAGTTGACTGCTTTTGCCTCAATCACATGCAACAAACACAGAATTACACTTAGAAAGAACATACTCACCACACATAGGTTCATCAAACAAATAGAGTCCACCAGACTCACTACCAGTCCCCACAATTTTGCCCAGATTCAAATCCTGAATATAACATTTATGTTCATCAAAACCAACAAAAAATTTACTATCCTTAATCATCTTATTAACATATAACAGACTGACATTGTATTCAGGAACAACAAGAACATCAAATAAAACCACACCGGAAGTTAATCTAAGGCTACCAATGGCAGAAATCTTAGCCACAGTGCCATTAGGATGACCAACAGTTAACATAAGACTAGAAATATTAACCACATTAAACATATTCTTAGTGGAATCAGTCATATGCTGATTAGCACCAAAATCAATAATCCATCCAAGAGTAACATTGTACTTCACAGAACTAGTTTTAGCACAAAAAAAAAACTTTTCAAAATGCAAGTTAAACATCACATTATTATTGAAAAAAAGTGGGAGATATACCTGCCATACTAGTAGAGACATTAGCAGAGGGTTTTCCATTAATGAGACTTAAGAGTTTCATCATTTGATCATTAGTGAAAGACCCAGTCAAAGATCCAGAAGAAGTAGAGGGTTGAGAGATATCCGCATTACCATTAAACTTTTTGACAGAAGCAGATTGTTTAGACAAATTTGGGTTTCTCTTAAAACCAGGAGGATAACCATTAAGCTCAAAACATCTTTCAATTGTATGGCCAATTAAACCACAATGTTTACAAATGAGGTTAGGATTAGGTCCCCTATTACCATTACCATTGTTGTTATTAACTCTTCTAACAAAATTATTATTAGAGTTTGAATTATTATTGGCCTTAACAACAAAAGTAGCAGGTTGGACCTTGCTGCTAGAACCAGAACTTGGGTGGAGTCCACTATGAGACTCCTCCCTAGAAATGACATTAAAGGCTTCTTTAACATCAGGTAAAGGGTCCCTAGCCAGAATGTTACTCCTAATTGGTTGATAAACTTCATTTAAGCCCATAAGAAACTGCATGAGTCTAATAAGCTGGTTATGTTTCAAAACACCTTCATGTGCAGCACAAGTACAAGCAGGTAACAAAGTCAAGGTATCAAACTCTCTCCAGAGAGAGTTCAACTTATGATAATAATCAGGCACAGACAATTTACCTTGCTTAAGAGAGTTAATCTTGTGAATCACATTAAAAATAACAGACCCATCCATTTTATCATAAGTTTCTTCTAATTCTTTCCATACTTCAGATGCAATCTCAGAATAAACTTGTCCTAAGTACAACTCAGGAGACAAGGATCCGAGAATCCATCCAAGAATAATAGCCTTGCACCTCTCCCATTGCTGGGGATAATACAACACTAGTAGCAGGTTTAACACAAGTACCATCAACAAATCCCATTTTATTTTTTCCTTTTATAGCAGTAGATCATATCTTATAGTTATCAGAACCAGACAATTTAAAGTGAACAATAGGCACATTAGAATTATCATTAGAATGCAAAAATAAAGGATTACCAGCATCTAAGCTACTAATCAAGACCTCAGCCATACTATAACAACCAAGATAACAAGAAAACAAACAGAGAGTAAAAAACAGAAATAACAACCAGATACCAACTAATCAACAAATAAGAAACAAACCAACTTAACAAACTAATCAACCACCAGACTTCCAAGACTGCCCAGTATCCTATCCTTTAACGACCTAGACTCAACAAATTTAACTACTTAGCAGAAAAACAAAACTCCCACCCAATTCGACTGTAGTACCCAGTCTTACACCTGTCTATGGGAAGAGCAGGTTTCTGTACTTCTCAAGGAAGCAGATCAAGATGTTACCCACAGCTTTTGCAGCGTGACAACTAAAGTACTCAGTGAATTAAATAAAGAAGAAACCTTACAGTGATGAGAAGATACGCAGCAGAATGACAAATCACCAACACTCTTGATTCACTTAGTCAAGAGTGTTAGTAACCAAGAATGAACCCAATAGTACCTCAGGAAACCTCCAGAATCAAGATCCATAAATTTCAAAATTAGGGTTTCAAGAGACCCTAACTGATAAATCCAAGAATCGCATCAAAATCAACGATTAACACTATGGCCGTTGAGATAACAACCACAATTGAGCCCAATTGCACTCAAATCAAGAAACCCCCCAAACTGAGATCAAACCCTAATATCAAGAGCTAACGGAGATCAAACCCGTGGCTCTGATACTATGTAAAAACTTATGAATCTAACACCAAAACCAATCACAACACAGCTGATTCACCCAGCCAACCACCCCTTGGTGAAAATCTTTTATTAACTGAATATGAAAGAGGATGAGTCCACAAAACGTGTGCTCACCAAACAAATACACAAGAAACAAGATAGTCCCCTTCAGAAGGATCCTATCTATCTTACTACAATGATAAAGATAAAAAAAATATCCTCACTACAACTCTCAATAACAACTATCAAATTATAACCCTGATCAAGATGATCAGAATACTAACAGAAGACTAATACCAGACCAACAACAACTTGAGAGAAAGAGATGAGTGTTTGTATGTGAAGAATAAGGCTGAATAATGGCTGCTAGGGTTAGTCTTCAGCTTATATAGAGAGATATTACACTTTAGTCCCTGAAGAAACTAAAACTTGCCACATAAAGCTAAACATACAAACATGAGAAAGAAATGACATAATAAGTCCCTGGACTTATTATATCAAGACATAGCTTGATATATCAAACTATATTTCAACATTTTCATCACATGTTTTTTTAATATTAATCATTAAAATGAATTCGGTATAACGTTGGTCATCAACCAGTCAACTATCCATTTTTTTTACGTTAATAAACTTAATCAGAACAAAGTGAAATTATCAATATAATTGTAAACTTGTATAAATGAGCAAAAAAAATTAAATAAATTCTCACAAAATGAAATTTTGAATCTCATATGATTGACAGTGAATCAACATTTGAATCTGAACTCTGTAGCCTCAAACAATCCTACAGCTGATTCAAACAAGTGGAACTAGGCAAAGTGACTAAAACTTAAGGTATGATCAGAGGTGAAGCCAGGATTGTGTGTTAAACGGGGCCGAACTCTTTAAAATTGTTACGTTACATATCTTTTGTCATATTATAATGTCATGTGTAGGATCACCTTATAACGTGCAAGAGAAACAGACTAGTTGGGCTATTGGAGGAGGCCAAGCACCAACTGGCCTTTTGGCTCTGCCCCCGTATGATTAATTAACCTATAAATTATCTATGCAATGTTATATGCCAAAAACAGCCTTTCTGGTTTACCATAATTTTAAGATATACTGTATTGGTATATTTAAAACGTCATGTACGGGTGTCTAGTTAGCTAAACTCAAAATTAGCTCGATTTCTCTACGTAGAGTATAACATATTGATGTGTTGCACCCAAGTGTTTAGAGGGTGTTGCATCAGAAAGAATATATTAGCTAAAATCGAGGGTTGCATGTAATAGAAAAATACATATTTTAAAAACAATTTTACACTTCGTGACCGGCCACACCCGGCTCTCAGGTGGGTCCGTCCAAGTTGATTGATGAAGTTGGTTCTTGTGGTGTTATCTAGCTATAGTCGAATTAGCACACCAAGCTTCACATATTTGTTAGAAACATAGCTAAATACGAAAACAAAAGAAACTTATAAACAAGTATATAGTGCATGCATTATATAACTCACTGACGTATACACGTAAACTTCTATTTACGACTTAAACAATCCTGAAATTGTATATATAACGTGAGTAATAGGCAAATAAGACTAAATGGTCCTATACATGCTCATGACGTAGCTTACGATGACATAGTATATATATACTACATGGTTAATTAACCGTTCTTTGGTACAATGTGAGCTTATGTAGGTTCATGGCGAAGTAGTGGAGCATGATGAACCAGTCAAGCTAAGAGGTTGATTATTTATGTAGCGGCTAGGACCAGAACTATGTCGAAGTCCTTTAGGCAAACAACCATCCACACCTTGACCTTGAGTTGTCACACTTGCTTTGGGCTTGTACGTAACATGTTCTCCACCTTTTTCTTCTAATGGCCTCATGGCGGCAACACCACATGATATGGTGCTGCCACCGATGGAGGGAGGAGATAAAAGATGGACGAGAAGAAGCATTATCACCATAGACAAAGGAATCCTAGCCATGTTATGTGTTATACGTTGACATAGGATTAAGCCATTGAAAGGGCTTATATAGGATGGTAAGGAAACCAGCTCATAGCTTCCACCAAGCAAAAGTGCAAAAGTGCTAAATTGCACTCGTGATTCTTGTTAATGTGTCCTAAGTAGTTTCTAAGTCAACTAAACAACCTCTCATTCTTTCCTTATCTCCATATTTATTTTTGGGAAAACGTATGTAGGTATCTAATTAATGCTATATATGCAGATAATTTGGTTAAATGTTAAGAGATTGAAAAATTGCAGATAATTTAGTATTTAGTGTTCGGTGTTGCTTGTTAGCGTTTTCTTATGGTTTCTTAGGTTCTTCAGGTTTCGTTATACAAAAGATATGATGTCTTGATTTGCAGGTGTTCTCCTTATAAAGCTTTTGATTGTCTTTAACTATATCACAAAATATAATCAATTGAGACCACCTTTGTATTGTTTTAAACTTTTAATTATGAAAAAAAAAAAAAAAAAAAAAAAAAAAATAGGGACACGTGTGGGCGAGTGATTGGCTCTTGGCAGTGATGCTAGAAAAGATCATTGTAGATTTGGATTATAAACTATAATCCGAATCTGTGACAGACATGATCTTTCATAAAGTGACTTCGGATTTCAAAGTTAACCATGTCATCTTAGCAAGGACAAATGTTGACCTAAGATTGGGACACGTGGTGATATAGATTATGCTTCTTTCCTACCTGAAAAACCTGTCTAGCTTTCATTGTTGAAAACTTGCCACGTGTATCTCTTTAGAATATCCAATCGAACAACGAAAGATAGATATGGTAGAACGAGTATATCTCAACTACCACCAACGGTCCAACGCAATCTTGTAAGTTGTAACACCAATTACTACGCAACCTTGTAACACCAATTACTCATCCAATGTGGAAAATTTACAACGGCCTTTCTCATTTCATTTTATTTAATTTCTTATAAATATCCTTAAAAAACCCCATACGTTGAAATAATAATATAAATTACAATACGATGCAAAATTTAAAAATAATATAACAACTAAAACATAATCGCCCTATTTATATTTTGCATGTGGCCAAACAAATTTAGTATTGAATTGTTTTTTGTATTTTTGCCGTATTTCTAAACAACGCATTATGCATCTTACTAGTCTTTTCAAGATTCTTCGTTTAAAATATCTCAATCAAATCACGATTTTCTTGCGTAATGTCATTGCATTTCTCGTATGCTTTCCTCAGATCATCTTTAGCTGTGCTTGCATTCTCAAATTGCACGACTAAGTTGATAATCGCTTGCTGACAAGCGGTATCCTTCTCAATTAGTTTCTCAATACAAGCTTTGATTTTATTGATGGTATGTGAAAGCGAACAAGCCATGATTTTTTTAGAAAGAATTAAGTTTTGTATGTAGAAAATGATAGAAAGAATTCACTTTTGTGTGTGAAAAATGATAAAATATGCGTATTATTTACAAAGGTAGGATGAAAAAAATGAAAAAAATTAAAATAAGTGAAAAACTAGCCGTTTGGCAGCCAAACGGTCAAAACATTTAGACCAAATGTGCATTTGGCATGAGTGACTAAAGTCACTTGAGAAATGGCGCATACCACAAGTGGTGTGGTAACGCAGCAATGGTGCCGCCATTGACTGCCACATGAGAATGGCGCAGACCACAAGTGACGATACCACATGCTCTAATAGGACATGAGCCATTTTGTTCAAGTTTAAACTTATAGTGTAATGGATTTCTAGAAAGTTAAAAGAACTCAACGGATTTTGTTAGCTAGGCTATTTATACTCGACTGAATAATTTAGAGGTGACTAGCAAGTTATGTTCATAAAAGTGAAACCTGAACCAAAAGTTTGGTAACGTAATTGTGTTTTTTAGGTTTTGTTAGTTCTATAATTCTATTCTTTTGATTGATTTTTTTGGGCTTTAGTTTTAAATTAGTGGCAAAAAATTGTGTCAGCGTTGTAAATTTGTAATGAGAGAAATTTGTCCAAGTTGTTTTAACTTATAGTAACATATACAAAACTGTCATTTATGAGTATATAATGACATATATTTGTGTCAGTAATAATCACGTACAGTGACCGAATCAGTCGTCTCATTTCCAACCTATTCACATACCATACAAAAGGTGTTGGTATTGATATCTATACCGATAGCTTTTGTTGTGACACTTCATTTAAGTATAGGTGATAATAATTGTCCTTAGTTACAGTTGCTTACTTATATCGACTCTGTTTTGAGTGAGTACTGTCATTTTTCTTGCAGTGTTAAGAGCATAAAGCCGCTCATTAATTGGTTTTTACTTCGAAAATGTAATAGAATCCATAAGTTTTAACAATTAAAAATGTTAATAATTAATTGTATAGTAAATGTAGGTTTGTATTCTTAAATACGAAGGAATGTTAAATTAACTAAAAAATCGATGAAAGTCCAAAATTTATGTATGATTGAGTTTTGTTACAAACTTATCCACTGGAATAACTTACTAATTACTTCAATTTAGTGATGGTTTTCCTAATTACATGCCAGTATGCCACTATTCAGTATATGAATGATAAAATCAGAAGTATTGTACAGTGTATCAAAGTTAGCGAGCCACAAAACGTGTTTTTCTTGTTTCTCTTCAGGCAAGCCTGGTTGACGACACATATACACTACAAAGGATTTTAACTTTTAGCGATGGAGGGATTCGTTGTTAAAAGTACACATATGTCGTCGCTAAAAGCTTTGGCGACGACATATTGTCGCCAAAGTGTTGTTGTCGTATCCTTGTTGCTAACTTTTGGCGATGAAAAGTCAAAGCCTTTAGCGACGACAAGTGGGGCCCACGCGAACTCAGTTTCAAGGCTTGACCGACGCGGGGTCTAGAGACCTTTGCGATGACATATGTCGTTGCTAGGAGAATCTTCTAAATTAAATTAAAAAAAATGATTATTTAATGGGTTTGTCTAACGGTTGCCTTCAGGGCAAGGTTTAACGTGAATATAAAAGAAAAGTTTGAGTTATTTAATCTTATTACTTTAATTAATGTGTATTAAATACAATTTGTAATATAAAAGCAAAGTTTGAGTTTAATAAACGTGATTTAAGCATTACACTTAATTAGGGCACTCGTTAGACAATCTTTTATTTAATTATGTAAATATATAAATATAAATTACTAAAAATCACAATATTTTATTGGCTGGGACACCACACCTTTCGTCGCAAAAAGTGGCTACCAGCAACAACGGATAAAAACTTATGAAAACAGATTAAAATGTATAAAAACGGATGTAAACGTAAATAACGGAAGAAAAAGTATAAAAATGGACGAAAACTTAGAAAAATAGACGAAAACATATAAAAATGGACGAAAACGTATAAAAATGGACAATAACATATAAAAACGGACAAAACGTATGAAAACGGGCGAATCATAAAAAAATCGACAAAAACGTAAGAAAACGGGCAAAAACATATAAAAACCGGATGAAGACGTATAAAAACGGACGTAAACGTTATGAAAACCAAATTTTAAGTTAATTAGAAATGGCTGTTAGTATAAAGGACTATCGTTGCAAATGATCATTTGCTTAAAGTACTAACGTTACCACTTGACGACTGCAAGCTAACGGAGAAGATAACTGAATTGAGCGATAAGGACAAACGGTGTTACATAGTTTGATTATAAGATCAATCTTCCACCTCACTAGAATAAACATGAACATCAACTTCATCATTAGGCACAACAACTTCTTCGTCATCTTCAATATCATGAGGAACATCATCTTCATCATCAATAAAATAATCATCAGCATCAGAAAACGTTGATTCATCATTTATACTCAAATTCATGTAATCCAAATTACCCAAATCAGCGGACAATGCAAGATGATGAGATGCTGTCATGTACAACATCTTCATCGTTCTATACCATGATGACATCCCGGTCCCAGATCTTTCGATGATTAACATCTTGGATGACATTCCAATGAAGTGGTCATCTAGCCCGGTCTTCAAGGTTGCAGACTTGTATTGCTTGTGTTGCAAGAATGTATGATTGATTTTTATAAGAATCACTGTAAGTCAAAATATGTGTTATGTTATTTTTAGTGACACAACCTTTGGAACGTACGGAATCGTTACTAGTGTCAAACCATTTACATCGAAACAACATAACCCTACGAGAGTTGATATAACTGAGCTCCAAAATTTATTCCAGATGACCATAATAGGTTTCTCCATGAAGCCATATGATGAAACTCTGCTGTTTAGAGTTGTATGACGTATAGTGCAGTCATGTACCAAAAACCTCACACTGTTAACTAGGTAAGCGGTGAGTGAGATTGTATTCAAATTAGGTCTACAAGCCAAAAAGAATAACTTAGGAGTACAACTTGGGTCGTTGTCCACGCACTTTTCACGGATCTATGAAAAAGTTGAAAATAGATTTAGATGAGTAATAATTGTTACTTTTACAGGGTAATATATATATATATATATATATATATATATATATATATATATATATATATATATATATATATATATATATATATATATATATATATATATATAATGTGTTTACCTGGTTATCAAACCAATGAGGAAATTCTTCTTGCACGTTATTGTTAGGAAATGCCGTGTAAATGTTCATGATATTAGAATAAGTCATCGAAAATATAACATGTAACCGAACCGAATATTTCGAAACTGAACCGAACTGAATGAAATATTTGGTTTTTCGGTTGAGATATGGTTTCGGCAAAATGAAACCGAACCGAATCGAAAACCGAATACACATAAACACAAATATATATACGTTTTATATATATTTATAAAAAAACCATTAAAATTCTTTCCTATTATAAATATAACATCTTTTAAGCTTAAATATTGTTTTGTGTTAATAATTTATATAATTAAATAAAAAATATAAATTATGTCATTCGAGTTATTCGGATCAACCAGAAACCGGACCAAATTCATATTCAGTTTTTGGTTTTACCTAGAAAAATAATTTTAGTCGAACAAATCAAACCGAATAATCGAACAACCCGATAACCAAACAGATGAACACCCTAATCCCATGGGACTATATATTCAAAAGAGTAAATTACATGGATGGTCCCTGTAGTTTGTCCAAAATTGCATCTATCGTCCATGGTAGTTTCATATTGCATTGGTGGTCCTTAACTTTACAAAGAATCAGTGTTGTAAAAATCGGCCCAGGCGGCCGATTAATCCTCGCATAATCGTTGATCGCTCACTAAGCACCTTGATTTATCATAATCGGCCTGCTTAATCGGTTTGGTCAAAGATCGCTTAAAAACCGGTCAACAAACCGATTAATCGAATAAAATCGGTCTAATCGAACAAAATCGCTTAAAAATCGGACAAAATCACTTAAAAATCAGTCAACAAACCGATTAATCAGACAAAATCAGTTAAAGATCCCTTAAAAATGGTCAACAAATCAAGTAATATCTATGTTTAACTTTAAACTTTGAAGAATTATGTATTATGTTTATATTTGAACACTTGAAATATTTTAATTTTGATGCATTATGCTTATCTCACACATATAATGTAATATAATATCTAAAATTACAATTTAATGCCTAAAAATTCCAATCCGATTAATCCCCGCCTAACCAATTAATCGTTAGGCCCTACCTGACCGCCTCACTAGCGCCTAGCGATTTTCACAACCTTGCAAAGAATAACACCTATAGTCCCTCGCATTAACTTCCATTAACTTTTTCCATTAAATCCTTCATGTGCTTTGCACAAGAGGGTAAAATCATCTTTATACTCCCCATTTCTGTAATTGAGAAAATAATATTTAATAAAAAATAATATAGGTAAATTTGCACTCTCAACCTTCTCATTTTTTTTCCCCACCATACTCACCTTCCTTCTTATTTCATCCTAGTCAACATCCATGATGAGGCGAAAAATGAACCGTTTTTAGGGGGTCATTTTAGCCCGGATTCGAATTTATTTGATCAAATAATGCCCTAAATCGTTCCTTTTGTCATTTTAGGTACTTTTGGAGTGAATTCTGGAAAAGGAAGCATTTTGGATGTTTTTGGAGCATAAAAGTGAAGAAAACGGCAAAGTCTTAATTTTCCTTGCTGGGAACAGTACCTGACAGCGTCAAGAGTTATCAAGTGACGGTGTCAAGAGTAATACAAGATGTGGAAGTGGATAAAGTCCGTGACGATCCATAAGAGTTTTGCACTATGGACATGACGGCGTCACCATAGGCCGTCATGGGCCAAATATGAGTGACGGCCCAGAGTAGAATTGCACATGACGGCGTCAAAAGTGGATCTAGGCAATCCGATTTCATTATGGGCGGCGAGTTGACGGCGTCAGAATTTCCTTCTTGACGCCGTCACCCTATAAAATCTATATATAGTTTTGTAATTTTCATTCATTAGAGAGGGACAAGTAGGGTGTAACTTTGGAGAGAAACCCTAGTATGAATATTACAGCTTTTTCAAGGGTTTTTACCCTTTGAAACCTTTCATGTTCAATTGAGATAAGTACTCTTTCAATATGTCTATGTGTTGTTTGAATATATCTTAAACTTGTCTTGAATTTAACATGCTTGGCTAGATCTCTTGTGTGTTTGCTTAGATGTAGTGAAACCTAGATGTTAATTATGGGTTGATTGTTTGCTTATAGTTGTTATGGATGATTGTATTCGATGTTAGGCTTAAGAAAACTGGCAGACTTCCATTGGTGACTTGCTTGAACGTTTTAAGAAACATGAACAGAGGTGTACTATGATTTTTGGTTGTATTTAATGCGTAGGAGAATTCTAATGATCCCATGTTAGGAGCTTCTAACGCCTCGACATATGAGTGAAGTAGGATCCTATAGAGTTAGGGAATATTGTACACGGCCCTACGACTAGTATTAAGGAGTACGACCCGTCATCCATGCGATTATAACAAACTATCAACCTATAAAAGATATCTAGGGAGTAATGAAACCTAAGTAAACACAACTCTCCCTATTATTGTTCACACCACTAGTTTAATTAGATTTCATTTCTTTTTTGTTATTTTATTTTGATTGCATCTTAGTTATTGGGTTAGTTGATTAGCAACTAATTCCGCCCACTCTTCCAAAAACCGAGATTTTACTTGCTTTATAAAAAATATAAAAACACAAAAAGAATCATCCCTTGCCTCTAGACCTAGTTTTTAGGCTCTCTAATCCTAGCGACACTATTCCTAAGTTGAACAATCAATCCCCCGGTACTTGTCACTATACTATACTACAACGATCAGGTACACTGCCTGGTGGGGGTTGTAAGCTTCTCGAGAGGTAAAGCCCGGTGCGATTCCCACGTATCAACCCACCATTAATATTCTACCACCACCATCGATCCAATCCAATCCCCCATAAACATCACATTTAGTATGATATTTTTATTTTTTTTCTTTATTTATTTATCTAGATGTTCAGATCCTACACCAGCAAAAGAGGATCTTTGGATTTGTGACTTTTGTGTATGCCGAAACTATAAAGCTTATAAACTTGCTCTGATTTCAACCATCATGATATGTTTAGAAAGCACAATTAGCAGCAAATGGAGCGTGGCTAGTTCTCCTTGTGTGGTAGCCCCACGGGGGTTGACTTTCATGATCCTCCCTAACTTGCTTTGATTTCAACCATCGCGGGGCTTGTTTACAATGGAAGTAGGTCAGGCCACAACCAGGAAGAGATGTGTCTTTTAAAAGTCATCACCGAAAGTAGGTCAGACCAAAACCACTAAGAGATCGTGCCAATCGAGAGTTCGCCGAAAAGATATAGGTGCCTACGGTTGTGGTGGTTTACGATGCTTATGCATACCGACCATCGCTAGTAATGCAACACCATCATTGGAACTGATGGGGCTTGTTTACATATTGATTGAAGTTCTAAGGTTCGATATCTTTTACCTTTACAAATCAAATTTGGGTTTTGTTTCATGTTGTGTATTTGTAGTGGCACTTGATTTCAACTGTAAATGTTGGTTTTGAATTAAATTATAGGGTTTTTGAAATGGATTATAGATTATATGGGGAAGAAGGTGATTCTTTAGTTTATTAGTGGGTGTTTGTTTTTACCAAAGTTGTTTAAGTTTTTTAACATTAGTGTAAATGTTTATATTATGAATTTGTGTTAATATTAATGTTCTTCAACATTTATTAACTTGGATAGAAAGAAATTAAAAATTCAACAGAAAAATTGCCCGTTGAAGAAGAATTGAGTAAAACAATTAGTATAATGCGGTCATGTGACTTGCGCATGAGCTGCTTTAACAGTCAGTTTTAACGTCCATTAGATGCAAGGGCTATGGGTGTTCTTCTTTGCAAAGATAAGGATGAAAAGTGCAACTTTAAACTCTTAGGGATGGTAGATGCAAATTTCGCCAAACCACAGGGACCATTTATGTTATTTACTCTATTCAAAATTTGCATATCGTATAGGTTGTCTTTTAAAAAATTTTGCATGTTTGTATGGTTATACCCCTCAAAGGTCACGTTAGCAAAACAACTTTGACAAGTTTATAATACGACCAAGAGATATGGCTTATAGCCTTAAGGTCTTATAGATGGGTGACTGGGAATGCTTATTTATTTAAGTGCTTCTTTCAGATTTTTGTCAAACACTAAAACTTTTTTATATGTTTAAAATTAAGCCGGTAAGCCCATAAAGAGGAAACACAAAGACACCCTTATTATCATCGATATAATTATCACTGCAAAGCTTTGTCATGTACAATGATGCATGTTTATGTAATTTCTCGTCTACTAAGTTTTAGCAAGTGAGGTTTCTAAGTATAAAACACTACAATTTATAGATGCCAGATTATATTATGTACAATAGACCACTGGGGCATTGGTTCAGTGGGTGAAGCTTTTATTCTTAAGTCAACAAAATTGGGATCGAATCTCATGCTTGGCACTTTGCTCTCAGATAGGTACCTACTTTCGTAAAACCTATGGGTTCACTAGAGAGACTTTGTGGATAAGAGCTCAAGAGTCCAAGAGTATCGGCTCACTCCAGTTAGGCCAGGAGAGTTATCCGGAGCTATTCCTTGTGGGTTGGATAATGGCTGGTGCCAAAAGACACCCGGGGTTAAGGTGTTCCCGCCAATCTACACCTTTTGTGGATTATATACACAGGCCCGGAGGAGAGCATGTGCAACATGTGCCTATGCACAGGGCTTCATCTTCTATAGTGCCTCCAAATTTTGAGCACAAATTTAAGTAACTATTTTCATTTTGACCCATAGCTACATATAATCAGTTTTGTAATGTATTATTTAATAATATATTTGCTTTTACTCCACCAAATTTTTTTCTAGTGATTTGCCTTATTTTCAAAACATGCTCATTTACTTTAGAGGTGATTTGTGCCTTTCTGGATAGATATGATATATGCTTTGAAAATAAATTAGACATACGTGATTTATGAGATATGATTTTATTCAGTTAGTGCCGTTTAAAGAGATTTGTTATAATATGTCTATATTCTCTTATGTTAGTCGATATTATTATGTAGTTTAGCCCATATAATTGTTATGTATTATGACTGGCTCAAGCCCAAGTCTAGAACCATCTATGTATGTATTTATGTGGTTCGGTTGTGGAATGCAAGTCAGACAATTTCACCTTTCTACATGGTATCACAGCCTTCCATAAGATCCTAAAACCCTAATTTTGAAATCTCACTTTTGCCGATCTCCACAGCCCTACCACTTGGTTTATACGTGCAAGGTCACGTTTGAAGATTGTTATACGTGCACAGGTCACGTTGTTCAGGCTTTGTGCAAGGTCATGAAGCACTCAACTTTCCTTTGCGTTATTCTTCTCATATAAACCCTATTTTCCCTTACCTCTATAAACCCTACTGTCACGATGACAGGAGCCGACGTCAACACTACCACTTCCCTCTCCGACAAGCTATCTCTTGTGACTCACCATCAGCTTCTCACACGTGTTCCCATCAAGCTTGATTTTGAAGATTGGAATTACGGCTCTTGGGAATTCTTTTTTTCTCAACTATGTGATAGCTATGATGTTTCTAAACTCATTCATGGAGTTTCTGATGGGGCCACGACCAGCACTACTACTGCCCTTACACCGGAAGAGATGAAAGTCGACAAAGTAATCATGTCATGGATCTTTGCGACTATTTCTGATTCTCTTCAAAAGCGACTAGTGATTGCAAGACCTAAATCTGCTAAGGAGGCGTGGGATTTTATCAGTAACCTTGTGAAAGATAATAAACGGTCTCGCACTTCGGCTTTGAAAACTGAATTACGGTCGATCAAGCTTGGCGACTTAAGTATGGAAGCGTATTTTCAGAAAATCGAGTCAATTATGACTATTTTGGCTAGCCTTGATTCACCTGTTAGTGATGAAGATGTGGTTCATTATGTGCTCGCTGGTCTCCCGAAAAAATACAATCAAGTTTTTGGGTATATGCATTACAAAGACACTTTTCCGGATTTCCGCACGGCTCGATCTTTGTTGATTACCGAAGAGATGCGGCTCAAGTCCAAATCTCTTGCATCTCCTGTGGACTCCACCTCGTCTTCTCCTATGGTGCTTTTGACAGAATCAGGTACATCCCGTCGCCCCTCTAATCCACCAGTTAAATCGTGGCGCCCATGTTTCAATTTTGCAAAAGGGTCATGTCGGTTTGGTAGTGAATGTCGTTATGTGCAGCATGAGAATGCCAAAAACCAATACTAGTAACTCGCGTGGACAGTCTAGCAATACCACTGATGCTTTACTTCTTAAATTGTTGGACAAGTTAGGCTTGCATGATAGTGGGACCGGTAGGAACAACAATACCCTTCCAAAAATTTCACAACCTGTGGCGTACAATGCTACTGTTACTCCTAATTCATTGTATTACCCAGCCCAACATGTTAGTCCTTTTGTCATGCCTCCACCGACCCACTATATGGTTCCTCCACCGGGCTTTGCTTACCCCCGACCCATCACCCACTCGTCCAACAGTCGGCCCAACCACCTACTGTTGCGACCTCGGTTCAACAGGCCCAACCATCTGCCTCACCCGTTTCTGTCACAGGGCCCATGGATAACACAGGACAAGCAACCACGCTTCCTCATGCATTCACTGCCGGGACTCTTCATGACCCTACTACTGGTGCTTGGAATATGGATACAGGTGTGAGTTCTCATTTAAATGATTCGGTTACTAGTCTTACTACTATTTTTAATTCGTGTATGTATCCATCCGTTTCGGTTGGTGATGGTCATTCAATACCTGTCACTAATTCGGGACATAGCATTTTGCCTACTACCTCTAGATCACTCCATCTAAATAATGTTCTCATTACACCTCATATTGTTAAAAATTTAATTTCTGTTCGTAAATTTGTTCGTGATAATCATTGCACTGTTGAATTTGACCCTTTTGGTTTTTCTGTTAAGGATTTCCTGACGCGTCAGGTGCTTCTCCGATGTGATAGCACGGGGGATCTTTACCCAGTTACTGCTCCATCTCCTATCCCGCATGCGTTTCTTATGAGTCAGCATACGTGGCATCAACGACTTGGGCATCCAGGAAGTGAAGTGTTACGTCGTCTAGTGTCTTCTAATTTTATTTCCTGTAATAAAGAGAAGCCTCCCGTTCTTTTTCATGCTTGTCAGCTTGGCAAACACGTGCGGCTTCCATTTGTTAGTTCTAATACTGTGGTCAGTTCTTGTTTTGACATTATCCACTCGGATGTGTGGACATCACCCATTCCGAGTCTTTCAGGTTTTAAATATTAAGTTCTGTTTTTGGATCATTACTCGCAATTTGTTTGGGTTTATCCATTAATTCATAAGTCTGATGTGTTATCTAAATTTGT
This sequence comes from Artemisia argyi, assembly GCA_030686995.1. NCBI lineage: Eukaryota > Viridiplantae > Streptophyta > Magnoliopsida > Asterales > Asteraceae > Artemisia > Artemisia argyi. The sequence continues at coordinate 121,483,747 of CM060698.1, read as the reverse complement.
GTTGTTTCGTAAATTTGTTCATACCCAGTTTAATTGTGAAATTAAGTCATTTCAGTGTGATCATGGTGGTGAATTTGACAACCGTGCCTTACACAAACTATTTGCCGACAATGGCATTCAGTTTCGTTTTTCTTGTGCCCATACCTCTCAACAAAATGGTAAGTCCGAACGTATGATTCGCACTATCAACAACCTCATTCGGACCTTACTTTTTCAAGCCAATCTACCACCAACCTTTTGGGTCGAAGCCCTAAATATGGCCGTTTATTTACTTAATATATTACCATCCACCGCCATTGAAAATGATATTCCCTATACCCGCTTATATGGAAAAAATCCGGACTATAATCTCCTACGCACCTTTGGATGCCTATGTTATCCTCATGTCTGCACCACTCACAAACTTGAACCCCGGGCCACACCATCGATCTTTTTAGGACATGCCTCAAACCATCGCGGTTACCGTTGATTTGATTTAAACACTAAGCAAATTGTCATTTCCCGTCATGTAACCTTCGATGAAACTATTTTCCCATATGGCACTATTTCTAACGTCCCACCACCTAAATATAATTTTCTTGATGACTTACCCGATATCCCTCACAGTTTACCTCTCACACTAGCTCATGTTCCCCAAACTGCTCCCACTGACCCAACTTCGACTCAATCACCTCATGTCACAATCGGCCCATCTTCGGCCCAACCCCCTTCGCCTACTACTACAACCCAACAAACCCACTCATCACACCCTACGGCCCAAACACTTACACCTGTTAATCTTTTCCCTACACCGCCACAATCACCTTCGGCCCAACCTTTCACTATGACACAATCCACAATTATACCCGATCCACCTTACAACCCAAACCCGGTCTCGATTCACCCAATGGTCACACGCTATCGTGTCAGGACTAACCGTCCTACAGACCGTCTTAATATGCTTGTTTCTTCGGTCTCCCCTTTACCTAAAACCTATAAGGATGCATTTAATAATCTGAATTGGCAAAATGCTATGTGTGATGAATATCAGGCACTTATTAAAAATAATACTTGGATTCTAGTACCGCGACCCACGGACGTCAATATTGTCCGTTGTATGTGGCTTTTTCGCCATAAGTATCATGCTGATGGCACACTTAGTAGATACAAAGCTTGACTTGTGGTGAATGGAAGTACTCAGATAGAGGGAGTGGATGTTGATGAGACTTTTAGTCCGGTTGTTAAACCGGGCACTATTCGGACAGTTCTTAGTTTAGCTGCTTCTCCACATTGGCCTGTTCATCAGCTTGATGTCAAGAATGCCTTTTTACATGGTGATCTATCTGAGACAGTTTATATGCATCAACCTCCGGGATTTCAGGATTCTGCTCATCCTGACTATGTTTGTTTATTACAGCGGTCTCTTTATGGGCTTAAACAAGCCCCACGAGCATGGTTTTAGAGATTTACTTCATACATCACTCGTGTTGGGTTTCACCATAGTCGTTGTGACTCTTCTCTGTTCATTTATCGCCAGGGATCTGACACTGCTTATTTGTTGTTATATGTGGATGATATTGTTCTTACAGCCTCTTCTGAGTTATTGCTACAGCAGGTTATTGGTTGGTTACATCAGGAGTTCTCCATGACAGATTTGGGTTCTCTTAACTATTTTTTGGGCATTTCTGTTACTCGTGATTCTTCCGGGATGTTTTTATCTCAGAAGAAATATGCTGTTGAGATTCTTGAGCGGGCCGGCATGGTTAATTCTAATTCCAGTCGGACTCCTGTTGATACTGAGTCCAAGCTGGGTGATTCAGGTGATATGGTTTCTGATCCGACATTATATCGTCGTCTGGCAGGGTCTCTTCAGTACCTTGCTTTTACTCGGCCAGATATCTCGTATGATGTTCAGCAGGTTTGTCTTCATATGCATGATCCGCGGGAGCCTCATATGTCAGCTCTCAAACGGATTTTACGCTATGTTCGTGGTACTTTGGACTACGGGTTACAGTTATTTTCTTCTTCTACTACAGATTTAGTTGCTTATTCAGATGCGGATTGGGCTGGTTGTCCAACTACACGGCGTTCGACTTCGGGTTATTGTGTATTTCTGGGCAACAACTTACTCTCTTGGTCCTCAAAGCGTCAGCCTACGCTTTCTCGTTCCAGTGCTGAGGCAGAGTATCGTGGTGTTGCCAATGCTGTTGCGGAAACTTGTTGGATCCGCAATTTATTGCGTGAGTTGCATTCTCCATTGTCTTCCGCTACGATTGTTTATTGTGATAATGTTAGTGCTGTTTATTTGTCCTGCAATCCAGTTCAGCATCAGCGTACGAAACACATTGAGATTGACATACATTTTGTTCGTGATTTAGTTGCTGCTGGTCAGGTTCGTGTTCTACATGTTCCCTCTCGTTATCAGTTTGCGGATATCTTCACCAAAGGCTTACCATCAGCTTTATTTGAGGAATTTAGGTCCAGTTTAAGCGTCCGGTGTCCTCCCGCTCAAACTACAGGGGAGTGTTAGTCGATATTATTATGTAGTTTAGCCCATATAATTGTTATGTATTATGACGGGCTCAAGCCCAAGTCTAGAACCATCTATGTATGTATTTATGTGGTT